>JAOXNG010000004.1:5597891-5619525 GCA_028566535.1 Scolopax minor
CCTCCAGTGAAGCAAGATCAGGTTAGGAAATGTTTAAACAAAGTGGATGTGCACAAGTCCATGGGACCTGCTGGCATGTACACACAAATGCTAAGGGAACTAGCTGATGTCATTTAATGGACACTCTCAATTACCTTTGAAAGGTCGTAGTAGTTAGGATAGGTTCCTGAGAACTGAAAGAGAACAAATGCCATGCCTACCTTCAAGAAGGAAGATCTGGGGAGCTACAGGACCATCAGCCTCAGCTCGATAGGAGGGAAAGTGATAGAGCAATTAATCCTGGAAAAAATTTCCAGATACATGAGTATATTAGATTTTGCTTACCTTCTGGAGAAAACAAGCGGAGGAACTGGTCTATGATGCCTCTTTTCATTTAGAATGTATATTTTATTATTTCTTGAATATTTTAATTTTAGCTAATGCAATAATAGTCCACTCATCAGGGACACTACGCCAAATTGACTGTAAAGTAGGAGTGAAACATTCATATTTAAACAGCTATTACATTATTCTTAAAATAGCTTGAATGGCTGTATTAAAATAACAAAGCAATAGTTAAACCAACAGTTCCTGTCTTTTAGGCTTCCCCTGGGGTTGTTTCAAGTTCACATATTATCTTATGTCAACTAATTTCCCCTGAAACTAAAACTGACATGCACTGTGATCGCTTCCCTTCATATTCTTTTGAAGAACACATTTTTTGTCTTGCAATTATTGAATTCAACTGAAAAGAGTACATTATGTACCATTCATGTTTTAACATCTAAAAGTACAGTTTATATTTATTTACTTGTAAGCCTGGGAAGATAAAGAAGAATAAAGCTTAAATTCTAAGATCTGTAAGATTCTGACTTATTGCTTTAGAAATCATTTCTGGCACTGTTTAAATGAACACTTCATATTAGCTGGTTACATTGATGTGTTTCCCATTAAAAAATAAAATATTTTTTTAAAAAAGAGGCAAGAAAACCAGACATAAAGGTTAACCGGTTTCCTAAACAGACTTTAAACATTATGGCTTCTGTAGTCTTTTGTAAGAGAACATGACAAGTTTACTGCCCTTGTAGCCACTGTAATAAGAAAATCTAGTTTGTAAAACACTGAGTGGTTACATGGAGTATTTCAATTCCAGTATGTTCTTATGGCCTTCATCTTAAATAAGGAAAAACATAGAAAAGGAATATACAATGACAGAACTAAATGAATGAAATTCCACCTACAGGACATACCATCATAAAATTTATAACTGAATGAAATAACTGCTTAGCATAATAAATGCTAAATTCAGAATACCACATGACTTAGCATAGATTAAGTACTGTGAGCCAGAATAAGGATGAGAGGCATGAAAATGGAAATTTACAGTAAAATTAACTACAACAATTCTTGGAGGGAAATCTTGGAAGGAAAGAAGAAATTCTGTGTTTATAAAGCTAATGAAAAAAAAAAAGCATCAGCAATAAAGTGATTCTTCACAACCAGTATTAGACAAATACTTTAGTTCCCTGGGGAACTCCTCCTTTTTCTTTTTCCTTTTCTCCTCCTCCTCCTCCTTTTCATCTTTCTCTTTCCTCCTTTTCACCTTTCCCTTCCCTTTCCTATGGAGTTACAGATAGTCCATAACACTTCATCTCTGGCACTCCTTCCTCCTCACACTTTTCCCTAGCTCCAGCATGTGTCTTCTACATGAGCTCCAGTTCTTCGGGATAAACCTGCTCCCAGGGAATATCTGCTCCACTGTGGTCTCTTCCATGGAGCCCAGGGAAATCTCTGCTCTAACACCTGGAAAACTTCCTCCTCCTTCTTTTCTGACCTTCATGTCCACAAATTGTCTCACCTTTCTTTTATTTTCTTAAAGATGTTTTCACAGTGGGTCACCCCTGCAGCCCCCCTGCTACTGAAACCTTGCAACTGACACACAATACATCATTGACTGTAACTCTATATCAAATTAGTCTCTGACAGGAGATTCGTTATCCTCACCAACTGCTTAAGAAAGGAATTATCCAAAGATTTAGCAATTTAGGTGGCAAGAGTTTGAGGTTACAGCCTTAATGAAGTTCTGGTGCCTGAGAGAGCAGCTAGAGGAATAAATTTAGGTTATTTGTACCTGGCAGAGCCAGGCATACCTGGCAGCAAGGAGTGTAATAAAAAAAATTGTCTTGCAGATGAAATAATTCTGGAGAGGTTTCTCTACTCGCTTTGGTGTAAGTAGTACTGTAGTTTTTTAAGATGAATAAATAATGAAAATGATTCTACTTCTGGGACTTATAAACACTGCAAATTGTGAATTCAATTTATACTTTTTTTCTGGCTGATAAAGAAGTATTTCATTACATTGATAGTCAATACCTTTCTAAAAGAAGACAAATTACAAGCTTTGTATCTTTCAGGATTTGCCACATTAGCAAGATTAATTTATAGTGTCTCTCAAATCATCTGAAATTTACCCTGCATCCACACGCATAACTGCTTCATATGATTAATAGGGAGGCCAAAACTGGCTAAAGTTATGCTAACAACTTTCGAAGGTAAAACCCTAATGGACTGGAACTCAATCTTTATGTTAGAAATCTTCCTTAGAGCTTTGTAGGCACAAATGAAGTTTTCAAACAGGGCATTTTATTACGCAACTAAAGCTGCTCTGGTCACTATTCAGGAATTTCAAGGTGATCACTGTGACAAGAGACAGCAACTATAAAAGTCATTCTCAATGTATTCAAAGCAGAGGCCTGAAACATATATAAATTTGGGTTCAGGACAAACTAGGAGGTGTACTAAAACTAAGTAACCAGTAACAGCAAACCAGTATTTCACAATATGGTTGGTATATCCATATACATCATTTACAGAAGCATGAGTAATGGGACCACCAAAATAGCAAAAAAATAGGAGACATAGGAGGACTAAGGAAAAGATTACCATTCTGCGCAATAGCCAGGGAGGATGTCTGGAAAAACCAAAACAAAATCATATGAGGAACGGCTGAGTTTCCCCTTTTGGGGATTTTCACAGTAAAACCAATGCTAAGACTAAGATAAAACAGAGAAGAAAGAAAAAAGACTTATGTCAGATCAACTTTTCTCATGAAAAGTCTCTCAAGACTGAGTACTTTGATTTTGGTGACCAAGAACCACTGAGGACTATAGCCATCTGCAGCATTTATATGGCACCAGCTCTACGGTAGTGTATGTTTAGAGATAATTTAAGATGGGATCTTTGAAAACTAACAGTTTTGTATTTGTAGAACTGATGATAAATAACGTGTAAGAACAAATAATTAGTCAGGAATTTTTAATGAAGGAATTTAATAAAGTTTAGCTTTCAATTTTAAAACTAGTTTGAGTATCAGAGTATACTTTTGTAAAAGGTGGATTTGGGCCAATATTGATTAATAAGCCTTCTTGTTTAAATACAGGAATAATTACTCTAAACTGAATCATGACAGAGCCTTACTGCTATAAACCTTTTGGAATGCTACTCTATGGAGTAAACTTAGGAAACAGTTTCACACTGAAACTGCCTAATAAAGACAGCTGTAGCACATCAGATTGATGTACTTTAAGAATGTAGAATATACTTTTAAAAAGCTACTGAAAAAGCAACTGACAAGCTGACAGCTGCTGGATAAGGCATGAAGTAAAAAAAAAAATAAAAGGTAGTAAATGGAGGAAAGATAAAGGTGGCAGTGGGAGATCACAACTACCACCTCAATTGGAGACCAAATTGGACTACCTCCCCCCGGCTCCCACCCCCAGTACTGGAGCATGTGGACATCAATTAAAGGACCTTGTAACTTTAAATGAAAGTGAGAGACTTTCCAATACTGGTACTAACCAATAGAAATTGTTAAGGTAAGGCACTAACCAATAACTGTAATTAAGGGTGTGACAGCTTTTGTTTGTAGACTGGTTTATCTTCTATACCTCACTGCATGAAGTTGTTCAGAATACCTTTTGACAGTCAGGTCAGCAACCAGAAAAACTTGTCTCTGACAAGACTGCCCACAGGAAGTCTGAGCCCGCTGTTCCAAGACATCACTGATTTATCAGTGATTTTTAGCTAAGGTAGATCTGTGTCAGTCTATAGATTTTGATAAAAGTCTACAGAAAAATATACCACTGAAATTAATACAGCCAGATTGTTTCTCTATATGTTTCTACTAAATTTCCCCAAGTAGTCCAGGAGCCAACCAAACTTTAGCATATTTTAGCTTCTTTATCTCTAGATGCAAAATGAATCTATACAGCAAGAGATGTGTGTTGTTTGGTTAACCAAATATTGTGCAGTTTTTGGATGAAATGTGCTATACAGCAGGATAATATGATACATTAAAGTATGATAGTATGGTATCTTTTCATTTGGAAGGCTTAGTTATTAGACTGCATTGTTTATAGATTATGCTAAATAGCGTGCTGTTCATCACTGATTTCCCATACAAACTCCCTGATCTGCTGCCAACCCAAGATTTGTAAATTGTCCATTTTGAATTAACATTATCATTGGAAAAAACACTGAATTAGGTCAAATTTGACATCATGGGGGAAATGCATGAAGAATAGGTAGGAAATTCATTTAAGCATCTTTTTAAACAATCAGCCTTTCAAATAACTGACCTGGAAGATGCCAGTATCATGCTTAGATAAGTCTTTTAATTTGACTTCATAATTATTCTCTTCTAACTCACCACACTTTGAGAACAGATAGCTGCAATAATAATTCACAGCATTTTCCTTGATAAGGAGGCAGAATTTGTGATACACAACAGCACAAGGTGATTTTGCAGTTCAGGTGACTGAATAGTGTCTTTCAGAACTGGGTCGCGTTTTTGGCAATGAATGAAAGCAATCGAACATCATGACACTGTGAAGAAATAGATATGATAGAAACGTGTAATGCAACAACTTGACTAGCTTCAGTTATCTAATATATTTTGGACACATGCAACAGAAATAAAGAGGGGAAAAAATCACTTCCTGGAGATTTTAAAAAGTAGCTGATGCTTGTAAAATCATACCCCATATAACCTTCCAACAATAGTTAATTCGCCTTTACCTCCTCACTCAAAATGGTAGCTCTAAATCATATGAGACCTTGCAATTCTACTAAACCTCCTTGAAATAAATAAATAAAATGGAAAACAAGTAAAATCTAACTTATTTGACAGCCTAGCTGACTAGACTGAATAGCAAGATCATGCAAACTGCTATTTTTTTTCTCTCCAATTAAAGTGATTGATAGAGATTGAACAACTGAAAATGCTCAAGACCAGGCAAAATCTAATTAGCTAAAACCAGAAAAAGGATTATACTGAGAGATGATTTGGGTAAATAATTGATTTAGTGGAAAAAGTGTGTGTTGGGTGGAAGAGTGAGGATGAGCTTTGACCAAAGTAAATATTTTTATGATTTCTGGTAATAGAAAGGATAAGAAGTCGATTCCCATAAAGCTTAAAATGATACAACATTCTTTAAGATCAGTTTTTTCATTATTTTTACCTGCTTAAATTGAAGTATGTAATTCTGAAATAAGCTGAAAAGTTAATTTTTAAAATGTTATGAAAAAATATTTGAGCCAATAATGTCTGAGTGTATACAAACCATACAAACTGAGTGCCATCCATTCCATGCCATCAGAACACTCAGTATTATTGTCTGCAAATTCCCAGTTCTTCAGTTTTGTTTCTCCTTAATAACATTACCTATTTTAAGCATATATAGAGACAAAGGTACTTTGTGCTAGCAGTTACTTTAAATGGTTCTTTCTGACCAAGGATAAAGGATTTATGCAACATACATAAGTGTCTTTAAAAAAGCTTCCCTTGATATCTTAATTTTGCTTCTCACATCTTTTATGTTCAGTACCATCCATTTCAAAAGTTGTTGCTTAATATCTGAGAGACATTTTACTAAAAATAATGAGTTGCCTTCAGAAACAGTAGGAAATATTCCATTAATCAGAGCTACTCACTTAAGCATGGCAGCATCATTATAGGACATAAAATAAGTTATTATGACTTATTATTATAAAATGAATTATCGTGACTTTATCCTGATTATGTGACTCCTAGCACATATGAGTTATGAAAATTAAGCAAAACCTCAAATACCCAGTCAAATAAGAAAAGAATCGACTTCCCTTATTGATATTAAGACATGGATAAGTATATTGTAGGACATTAATAGTCTGAAAAAGGTGTGATTATAAATGGAGTGACATATTGGGAAAATTATTAGCAATCAAGTCCTTCGAGAGGTCCAGCCAGACAATGGATACCCTTATTTTAGACAATTGTTTTTGTTTTTCACTAGAGCCCTACAACTGAAAATATGTAAGGTTTTCAAGCTTCAGCAAGTAGTTTTTATAGTTAACATTCTTTGTAGCCCAAGACAGAGCTCCAGGCCGAGCATACAGGGTTAGGATTAGAAATGCTAAAGCATACCTGGAGTTGAATCTGGAAAAGGATGTGAAGAGTAAGAAGAAAGGCTTCCAAAGCCCTAGCAGCATAAGGAAGATTAAGAAAAACATGGGGCCACAGGTCAGTCTGGCAAGGAACCATTAAGTTCGTAAAAAACAAAGAAATAATAATTTTATTATTCCCTTAAATGTGATTTATTTTAATCCTTATTTAGCAAACGCCGAGCATGCATGAGATCATTCCTAGGAACCTAGACAATGAGCTAAACTAGTTTGAAGCATCTTGTGTCTTATGGGAAAAGGTCAACATTCTGTATTACTCTAGGCCCCGTTTGATACTTTATTGTCTACTACCAAACCTTTAAAATCCTAGGATCTTTAATACTGTCTTGATAGTTACTTCTTGAATCATACAAAAGGCAATTCCATTTTCACTTTTACCTTTGCTTAGGAAGAACTACAAACCTTGCCTCATTCCCACCATAACTTCCTTAGAACCCAAGCTCCCAGTTAGTTTTCTTTCTCTCCAGCAGTCCTGAGGACTACACGTCTGGCTACCTGTGTAGAAGTTCTACTGCTCTTTGTCCCCACATGTAGCAAAATCCACTGAAAAAACTCAAATTGATAAGCATAAGAGTAGCCCAGCTGTTAATAGGCACTAAAAATGATAGTCTGTAAAAAATTCATATAATCAGTTGTATTAGTATCATGTGCTCTTGACTTCCAAAAACTTAATTTTTATTTAAGATTCTGCAAAATAGATCAGGAGAAGGCATACAATTTAACAGGTCAGCACCTGGATTCTTCTACTGCTGGTTTGTTTTTTTTTTTTTCCTTTGCCAAGTGAGAAGAGTGTAAGGATGGAGAAATTGGTCCCACAGTTAGAAGAATAACAAAGAATGGTATTCTTTTTGCTATTACAGTATTTTTCCTTCATTTTTTTCCCTCCTATGTAAACTGGTATTTCACAAAGCTTTAATAGGTTCATGACTTCATCTTAAATAACAATCCATAAGTTACTGTTTTAAGACTCCAGGCTCTTCTAATCTGAAAAATGGAACTGGAAGTGTTGTGAGGATGGTGTCTCCCCTAGAATTTATACTAACCAGTTCTATCTCATCAGCTAGTTAGCTTGAAGAAAATCTTTGTTATATATTGAGATGTCTATTTCTGTCTGTCTTCATGAAGAAGGATCAAGAATACATAGAAATTTCTCACTGAAGTTATTCAGGGTTTAATACACTACTAGGAAGTTACTTTCTTTTCCATAGTACTTGTTCATGAAAGCAACGTTTATCCCTCCCTCGGTGGAACGTAGATGTAGCCTTGTAACCTGTCTTGTAAATAGTCAGTTTTAGGCTTACTTGTAATACTACAGCATGATTTTTTTCCATGTAAAACCATATGCTTCGAGAGTTTATCAGTACCTTCAGGTAAAGGAAGAATATTTTTAAACATATAAGTGACAGCACCTCCTCCCACTGTTTGAGAAAGGTGAATCCAGGGGACTTTGGGATCCAGGGGAGTAATTTCAGGGAGAATCATTTCCCTTCCTACCCTAAAGTCAGGATCATCTTTCCTTCCTCAGGTCATCTGGTGTCTTTGCCAAGGCTCCCAAATGTAGTTGTAGCTGATCAGTACCTTTCTCTAATTTATTCTTCAAAGATCTCTATCTATTTTGTGGAGCATTCCCTGGCTTATGATATTTATCAACACTAAAGATTGTGTATGCTGACATACAGCAAAAGAGGCAATAATTTTTACTTTATTATATACTTATTCTAAATTCCAGCAACAAAGATCTCTTTCACTCTAGTGTTTTTAGCACCTAAAGTCCAAATCTTGCCTGTTGAATAGAGCCATAGAACTGAAAAAGTTCAGCTAGTTCTAAAATGCATAAGTATGTAGATCACCACTTATAGCAGCCTGCTAAACACAGTGCAGGTGAGTTATTGTGGTACACTGAGCGAGGAGATATTTCCCAAAATCTCTATAAATATCTACAGTGAAATACCTGCCCCATAGCAATCAATTGTAACACTGCTCCCTACCCCACCTTTTTTTTTTTTTCAGTAGAGGCCACTTTTCAGGTGTGAATTTTTAGATGCATATATAAATCTAATGCAGGTTTCCCATTTTTTCTTCTCATTTTCTCTCTCTGAGTATGTAATGAATAATGCAATACAAGTTGGTGACTGGATGTTGCAGTGGAGCTTACCAAATGTTTTTTTCAAGTTTATAGACGTACACAAATCTTGTAACTTTAGCTGTTAGAGGAAGACCAGGAGAAAAATAATCTGTATTTAAAAAAACAGAAGCAAACTTTTCAAATACACTTTAAAAAGTAATTTTGACAATTTCCTCACCACCCCTGAATCCTTTCTTAACTTATCTTTCCAATATATGAAGTTAGCCATACTCAAGGGATTCTGGATTTTCTTTAAACTCGTGCTGAATTATGTTAAAAATATTTTATTAATTTGGTAATCTTTATGCAAGACTTTAAAATGCAAACAGAACTGTCCTCTGGGAAATACACTCAGTTGGCTTGGGGCTAAAATAGACTGCTTTATGATGTCAAAAGGTGGCATGAGGGAGAATTTCCTACTTATCTGAGATGCACAGCATGATAGTATCATACCATATACAGCCATAATTTTACAGATAATTTATTGTTACTGAGAAGGGGAAAAAGAGGTCAGATGTGTATATTGGTTCAGTGAGCATGTGCTGTTACTCATTCTCTTGCTCAGTTTTTGCAGAGATGATGAAGAGGAAAAATAACGCATAATGCATTCTCAAGGTTGCCAGGAGCAACTAATGCTTACAAATTGGTATTCATATTTTATTATGTCTTAAATTTCAGCACCTTAAAAACAATAAAGGAAATTGCATTTCCACAAAGAATTTTCCTTTGGGAAATGTACTTCAAGTTTACTGTCTTTTTTCTAATGTCTTTGGCCATATATTATGAAATCCTTTTTCAAAAAAATTATATATAGATTCACATTACATATATGTGCAGAGACAAGGGTATACAATTCCATGTGCCTGAAAGCTTACAACTTTGCTTCCTCCATAGAGTCCTGATAAGTCCTTTTAGAAGAACCCCATTTGCAAGCTTTCAGGAACATGAAGTTATCTATTCACTTGTTGTACAGACCACATGCAATTTGAGGTTGATCCAAAGACAAGTGATTTGTAGAGGATTTCACCGGGGTAACGCTCAGTCCCCTGGTAACTTTTCCCTTTTGACAACCAAATGGTTCTACTTGGCACAGCATCTGACTGTCTTTATCTCAGGTCTGCCTCTTTTGGCAACATAACCAAGTACTTTCCACAGAGTAATAGCCAAAGGGAAGGAGAAAAAGCATTTGTCCACCATTGTTATTAAACAGCTACACAAGGATTTTTAATGAAAAAAATGTCAGTAGTCATGAATTGTTCCAATAGTTTCTATGGAATGAAAATATTATAGGGCAAAGCCTTAAACTCTAATTTGTTCATACTGTACATGTAGCTGTCACGCTCCCATGAAGAATATTAAATGGTACAAAAGAAATGGAAATGAATGTCTGTAGAATAAAAAAGTAATATCTTTGCGGTTCAGAATTTCTTATCATTCAAGGGAGTTAATGCAATTTGCATTGACTGTAGTAAGTTATTAATAAAAAATACATTGATCAGAAGACTTTCATATATTATGAACATTAAAATAATTTTAATTCACAGAAGTAACAACTTATTAAAGGAAAGGTCTTCAGGTGAAGTCTAAAGAAACCACTCTTATTTTCTTCCTACATGTTCTTACACCTTATATATAAAAAAGAAATAATAATAGTGAAAGATTTCTAAACTGGGTTTTGATTGTAGAAGGAAAACAAGAGTTCTGGCATCCAACTGCATTATATTACTCAGAAATATTTTCACTGCACTATTACAGAAGTTAAGTGCAAAGAATCAAAATTTAAATGCAAAAAAGACTGATTATTTCTGCCAATTTCATTACCATAAATCTAGACTAAGTCCATTAGCTCTCCTCTGAATTGCTACCCGTTCCTATTCCCTTTCTAATAAAATTTGTCAGGAGAGCTAAATACCTGAATTGCTAATCCAAATAATTATTTTAATTACATTGATACTTCCATTTGTGACACTGAAAATGTTATGTCTGTTTTGACGATCCACAAGAAATAATAATTTTTCTCTACCTGAAGATCACTTCAGGCTTTATTTCCATCTACTCTGTAAAGGAATTTTGTAGGAGTGTGTATTTTATTCAGTACACTATACATTTTTTTTTCTTCATGAAATTGGTAAATATATGGAGTTGTATGAGGGCAGAATAGAGTATTATTGTTCTGTTGTAAATTAAGAAGTTATTTGAGAACAATGAGAAACCATTAATCATCCCTCAGAATATTAAGAAATGCATAAAATTCCTAGAAAACACTAGGTTTTAAAGAAATATTCACCAGTCTCTGTTGACTGTGCAGATTATGCATGACTTGATGAAATGTAAGACAAGATTGAAGGGTGAGGACTGTAAACATTCTATTAGAAAACAAATAGAAAGTTTCTTATGCCTGTGACTTCGTAACTTTTTCTATGGAAAAATCCAGAGTTTCGTAATTTTTTATTTGAACTTTTACTGTCAATACTATTCAGTCTACCTTGAATACCTGGGACTTGTACTCTTCCTGTTGTCTCTCATCACCTTTCCAGTGTACATTTCCTCTGCATTCTCCATCCTGAATAAAGTTATAGAATCTTCTTGTTATACTCCAAACACAATTTACATTTCACGTTGCTTCTACACAAATTTACAAAGTCCCCAAATCCAGGAACTCTTAACTTCTGTTCTCCCAAGCACCAGTCCTGATGGCTGGTGCAGTTAGTTCTTCCACCATTTGCCCTGTTTTATATATTCCTACCCCATTCTCTCCACTCAGAAGGCCTCATGCGACATCTCCAGTAAAACTGCATATGGTTGACATGTTCAGGAGAGGATTTTAGTATTTTTGTTTATATGTTGCTTTGGGTAACCTCAAGTTCTGTGCAGTATAATACTTCTTTCAATCCACCACTTTACTTCTGTGTTGTTTCCCGTTTCTTCTGCTTCATTGTTTCTACTCTGCTTTTGCACCTGAGCATTTTTCCCCTCCACTGTTTCTTCCTCTGTCTTTCTACTCCCATTTTGAGACTCCCAGCACACCTGCCACCTACCAGTCATGTAGAAATGGTGTTTTTGTGCAGGGTGTGCAACATGCAGAGAAGTCATGGATGCACACAAAGGATTGATTGGACTGCGATCACTAAATCTGCCCAAGTGGGAGTGAACATTTGACACCACCAACTCTAAGCGTGTTCACAGAATAAAAAAGCTTTTATAACACAGGTTTAGCAAGTGAGTATATTTGTATGTTTTCCTTCAGAAAAGCCTCTTGGCCTTTTCCTAGTATCAGAAATTATTTTTTATTGCTAAAATCCTAGACGTCTTAAGATTTGGAGTTCTTTGAATGGCCAATTCTTTCTCTGTGACTGCAAATAGTTACTGGTTCCTTTCTTGTTATTCATTTTCTAAAAATGAAATAACATTTTGAGATTATCACACATTCCTCCATACCACTTCATCTCTCAGTTGTTTGTACTGACAATACTTGAAGACAGCTCTTACCCTTCTTTATTCTTAGAGCAAAAATAACAAAAATCCCCCTAGTGACAATAAACTACTGGTATTAGTTGTGGTCTCTAAATGGTATCTCTGTGCAATCAACTTAATACTTTACATTTTTCCCTAAACTCCATTAAAATGTCTAATGTCTAATTATGATATCAAAACTCAAGCAAACCATAACAAAATAAAAACATTGCTCTACACAGGTAACTTAAAATCAAACCCTCTTTTACTTCTTCATAAGTTTCACATGGGATGTAGACGAATGTTTCAGTTCATTAGAAGTAGTGTTATCAGCTCAGTGTGAAACCATTCTCGCTCGCTAGAACTGACAGTATTTTGTGGTACATATCCAGTAGAAAAAAGTAATAATGAAGATCATACAAACTAGTTTTAGTTTTCCAGAAATCTGTGTCTTCCACAGTCAGATTCAAACCTGTGTGTTCCTTTCCTTAGATGGTCTATTTCCAAAATTGTTCTGCACTTTATAACAAAGCAGCTATCTCCAAAAAAGACTAGGTACCATATAGAAATAGAATACAATGGCATCATAAATTCTAACTGGGTAAGCTTCATTTTAAACTTGTTGGAGCTTAAGTGATTAAAGATGAAACAAAAATATATGTAAGGCAAAGGAACAGTTCATTATCCTCAGGAAGTAACGGTACAATTAAATCCACACAGGGAATTTATTTAATTGATAGGTGTTATCTCCCAGTTCTAATGCCTGCTTACTAATTACAAGAAAACCAGCTAAACCCCTGAGCCAATTAAAGGTGTGATATAAGTGATGTTGGAAGATTTACTGGTGGATGCATTTTATCCTTATTTCTATGGTTTCCCACTTCTTACAAAAGTCAGAGAATACTCCATGCAGGAGGTCTGGGTAAGAAGAAAACCTTCTGTTAAGCAGGAATGATCCAATTGACTTCAATATGATTAGTGTTTAGGTCTACGGATCTCTTCATTTTAGTCTTACAAATTCGTTCTAGCAAATTAGGGAAGTATTTTATAGGTAATATTCAAAATTCAACTGAGTATAATTAAAAACTTAACTGCTCATTACCCTAACCAAACTGGTGTAATGTTGAAGCTAGTCATGTTTTGAACAGGTGGTTTGAAGAGGTGATTATCAGAGGTCTTTCTTCAAAAAAGTAAAGAAAAAAAACCAACCTCCCAGAAAAAAACCACCCTCAATTACTCTAATTAAATAATACATTTATGAATTTTAAAAAAAAAAAAGTGTTATTAATTATTAAATTAATTTGTGGCCAGCAGGTCTAGGGAAGTGATTCTGCCACTCTACTCCATTCTTGCGAGACTCCCACATGGACTACCCCAGGATGTGAGTGTGTCACATGTAGAAATCACTATACACATTTTACACCCATATCATTTAATAAATAAATCTGAATTTTTATGCCACTCAAGAAGTGGCATTTTCTTCTTATGGCTACCTCACTCCTAAATTTCATCGCTGTGTCTTGTTGTAGAACGAATATTGCCAGTGCTTCCACCTGCTACTCGATGGACAGACTACTGAATTCACTCCTTTTTTCACTCTTAACTGACTATTATGAACCTACCAGATAGCAGAAATATTATATAACCTTTAGGTTTTCTCTACGTTGAAGCACCAGATATACATATAACTACACAATTCCGTGTGGCCTCCAGCAACAAATGCCAAAATCTCTGCTGTTATATATATAGGTATATTGGTCCCAAAGATTCCAAAGCAACAGAATAGTACTGTAATTTGTTATATTTATTCAGGTACACCCCTAAAGTACTTGAATACCAATTGGATTTTATTATCAACTTTGCACTAATGAATATTGACAAACATGAAATTACACATCCTGTCAGGTTTGACAAATATAAGTCAAATCATTATGTGAAAAAAATGTTGCTGTTCCTATCAGTGTGTTTTCTATGCTAGCAGTATAGCTGTGGCTGTCGTGAATTATGAGCCCATTTCCACTGGCCCTTAACAAGTTATATCTTACCTGTCATTTCAACAGATTTATTTCCCACAGCATATGTGATTCTCACACTGATGGAAGTGAAAAAAGACAATCTAGTGTAACTTTTTGAGGGACAGCAATGTGATTTTTGAGGCTTTTTAATCTCAGGTTAAGATGTCACACAAAATCCAGTTGGAAGAATTAGATGATAGCCATAATCTATTTTTTACTATTTCTCCCAGCAATATTATACTCTTCTTTCCAGAAATGTATGGAACTTACACTACCAAAGGCAAGGTTTTCAGAATATACACCTTAATCTTTTTTATATTCTGATCCCACCCTAACTTTTCCCCATCCTCAAAGAACCACTTTAATGCAAAATATGGTTAGGCTAATTTTTCTAAAGAGGCACTTTTTGATAGCTCCAGCAGAAATAGCATTTTTCTTTGAACATTATAGTGATAAATAGTTATCAGGTATAAATGAGTATTAAGTAAGTGAGCAAACCTAGGCCAAAATATTTTATCACTGAACACTTTCAAATTCTCAATCTGCATTCTAAGTAACTGGAAAAAAATTACATAGGAATGAAGTCTTCTCCATTCTTCATGTTTTTTTCCAGTTTCCTCAAATCAGACCTGACATCAGTGTAAAACAGGAAAAATTAGCTCTTGAGCTAATGGTCCTGGGCCTGTCCTGAAGCATCCTACTGCTTTGGCTGCCACAACAGCTATTACTATTGGGAATTTTAACAAGGAAAGAAAGAAACAAAATCTAGATGGAAATAATTTTTTAACACAAAAAAAAAGTTCTATGACCATGCTAAATTCTTTCATTTAATCTACTCTCCAGATGTTTTCATGGTCTGAATTTGGAACAAAAGTAACAAAAGTGTTTCTTAATTACTCATTTCAAATTATAGCATCTGTCCTCATAATTTACACTCGGGAACCTTTATCAGCTCAGTCCCAAAAACAGAGTTAAAACTTTTATAACTGATGGAGCAGAAAATTAGAATAAAGAATAAAGCACGGGCTATACAGGCCATTTTGCACAATAGAAGGAATACAATCTAATGTAACACTTGAGGAAGACAGCAGATTTTTCTTTGCTATTCCTATTGTCTGAACCAGCTTTTACAAGACATTCTGAATAAGCAAACCAGTTACTGAATCATTTGCATTTTTCTCAAAATTACCTAAGTAAAATTTAAGAACAGAAGAAGCAGCTCGATGATCGCCTCAAGCTCTTCAATGAAAACAATAAGAACAGAAGCTGCTGCCACTACCTCATTTTAATGAGCCTTTTTCCCTTGAACTTACAATTTGCATTTTTACATAAATCTGTTCTCTCCTTTCAGAGTCATGCAGAAAGGAAACACAGCATTATATTTATGAGCTGGAAGTACACTCAGCGTTGGACAAACCTATATACATTGCTGAATGCATACTGGATGGATGCATGACTTTTGTCTTCTGCTCATTACCTCAAGGAATAAAGTAGCAGATCTGCAACCTCTATCCTTGCCTTTGCATAATGAGCTGGCATAAGAGAGCATCTCAGCTTTTTATCACCCACTTGCCCCCAGCAGGATGGAGGGGAGAAATGAAAGGGTAAAAGTGCAAAAAAATTGTGGGTTGAGGTAAGGATAGTCATAGGTAAATCAGAGGCTATGCATGCAAGTAAAGCAAAATAAGCAATTCGTTCATTCCTCATGAGCAAGCAGGTATGAAAATGAGTAATTTTTAAACCTGTATCATAGATTTTATACCTCATCAGTGAAAAAGCTGCAGTATCATGTTATTTGTCCTTTCTTGTGCCTCTGACCGTTCTAATTCATTCCTCTGGTTTTTAACTCTGGTCCTCAGAGCTGGTCATAATCACTAATCAAGCAACTTTGCAAAAATGTCAGGTGTTACATGATTTTGCAATTTTGATATTTGTAAGTTTAAGTTTTTTGTTGGTTTTGAGGTACAAATCATTGCAGTTTGCAACCTGGTACATTTGGATGTACATTGCACACCCATCCAGTTACTTAACACAAGATCTTTAATATAATTGGATTTTAGTTTTTGTAGAATGGCTTTCTACCATTCTGTCTTGTTGATTTGCAGTAATTTTTCATTTTCTGTCCACATATACAGCATGTTTTGAAATGAGTAAAATTATGAAATTAAAGGAAACTGATGAAAGAAACACTTGATTTATGAAGTGTAACTTGGTCTGGAGTGAGTTTTAAGAAAGCATTTCTCTCAGTTTATAGAATTTCCTGCTGTAGAAGATCATCGAAATTAAGAGAAAATGAGCAGAACATCCACACTTATGATTAGAAATTGATCAGAAAAATAAATGTGAAGTATCAGTAGATCATCTTACAGAGTAATCTTCTTGCTTTGAAATGTTACTTGAAGAATTTAAAAAATTCTTTATGAACACTGATACTGTCAACAACTCGGTGTGGTCATGTGAAGGAGGTAGGTTCAAGACTATCCTACCTGCAAGTTTCCACAATTTAAGAGAGGTCATTTATACTCAGAGCATGGATGGAATCCTTCTGTTAATGATATTATTCGCTCAGAAAGTCTACTCTGTTCTGTAAGTCAATTCTGAAAGAGGTGTCAGGAAATATTTAAGGAACTACTGTTGTTCCTTAGGGTCATCTTTCAGATGGAATGAAAAGCCCAAATATTGATGGTGCACAATAGTTAAATAACCCTTTGAGGAATTAGATTATTAGTCTTGGGTCCTGGCTAAATCACAATTTCAGCAATTAAAAACATCTTTTTTTTTAAATTCTCTCTGCACATTTAGTGCAGCATATGATTAATAAATTCCTGTCTTAAACCATGGTTCTGTTTATACCGAGAGATGGTTAAGTGCAGTTATCTTCCACTTTAGGGATGAAGAAATGGATTCAGTTCTTTTTCAGGAGGTACAGCAGCTGCTATTTAAATGGAAGACATTAACATGAACATTATCTTCATGTATCTAAGAATCAGAATGAGTCTGCAAAGTTTTTAAACAACGTTTCTGTTACGTTACCATGTAAGCTCAAAGAAAAAACAATGAAAGCATAATAGAACCAACTGTTTAATTAAAAATACTGGAGTTTTAACTGCATAATTGTCACAGCTATTGCATTTCTATAAACACACCTGCATTATCTTTACATCTCAAAACAATAAAAACCAGCAGAAACAAAAGAGTAACTTGTGAATAAGTAGTTGCTTCACTTACACGAAAAGGACCACCAGGGAGGAGACAGGAGCAGCTATGTCCTAGTCTAAAAGATTATGAATTTATTTGAAAGAGCATATTGAAACATTCTTATATTTGAAATTGCTATTTATCCATCAGTTTCCTTTGAAGAAAGGTTTCAGTTTATGTGAATGTCATATTTTATTAAGTACTACGTTCTGAGTTTATTTCTAATTCCCTTTCTGCATCAAATTAAAGAAGACACAGTTATAACTTTGATTTCTTAATTTAATGAAAATTATCCAACCAACATCTGGTCTCTTGAACAAATGAGTATGTCAGTGGCTGATTACAGATCAATGATACATTCTTCAACAATGTAGTGATTTCTATTAAAATTTGGTCCAGTAAAAATTTAGACTGCTTAGATAAAAAAATAGGAATATTGAATTTATTCTTTCAAACTTTCTTAGCACACATGGCTACTTCTTATTAAACTTCCTAAGAATATTTACAAGCTCTTTGGATAAAAATGTTTCCGTATTTTAGGTTACAGAATTGCTCAACCACTGTGTACGGGCTGATCTTTCAAGTACATCATGAAGTGACTGCTAATCAAATGTGCCTCAAGGCAGTAGACACTAAAATATTAAAGCTGGTTTATACAGGGTCTTTCAATTTTTTAATTTAGCTTTGGCTAGTACTAAATCTACCTTTTAAAGTATTATTTAAGAAACCCAAAGCATTAACAAAGCATCTGTTATGATTTGGATTTGTATAATTAAAATATATTTGAAATTTTGGAAAATAAACAAAATCATTTGTCAAATCTAATCTGCTTGATAATGCCACTGTGCAGAATTAATAAAGACATATATGTCCTCTGTGTCTCTGGAGTCCTACTAGTGGTTTTGCAGGTCTTTCAGGAAGCCAGGAAGACCATAGATATTAAGCTGGGAAACACAAAGAATAACTCATCTTTATGTTTAGGATGTCAAATGATCCCTACGCATTGCTCATTATATTTCTCTCAAGAGATTTTTCTACCTATCATCAGGTATCTCTTTTTTGTGTAGGGATCTGCACATTAATCAATTTGCTTATTTATCTCAAATAAGTTAGACTTTCCTAGGTATTTTTACAATGAGGCATGTTTTCCAGAAACAGTCTTTTTGGACCATCTTTCGACTGTATTCTTGAACTGTAAACACCAGAGCTAGGAACACAATTGATCTCCCTACCACTTTACCTACTCTTGCTATTATCCTACATAGTCTTCCAGGATTCAGATGACCTCTTAACTAAAATCTTATACTTGAAGCTTAAACGTCATAGTTTATACTTAAATGTCATTGCCTCTGCATTACACAGTAGAGTCCCTTTTTCCCTGAACTTCATTCCCAAATGTGTTCTACACTTTCTCTTCTTAGATGTGTAATCTTATGCTACCTCTGGCAGCCTAAAGAGTCTCTTGAGCCCCAACTTCGCAGATAAATCACCATCATCATCATTTTCCTGAACACCAGTAAGTGTATATTTTGCACATATTGCTGTAATCAGATGCCTGAATGATATCACTTTTAGTGGATTTCTCTTTTAATAGCCTGTAAAGTAATGATATTACGGAGGTGGCTGTGCTAAAAAGGGTCTGAGAACTCCTACTGTGGATTGACAATTCAAAATCCTCTAAGCATTCATGAACATAATATTATCTCTTCATCCCAGTCAATTTTCTACCTGACTATTTACTGAATATTAAATGCATATCCAAGTCAGTGGTCATGAAAGTAAAGGAAGAAGCAGCACATAACCTGCTCAATGGTTTTTCCTCCTTGTCGTTTGGATGGCTATATGATAGAGACAGCTGTAAAGCTCACCTAAGGATTGGATGAATATAAATTGCATATGTTCTTTTAAGTGATATTCTCATACAAATATACACCAAATTTCCAACTTATTTTGGGACACTTTGCATTAGAAACACACAGATATTAGATACTGAAACCATTAGTCTCTTTTTTGGTATTTTTGGTCTCCAGTGAGGCCAATTTACAATAGAGGTGGGCTCTTCATTACAAAAATATAATTTTTGTGGTTTCATAATGCAAATCTATCAATTTTTGTAAGCTTTTCTTGACAGAATATGTAGCATGAATGCTACATATAGTATAGTTAGCATATAAAATACATATAGAATGATCAGTAACAATAATACTTGCTTGCTGAAGGTGAATAAGCCAGATTTTCTGTGTTTGCATAATTGCATTAAGGATTCTTGTTTATATTATAGTTTATATATGTTTATATATAAGTTTATATATAAACTATATAAAGTTTATATATAAACTTATTATAGTTTAGGTAAAATGTTCCAAATTTCCCTAGCAAATCAATCTAAACTAAAACATTTCTATCTGTGTGGGTCATAGACATTTCTACTATCACTTCTCCTAATTTAATTATCCTTGTTGTTTTCCAGATTATATTGTGTTTGAGACAAGGAAACCCAGCAGTGGGATTTGCACTGTAAGCAGAGACTTTGTACACATACCAAGTAGCAAACTGAAGCAAATAAAACAGACACCAATCAAGCTTTATAAAAACATTTTAGAGCCTTCCAAATTTTCTCATTGCAAAACGTTTTATAAAGTTTATTTCTAAGAAATGAGATTTTCTTTTCACCTATCTTTCCCCTTTTGTTCTTCTCCCTCAAGCCAATGTATCAGTAGAACATATTTCAGAGACATAAAATTTTACAACACTATCAGTATGTAAGATCTCATACCAAAGAATCAGTATGAAAAGAAAACAGCAGCTAAAAAGAAGATAGACAGCAGCTAAAGAGAGGGATATTTACTAAAACATTATTCTTCAACCTGTAAACTTTATCTGAAGAGCTTTCCCATGAGTATTAGCAAAATAACCTGAGGGACATGGGAGGTGGTGCTTCAGCTCTTTACCTCCAAATTTCATTTATCTTCTGCAGTACCCATCTCATATCATTTTAGTATTATTTGTAGAATAGTTGCAATTACCCTGATTCCTCTCATCATAAACTGGATGAAGAATATTTCTCTGTATTTTAAAAAGCAAAAGCGACTCACAAAGTGAAGGCTGTGGAATAAAAATAGGAGTGATATAATTAGGGCTTGCTATTTTAATGAACAACCTGTCAAACTTCTAATGAGAAACTCTCTTGGTAATTTTTCTGAGTCTAGTCCCACACTGCTGGCTGAAGAAAGTTTCTTTCTCTGAGACTTTTGCTGTGTTCCCCGAGTTTCTTTCTCTTGGTGTATGCTCGTGTCAACGGCACGTGTCAGGGCATCTCAGATGTTTCTGATTGCAATCGTTATTTTATACTTGCTAATAAACACCCTTTAATGACTTCTAAAACTCTCCTCATCTTTTTGATATTCTTCAGTCTACCTTCAATATACAGAATAACGTACCTTTCGTTTGACTGCACATTCTATATCAACCTGCACAGTAAAAGCACATATTGTACAAATATCTGAACCGGCTTATTTCTTGGTCTTATGTGAAAACAAGCAGATTACTTAAACATGTTAGGTTGGCTTAGCTTGACTGACTCTCAACCTCTTCTTCTGTAATATTAATCCATATGGCTAAATTATATAGTTCTATATTCATCTGCACATCTTCATATATAGTATATGTTCATATCAACAGCTAAAATAGGAATAATAATAATAACTGTTTTTCCTTCTGCCTTCAAAACTAACACAAAAATAAAGGGGAAGGAAGGAATGAAAGAGAGAAGGACAGAAGGGAAAAAAGGAAGGAAGCGCATAAGTAGTAATGCAATAGAAGTGTAAGCAATAATAATACAGTTTAAATTGTTGAACACACACATCCTAATAGCTCCACTTTTCCCCTGATGTTATCTTTGTTCACTTTTCCACTGCACCTTTGTGTCCTAAGGTTGAGACTTCAGACTGGTAGAGGGACAAGTGTTGCAAGTTGTCAGCGTTCCCAGGTCCTTCACCGGGAGGAATATGACATTATTCCTCACTTTAAGAGCCACTGGGGGCTGTTTCAAGCATTTTTGCTGTGGGTGAAGTGATTAACTTCACTCATAAGAGAAATTGTGAAATATTTATTAAGGTGAAACAGTGATTTAACAAAATCAACAGTAAATGCAACATTGTTTTATGGTATTCAATGGTAAGGTACACACTATTATTTACTGCACAGAGGACAGGGTCAGACAAGCTGTCAGGGAGACCCTCCCATTGATTGACAAGGATCAGAAAGGACCCCCTTGCTTTCTAAACTCCTCAGAGGGGAGTCTAGGTGCAGCTGGATCTAGTTCTAGTCCCAGACTTGGTCAGCAATTTATGTCTAAAGGATT
>JAOXNG010000004.1:5678383-5689862 GCA_028566535.1 Scolopax minor
GAGGAAAGATTTGAAGTCCAGTTCCTACTTTCCAGCTGGCTCTACCACAAGGATTCTTGCAATATCTTCTGCTGGGCAAAGCTCAGATCCACCAATGTGTTGTGCTGCTGATTTCTGGGTCTATGTTGCATGTGTTTTATCAGTTTGTATTGACTAGTGTAATCTAGGCACAAAACATACCTCAACTAGTTGCAAAAGTCTTATCTCATGACCTATCCTGTATGGACTTTATCCTTATGTCAATATCATAACTTTCATCATGATTCTATCTTAGATCATGCCACACAGTCCACCAGAAGAAATGTATTCTTACAAGATCCTGCCTCTTCCACTTGAGAGAAATAACTATAAAGGCATTTTCTTGTTCTTTATACAAGCAGTCCCCTTTGACTAACTGCTCCTTTAAAAAAAAAAAAAAAAACAAAACAAACAGCAAGCACAGAATATTACAACGTGCTCCAACAACTTACAAAAACTCCAGGAATGAAAGATTACTGATGTCCATGTTCAAAGAAACCACTTATCATAGAACAGTAAAGTTCCATTGAATGACTTCAAGACTCCAAGCCAGAAAACAGAGAAAGTGAACTGGCCTCAGGCAATCAGCAATCCCAAAATTAACTTTACATTCACCACAGGGAAATCAGTCCTGTATTTTTAGGGATAAAAAGATACTAAAATTGGATTAAATAAAACCATCCTGACAGCATAAGCCAAATAAACATTATTTGCCCAGGGTAATCAGGATAGTGGGAAATTAATTATTTACATTAATAATCTGTTATAAGTAAGTTTATTTTGTTTGCAGAGGTATTCCTAAATGACCCCACATACCGTACTATATATATATACATACATATATATATATACACATATATATATGTATATATATGCTACACTTCTGAAATTTACAAATTGAGGGAGCTAAAGGAACATTGCAAATACTTTTAGATTCATTGGAATAGAAAAAGAGGCTGAAGAATGAACGCTTGTTATTCATTTTACAAAATGTAAACCTCAAGATTCAATAGTAAATTTGCTCCCCCCTATAATCTAATGCCAACACTGGGAACTGTAGTCAGATCTGTGAATTTCAGAAACATGTCCTGAATTTTACTGCAATTTTATATTTAGCAGCCTACCCCTGAAATGTTATTATTAGCTTTCCCAAAATGGTTACGTAGCAGAAACATGCTAAAACATACATTTATCAGACTATGTAATTTTAATGTAAATATATTTCCCAGAGGAAGCAGTTTTTGTAGGTTACATTAATTTTTTGTACCCTGACTTCTAAATGCTTTGATAATTATTTTATTTAATTGTTTTATGAGACATAGATCACCACCTCAATATTAACTGACCATTTGCCACCACTTTTTTTGTTCTCCCTACAAGACTTGAGGTGTCTGGTTTTGCTAATTGGCTAATACTTGTCCAAACTGACTTCTGCTTTAAATCCAAGTGCAACAGCAGAATGAGTTTCCAGATTTACTTTTTAACAATATATAAGAAACAAGCTATTGGAGAAACTACTATGCTATTGATTTTCTTTTCTAAAGGATTCTCTCTGGATTTCAATGTTCTTTTGTCCCCCCTTGTCTTTCTTGCTGAGAAGCTATTACTACGGTAAAAGAAAATACAATTTTTGTGAATTATTTCAGCGTGTGTTTAGGCACTGCTCTATATGGAGAGAAACTATTCAGCAAAGTCTGAAAAACTGCACAATTTTTAATTCCAATGCCATTGGAATAAATTGGTATAATTTTAAGATTTTAGCACTATTAACACAAAATTCTTGCAGGAATTAGTTGTTTCCCCAGCATAAGATGAAAAAAGTATGGTTATATAATACTCTAGTTATCAACAAAATTTGACAATATTTTTAAAAAGAGTTTTAGCTCCCCATAGGTGTCCCTCATTAGTCTTTCTTTCTGTCTCTCAGTGGCAACAAGATTATAAGAGCAGATCAACAAAAAACCCCAGAATATCTCTCACCTGCTTTCTGATGTATGTTAGAGGGAGAGATGATGTTTACTATAGTGCAATAGTGAAGATTTGCATGATTCACAAAATTCAAAATCCGAATTTCACCACAATTTATGTGTACTCATTTGTTCAGCCTGCAGTAGTTGCACTGCAAAAACAGCCAACAAAATATATATTTTTGATGTATTTCTAGTTGAAATATCTTGACTTAAGCAATATTTTTTAAAGTACTGAATCCTATGTTCACATCCTATATGTTCACACCCTGATCAGATGGCCTGTAATAAAAACCCACAAGACAGCAGAGATTTGGGAAACAAAATATAGCATCAACATAGTTCATTAGTGAAACAGTCACAATATTATCACATTTCTAACTTGACACAACACTTTCCTTTCTATAGACTGTTTCAAATTTTCAAAAATGTTTCTTCCATTTAGGGGAAACAATTGTGGCAAAGGAGTTCTCAGGAACTACATTTTTTAAATAGTGATGAGAAATCTTAGACATTTTGACTCAAACAGTTCTAAGCATTATCTTTTTCTAAAGGTAACCATAAGTGGAGAAAGGATGGTTCAATGAAACCATCAGAGGCTGTGCTCTCCTGGAGGCCTGTCTGAAAGCTGACAATGGTGTTTTCCAATTTCTTTTAAAATCAATTTGGGAAACATTTATTAGTTCTTCCTGAGGTGCTTGTAATTACTCTTTCTTTGCTGCTTGGTGTATGCCTGCAGGCTGTTTTGCACACACTATCTATTGTCATTCTGTGCAATGTGCTTTGACAGTAGATTTTAAGTCTCCAATCTAAAAGAGTTTAGATGTACTTTGCGATCTTAATGTACCCAAAGTTGCAACGGCTGACTTTGATAATTCCCTTAGATCAAATTTTATAGAAGTAGTAACTGATGTTCGGTGTTAATATGGCTTTAACTACTTATAAATTATAATTATAATTTTATTTACACCATACTACATAGTGCTTAAAGACTAGGATATGGTAACTTTAATTATGTGGAATAGTTTTTTAGGTAAAAACACACTCTTACTTTAGTAATGCTGGTTGGTTTTCATAAAGTATTTCTATGTTGAATTTGAGTTTGATCAGGAAAGTACTTTTAAAGTAACTCTTCATCAGCCCCACTTAGGAATTCAGTTTATATTTTGTAAGTCTGGAAGGATAAGAATTTGATTCTTTTTACAAAAAATCTGAACCAGAAAACACTCTCCAGGAGTATATCTGAGGCATCCAAGCACTAACAGCATTCCATCCACAGGATAAGATTAGAGCTAGTCAGAAAAGAAACCTCAGCATTCTGAGTGCTTTTTATTAACTTGAACTGCTTTGCTGTACAGATCTGTACCTAACTTGCTGTACTATTTGGTAACATACACATAACCATATACCTAAACTGGGGATTTTCATGGTGTATTAGACCAGCTTGAAATAAAACTACAACCCAAGCTTTATGGGAGAGAAACCCCATCTGGCATTCAGAGATTTTTAGCAACATTTTCCCAGTATCCATGTTAAAGTAATAGATACAGTCCAAATTTCTGAAGTAATGTCTGTCTTCACCGATGATTTCTGGATGTTTTATTTCTTTCCATGCCTATGTAAAACTATTCAGAAAAATCTTATTTTCAGGAAGACAGCTCATTTGTTGAAATTAATCTGTTTTATTCCAAACATTCATTAATTTTACAATTATCTTTCAGTTTCTGATCTGCATCATGAACTAAGAAAGAACTTCGCACACTATAATGACTTTCCTTAAAAAAATGTCATTGCAAGAAATTTTCAGCTTCAACTCCTGGGCTTTATTTATTTTCTCTCAGCAATAAAGCTATTTTCCAGAGGAGAATTTAATCGATATGCTATAATAGCTATTTAAGGCTCCCATTCAAATGATTACTGCATATTATCTTTGTGAAACGGCACAGGTAATTCTAGAGCAGGTTAAAAAAAAAAGTAGCTATCTTTGCTTCTGATATCTACAGGCCAGTGTCCTGTTCAAGAGTATAACCCAGTCCAGACTTCAGCTTTAAGTGAAAGTTAGTTTATACTGTTAATTAACTTTGATTCCTTCTAATGTTATTCCTAATGTAAAAAAAAATTATTATTGATATTGAGCATTAATTATTTCTTTAGGATAAAGTTATTTTATAAACCTCAGGATATTTATTCCTCTTGTAATTCAATTAAGTAGCTACAACTTTCATTCTGAAACATAAAATCAACATGAACTAAATAAAAACATAAGAAATAGGAGCTTCTGAAATAAAAACAGCTTGAAAAAGACTACTGTATTACTTTTGATCAGTTTAAATAAGACAGCAAAATATTTAAAATTCTATTGCAACGGATGCAAAAAAAATGCATAGCCCAAAAGTGTAGCTTCAATTCTTCTTAACCACTTTAAGAAAAACCAAACATCACTGAAAGTTATGAAACTTTAGAATACTTTCATTCTCCAGTCCACAATAACTTTGAGTTACCTTAGGAAATTAAACTTGAAAGCACAGTACTGATGTTTTAGAAATTATGCTTTCCCAGAATTACTGAACTGAAAACAAAAGCTAAAAGTATTGCAGAGATCAGCTTTTATGTGTTTTTTAAACATATTTCTATCTTAAGTAACTGTTCATGATCAGAAATTGAATTAAATGCTCAATTTTTCTAGTTTCATTTTCCTCATTTCACTCAATTTCCTCATGATATCTATTACTAATTTTTTATCTATTCTCATCTAACTTCTTAGGCAGTTTGGCACATAGCAGCTAAATGCAAATCAATAGATTGAATTAGTTGTAAGATTAAAGTATTTATGATAAGAGAGAATAAAAAAAAAAAAAAAGTGAGACCTCAGAGAACTAAGTTTATTATCTTCTATCAAGGCAAACCCAGAAAGACACTGGAAGCAGTTTACAAACATGAAGAAAGACCAGGTGTTCCCTGATTTACCATTTTGTTTGTAACTTATTTTGAAGATCTTGGCCCAAGTATGACAAAGGTTTGGTGTTTTTTTTTTTTTCATAATCCAGTTCTTATAACAAGGCAATTTCACTCAGTCACTCACCTAAATCATCCATAAAATTTTGAAAGACTTCAGTGACTGGGAATTTATCTGTTCACCTGACTGTAGTAGCCTAAAAAACCATTAAGACCCTTGAAATTGTCTTGCAATGTAGCAGTTTGGATTTGGGCTTATTTTTTTAATATACCTATTATTTAAAATAAATTTTGAAATTACAGAAATGCACTAGTTCAAGTACGTCTCCAATATCAGTATCTAATGATACCTAGTAGCAATTAAAGAAAGGATTCTCTTGGAAGAAAAAGGTCAAATGTACAGATTATTGTTGGATACCCCTGAGGTGATTTTTGAAAGAAAATGAGGAAAAAAATCATGCATAAAAATAAGTTCTTTCCTGTATATCAGAAAACATTTAAAGGAAGTGATTTAGATCATCTAATTTCACTGCTTTTATTCTATGTCTGTATTCTTTTTTAAAATTTATATAATATAGCTCTATTTCATTAAGATTTTCCAGACTGATTTTTAGTCCCAATTATAACATGACAGACAAATTATAAACAGGATGGTGTGTCATAATCACTACAACATTCTAGTGTTGTGACAAACGACATGAATTTAGAGTGTTCCATAAGAATACATTGCTATCAAATAATAATTGTCTGCAAGAGGAATAATATCAGAAAATAGATCTTAATTGCAGCATTGGTAGGAGGCACAACAGACTTGTATTTTATCCAATTCACTATCCCTTTTTTCTGTTAAAGAATATCTGAATAACCATATTGGCTCAAATCAACCATCTATCTAGATCAATTCTGTGTCCTTCAGATTCAGAACAGGAGTTCTAACATGGCAGAAGTTCGCACCTAGATGATACCCTTATTGCTATCAAGTGTTTACCAGGAGGTGCCATGAAAAATTCTCTGAAGACATGAAAGCAGCTAGGTTGTCAGCAAGACAAGGAGGTACTTTTGTTATTAATTTTCCATGTCAAATAGGTCTGGTAAAACATATTTATCAATAATTAAAATAATTTAAAAAAAACCATGCTGTATTGAAAAAAAAATTAATATTACCATTATGAAGAAATTTAAACTAATACCAGCTTAAATTCTGAAAGACTAAACTGAATCAGTTGACCAGTCATTCCACTGTCTTCTAATTTTAATTTGCTGTGAATTTTGATCCCAGTTTCTCAATATATTTAATCGGGAATTTTTAATGAGCCTTGGTAGGTGTCAAGCAGTAAAGTCTGTTAAAAGTGCCCATTCCTCAAGAATCTTCTTGGTGCAAGAGGCAAGCACACGCTGTATCTAGTGATAGTGCATTAAGATGCAAGAAGATGACAATTTCTATAGGAATGTCTGCAGCATGCAAATATAACACGGACAGGTTCCTAACACTTCTTCTCCTCCATGCAATCTATTGTAAACTCAACATCTATTTCAGGAAGAAAAAGATAACCCATGATTTAATTAAAAAATAACATTGTACGCAAAATGGTAGTCAAAAATTAATAGAAAGTCTTTAAGAAAAGGAAAATTATATTGGAAAAAAAGACATTCTTTGATTGGAGAGTCCATTTAAAATAATATGGCATGTAGTTATTTTTAATGAGGTTTGAAAGCAAAAATGAGGTTTTGCATTATAGAGAATAAAAAATTAGCACTATATTAAGTCATATATTTTCTTTAACTTTTGGAATAAAATTCTTCCAAATGTCAGTAGCATCATTAGCATTTAAAATATAGGTCAACTTCTTCACTGATGGTAAATGAGAACCTGACTTGTTCCCGCCAGTTTTAAAATTAACAATGTATCTAAAATTCTCAGCTTTCTATTTTTAAAGAAAGCTAACAAATTAATTTTAAAATATTACAGGAACCTTAAAAAATTATGTAGGCTAAAATATAAAATATTAAAATATAAAATCATTAATTCCAAATGCACTTTTAACACTCATTACATCAATTCTTTCTTTGTCCAATAATTAAAATAGATCTTGTGAAAAAAACTGCTCCAGCTTCATATCAGATGGTTTCAGATCTGTTTTCCTATTTCTTTTAATGAAAACAGAGGATTATTATGTCCAGGACATTTAAAGGACATTTTCATTTTAATCTGTCAGTTTTGTGAGGAATAAAATGCCCCTATTTTGAGTTGCTGCTCAGCCTGCAACAGACTGGCATCACATGAAGATTTTTTAGAATAACCTATGCCCCTAATTAGCTTGTCTTCGAAACAAAGTTACAATTACTAATCTCCAGGCTACTTATTGGAGGATTCTCTAATTATTCTTTAAACCACAAAAAAATTTAACTTTGTCTACTTAAATTAGAGAAGTCTCAGCTGCAACTTTTCCTATGGTGCTGTATTCAAATTTCATTTTTATTTGTTTGTTTCCCCTCCATAAAAAGGAGCCGACAGCGTTAGTCTAAACAAGAAACTGAATATGAAACTCTAAACAGTGCTAAGGTATTGAAAAACCCTGAGCCTTGCTTTAGTCTTGCCATGAAAATATATATATATATCTGAAAAGTGTAACACAAACACAAACAGGACATCACAAACAATTGTCTTTAAGTAAAAGTACTTGTAGCAGACAAGTCTATTGGGTTTTCTAAGTTATTTTAAAGTTCACACCGAGTTACACACTATCATATTAGAGAGAAGAAAAGTGACAATCTATGGATTCTGTGAAGCAAATGAGACTAGTGAACCAAGATGACCTGTCAATCTTTAAAATCCTACACACTAACTAGCAGCACAGATGAAAACCATTTTCACTGGAGTTGGAAAAAGTTCTTGAACTCAGAATTCTTTTCAGCAAACTTGGAAAGCCATTCAGAACAGAAGTAAAGAATCATCAATAGCTTCCTCTGCTGTAAATACTTCATTCTTATTTCTTGTAATAAATTATTTAAATGAGTATTTACTTATTAACAAAAAAAAAACTAAACAGAAGCTCCTTTTTCAGAGTTCTTCAGTTTAGACATAATCTATTTTATCACAAATACCTTTTTTTTCCCCCCAATGTCTCTTGCTTCTGAATCATATTAATAATTTCAACTCGGATCCTGAGAGGATCATAGGATTCAGTTGGTAACCACAGAGTTATAAAAGGGAAGACAGGCTGAAACCAGCTTAATTACTTCATACAGAGAATCAACTCTGCAGCATCTTTTACTATTTTCTTACATAATGCAATTTTTATTGCAGTTTGGGTGCTTCTCACGGCAGCGCTTCAAGTTGGCTTTTTTTCAAGCTTCCATCAGTAATTTAAACGCTAAATATTTAGACTTTTTTCTGAAGTAATAACACACTGTCTTTCAGTAGCAAATAACAATAATTTGACATAACTTAAAGATTTCTGCTAGAAAGCAGCAAGACTAGAAATGTGAGCCTGGGGTAGCAACAAAGTCAAAAGGTCCTTTTTTCCTTGCTTATTACATTTTTTATTCACCTAGAATAGGATTTAAAGAGTCTAATTTGAAAGTTTGTCAGATGTTATAGTCATGATAAAGTGTTACCAAAGTATACACTGTATGTTTTCTTACTTCATTCTATGCAAACATTATCCAGAACAACACTTTCATGTTTTCTCTCAGTGTTTTAGAGTTCAGATGTAGAGATATCCGGGACATTAGCAAGAGGGATACATGGTCTTCCTTGCTTTCACCCTATCAGCAGCAACATGTTGTTCATCAGGGAACACTGGACTACTGGCTGGCTGTCACTTTGGAATCCAAGTTTCATACATAATCATGCTTTAAAACTAAAGTACTAATTGTCAGATGTTTAAAGAATAATGAGATTTAGCTCCCTTTGATTTTCAATGTCAAACTCATTTCTTCCCCTATTCTTCATGAGACTTTAACCTAAATTAACTGGTTCAGTTAGCTAAGCAAAATTCAGAACTAAACTGCTTTTTAAATTCCATTGTGGAGTACCTTTCTAAATCCAAATAAAACCTTGTTTTTAATATATGCGTGATACAAATAAGATGAGATTTGAGACATCTGTCCCAGTGTTTCAGAATTCAACATCCATGTTATGAAAATGGATTCTACCCTAACTGTAAAGAGCCTGGAATGGAAGGAAGCCCGAGAGTTTTCAATACATTTTGGAGATTTTATATAGCAGGACATGGAGGAAAGCTGCAAGATGTATAGGTATGCTTGGGACAGGCTGTAAAATTAGGAACAGGATGAGAAGCCAAGAAAAACAAATTAATTCTGGACCGTTTTATTCCTAGAGGTGCTTGCAATTAAACAAAAGGTTGAACTACCATCAATCCAAGCAAAAGCAGAGTTGTAACTCATTCAGCTTTTTAAATAATACTTGCTGCGGAAGCAAAAAGCTTGGGGGGAAATATTCAAGAGTAGAACATTCACAGAGGAATGCTTAGCTTTGGGAGTTCAGTTACAACTCTGCCAAGATTTATGGTGTTTTTCTATCATTCCCTTTTTTGAAAGGTTCTACAAATCCCTTCCAGAGATCTTTATCCTAAGGCTTTGTTTTCTAAGCATCAGTATTTAACATATGGAATAATTCTGTCTCAATAAACATGTTCTAAATAACCTCCTCAGAGAGGAGGGTACTACACAGCAGTCACCACAAATTCTCTCAAATTATACAGTCAAAAGTCTTTTAATTTTGAAATACCCAAGATAAAAGAAAATTTGGACACTTTCTAAAATAATTTATTGTGGCAGAGGTTATTTTTCAGGATCAGATAAATCTGCTGACAAATACAAACCATTACCTCCCCAGAGTACGTCTGCTTTTACTGGGTCTGGCTGGAATTGAGATAGTTTCCTTCATAACATCTTATGTATTGTTTTAGATCTGTGACCAAACCAATGCTGATTACATACTAATGTTTTAGCTGTTGCTGAACAGGGATTGCATAGCGTCAAGGACTTCTCTGTTTCTCACTCTGTCCCCCCAGGGAATAGACTGGTTGGGAATATGACACAGAAAAAACCCAAAGAGATATCCCATGACACAGAACATCATGCTCAGAAATAAGATGGAGAGGAGCGAGTGAGTCTAGGGAGGTTAGCCATCTTTTGCTCAGGAACTGGTCACGTATCTATTTGTGGAAGGTGGTGAGTGATTGCCTTTGCATCACTTGTTCCATTTTCTTTTCTTTCTCTCTTCTTCTACTTCTTTTTCACTTATTAAACAATTTTTATCTCAATTCACACATATTCTTGCTTTTGCTTTTCTTCTTCCCTTGTCCCACTGGGGGTGGAAAAAGGAAGTGAGCAAGTTGTTATATGGTGCCTACAGAGGTTAAGCCACAACACTGCTCCATGTCTAAGTAAAATAACTGTCATAAGACACAAAACAGAGGTGAAGAGCAGCCCTTCCTCCCAGGACTCTTAGTCCAGCATCACCTGTCAGCACCCCAGAAAAAAAGTCCTATCTCAATTTATTATAAATATTGACAGAGTATGTCCTCTATGTTAATTATTGATGACAAAGCCCTTTTTATATCTAAATTTATAAGAATGGGACGCATTTCTTTAAGGAATTCAGTAACAAATAATAATAATCTGGAATTTCCTGACATAACCAGTCATGATATAACTTCACCCAAATTTTCCTTAATATAAGCAAGGTTGTCAAATGTAATTTAGTTATTCCTTATTCACAACTGTGACTGAGGGAGTTCGATTAGCCAAAGAAATTCATATTTGCATGCTGGTATTATCAGTTCATTGTATCAACCATACAGACTGCATTGCATGAATTTCCACTAGTCTGTTGCACTCAAAACTCTTATTGTAGGCAAGACAAATGCATCATATACACAAAATCAAGAATTGTTATTCCAGTTAACTGTTCCATTAGGCTGCTGTTATCATTAATTCAACTTAAAAGATTCTAATTTTTACAGTTAAAATCTCATAACAGTAAAAAATAATAATATGCAAAACCTCTAGTATGTGTTCCTTTTTCTGATGTGTTCCTTTCCCAGGCTGCCCCACAGGTTGCCAGGGTCAATTGATTCAAATGGTAGTTGAATACAGAGACCCAACAGTATCCCAAGTCCTTTACTAGGAGGGAGATGATGTTGTCAACTTCTTCTCCCTCACTTTAAGGTGATTTTTATGATTACTAACACATTACACCTTGATTTTTCTAATTGGTCTGAAAGGTCTACACATTACTTCTGAATTTACGATATATGTGTCAGAGGTCCATGTCCAATGATAGGCCTTAGAAACCCTGACACAGTCTGACCTGGGGCCGAGCCAGCACTCTCTGACCATTTCCCAAGTGCCTCATTTAAGATCAGGCCTTGAGTCCCTGGATGGATCACGTTATGGTGTAGGTGTACCTATCTGTGGCCCTGCCCTTCACCTTGAAACTTTGGTGTAGGTAGCTTCTCTCCAGAGTGGATCCCTGGAATGTATATTACAGCTCGTCTCCAGCCCTGTCC
>JAOXNG010000004.1:5707132-5720458 GCA_028566535.1 Scolopax minor
GAACACAAATGGTAGGTGAACTGGAAACAGAGAATGAGGGAAGAAGTTTTTTCTTATGTTCAGACTGCATTTCCTGCATCCCAGTTTGTATCTGTTGTCCCTTGTCCTGTCACTGGGCACAACTGAAAAGAGTCTGGCCCCATCCTCTTGACACCCACCCTCGAGATATTTATAAGCATTGATGAGATCCCCTCTCAGTCTTCTCTTCTCCAGACTAAACAGACCCAGGTATCTCAGCCTTTCTTCCGAAGAGAAGTGCTCCATTCCCTCGATCATAGCCCTTTGCTATACTCTCTCTAGTAGTTCCCTGTCCTTCTTGAAATGGGGAGCCCAGAATTGGACACCAGGGCATAATACTTCAGATGTGGCCTCACCAGGGCAGAGTAGAGGGTGAGGATGACCTCCCTTGACCTGCTGGCCTGCTCTTTTTAGTGGACCCCAGGAGACCTTGTTGGTCACAGAGGCACATTGCTGCCTCATGGTCAACTTCTTGTCCATCAGGACTCCTGGGTCCTTCTCGGCAGAGCTGCTTTCCAGCAGGTCAGCCCCTAACCTGGACTGATCTATGGGGTTATTCCACCCCCAGTGCAGGACCCTACATTTGCCCTTATGGAACTTAATTAGGCTACTCTCCATCCAGCTTTCCAGCCTTTTCTGGTCTTGCTGAATGGCAGCACAGACTTCTGGTGTATCAGACACTCCTAAGTCATTTTAGAATCGTGTATTTTCCTTACTGTTTTTTACATTCATCTTTTCTAAACAATTTAGAAATGAGTAATTATGTAATAGTAATAAATAGTAATAAAATTATGAAATTATTCTACTTTGAGCCATATATATTAACTTTTTAGAAAGCTCCATGAACTGCATATGTGAATATCTATACTTAAAAGTGTATAACACTTTTTACACAAATTTTACTTCAATAAAATAAATGGAGCACTAGGAATTAAACTCAAATGTAGCTTCCCCTAAATGCCAGTGAGATCATTTATGTCTTAGCTGCATAGGTTGAACAATGCTAAAGAAGATACACTTCTGCAGAAATACACATACCCTACACGTTTTTCATAAATGGAGAAATATATCTTATGGGTGTCATCAGGACAGTTACTGAATGTCCCAAGATACCCTCTGAGCTGCAAATAGATGAAATGTCACAGCTCAGTCAATCAGGACCCCAGAAAGCTTATTGATTTATATGTACCTGAAAGGCAAAGAAGTATACAGATTAGCAGCATCCCAAGTACAGCTGAGTTTCATTTCAAGTTTGATCTTTATCATGTTGAAGGTACCATTTCCAAAGGAAGATGTTCTTGCATGTCCCGGTGAGCAGTTTGTTCAGACATGATTTCATATCTGGGCTGACACTTTACAGGTGATTAAGTCTTTACTAATTCCATTGTCATATTGATGAAGATGATTTCAGAATAAGCAATTGCAACTTCACTGGTGTGGATCAGATTTATTCTCATTCTCAAACTAAATGAACTCACCGAGACATTTCAATTTTGCAGAATCAGCCCTTGGAAAACCCATATGAAAATGTACTCCAATCAGTGTATTTGCATCATTAATTCTATACAGTAACTTCCCTGGCTTCAGTGGCAAATTCAGATACAGATTGTGTCTATTGCAAATAATGTCTGTAATGCCTGCTTCTGAGATACTTTCAAATCTTCTACTTGTAGGCATGCCATAGACCTTAGATATTTGGCCATCTTTTGAAATTATAGACAGCTGTAAGGCTAGGAACTCCTCTTAAAAATGTGCATAGTTTTGTTACTTCTCTAGGTAAGAGATAATTCGTTATAGTGATACCCACAGCTGTCTGCAGGCCATGTAAACCCTCCTGGCAGGAGGATGCAGGGAAAGATAACATTTCACTAGCTATCTTTAAATCATGTTTTCGGAACAGCAGCATAACTCAAGTTTACAGTATCAAGTAATTTCCGTCCATAAAAATCCCAATGTACTAAATTACCTCACCTCTAACACAGAACATGGAATCATTTTAAAAGTGCGCTCCTACACCAAGTACAGACAGAAAATGAAGAAAATAAACATATCTAATTCAAGGGAGTTAGGACATTCTAAGGAAGTCAAAAATTATTGCTTGGAATATAGCTGAAATCTAAACTTACATCTCTCCCCCCTGAAAAATAATTATCACAGGGTGATGATGGGAGACAGACAAAACCTGAAGTAGCATCTTTTCGTATCAGTCAGGCATTTTGGTTCCATTGTGACCAAGAAAGTACTGGGCAGTGTTTTCTGCTCTATTTGTTTAATGTACTCTCTAATAATATTTTCATAACTGTGGTGTCTGAGTCCTCTTCTGAAGTGCAGTCAAGCAGTGAGACAAGTGTGTAGTTATGTGATTTCGTCCTATTTAGTAATTACTAGTGTTTATATAGTAGCAATAATTAATGTCAATAATAGATATTCCTTGGAATACTCCCTGGAACCATTTCTGAACCTCTAAACCTTTCCAGGGGTACTGTCTGGCATGGGAGTGAGAAAATCTTCAGTGAGAGGATTTGGCTGTAGTGAAGGAATTTTTCAAAACTATGCTTATTTTTCCTTTTCCCTATTTTTAATGCTGCAAATGTTTTCATGGAATGCAGAATACCTGCAGAAATGTTAACTGAAATTCTACAATGAGTTGAATATGCCATCTACTGCAGAAAAGTAGTTAATAAACCACCACACAAAACACAGGGGAAATTAATTCTATTAATTCTGAACAGTTAAAAAGGGCACTAGATACCAGTGTGGTTAAGTAGTAATAGATAGAAAAGGTTGTTAAAGCTATAATCCTCTGGAAAAGAGCAGAAAGTGAATAGCTGTTGAACAAAATAAGTTAATACGGTTCAAGAAAAATAATTACAGAGACAAAAACATGGGATTCCAAAATTGCTACAGATTGTTCAGCTGACACAGTGAAGGGATTTGCATATATCTGCAGCAACTGAAAAATAATCAAGAAAGGCACTGCAAAAGTAAACATGAGGAAAAATCACTGCAAGGTACAGTACACATGGTGCACAGTAGAATTTTTCACTGTAGCATAAAGAAGCTCCTGAGGTGCAAAGAAGAAGGAATGCTGGGAAGGCAGAACAAAGGTGACATGTATTTATGCTTCTAAATTCTCAACAATTTTCTAGAATAATTTAAAGGATAAAAGTGCTTCTATTCAATGACATTCTCTTTAAAAATTCAGTCTAATGAGACATTGGGATTGCCCAGCAGAAACCCCTCCAATACACAATCTCACAAGAGAAAGTAGTTCAATGAATACCTTTTTTTGGCCAAGCCCTCATCTGGGAGAGAATGGAAATCTGATTCTAGAGTTCTACGTGCCAAAGTCTGAATGACTACAGAAATGGAATATCAAGAAGAAATGTCCCTTGCACACATTGTCCCTTGCATGTCTTTATAGGATCATTCACTGTTTAGATGCTTTAGCCTGATTATACAGTCTTTATTGATGAAACCCAAGTCTTGTTCCAGATTACTTTTATTTGGGTCTAAATTAAAACTCTTATGTGCAACAAAGGTATGTGAAGGCCTTGGAGATCTGCATTGTCTGATCCCTCTTTGTTATTCCATAGAACAATTTCTTTTAGAAAATAAGATCAGAATCTGTTTGGGTTTCAATTTGAAAGTAGAAACTATGTGGTTTTTTTAGAACATACTGCCTGTCATCTCCTCCATTTTCCCCAATTGGCCTTAGCAGCAGCAAGAAGAGGACTCTGCATGTACTTGTTTCCATCTTCCTCACTTGTACTGAAATCTCAACCAAGTATAAAAAGTTTAATTAGGTTAGGATGCTGAGGATCCTTGTCCTGGAGCTGCTGTAGAGCATTACCACTTGCAACAGATCCCACAAGGGTCAAAATTTTTACTTGCTTTTCTATTTGTGAAGAAAGCTGATGCTGATTAATGGGGTGTTTGGAACTTGTAGAATCAGTAAGAATGTAACTTGCTTTTTCATTTTCTCCTAATTTAGGACCATGAAAAGGTGGCAGTCCCTGCATATTCTGTGTGTTCTGTAGTGGACTGAAGATTGAAGTTCCCAAGTGTCAGGGAGAGAAAGAGAGAGAGAGAAACGGGGAACAATACTTAATAAAAGAAAACTGGAGAAAAAAAATTTAAAATTATTTATTATTTAAGTAACATCTGTGCTGAAAGGTGTAGTACTAGTTCAAGTAATTAATTAATTCAATGTGCAAACTAAGCAGGTAATTTTGTCTCTCCCTCTGTTGATTCAATGTCTTTTGCACATTTGACTGTAGATAAGTGACTGTGATAAATATTCTATTGAAAACAGTTAAGGGAATGGATGGATGGTGGTGAATTCAGAATTCTTTTATCTGTGACTTTGTTGATCAGTGTGAAAATATTGATACATAAAAAGGGAAACCTGTGTTGCTTTTACCTAATTTTTCAATAATTTTCCATGGATCTTATAATTCATAACATTTCTCAGCTAAATATGGATTGCAAGGCCTAAATTCCATAGTGCTTGACACTTTATCAAGTTCTTTTGTATGGCAAGTTCTATTTCAAGACTAATATAATTAAATAATATCTCTGTTATAAATAAATTATATTTATATTAGCAATTAATTATATTATGACTAATATAATTGAATGAAAGATATTTTGCTATAGCACAGCAAAGGATGTTTCTTTGAGGAGCTCAGAAACGATCCTTGTGCGTTCTGCCTAGAAATATTGTGAAGATACAGCTTTTAAAAAATTAACAAATAGACATAAAACAGCTGCCCCTTCTGCCCATAAGATGACATGTCAGAGTTCACACGAGTTATTCAAAAGATAAGATTGTGGGGGGATTTTTTTCACAACGTAAACCAAAGAGACAGCTTCACTAATGTTTGGACCATCTGCAATGGACCAATGCTTGGTCCAACCTGAGCCTGAGCCTGTGAACTATGGGGATAAAGGAAAGTGACAGAAGAGTGTGCTGGTCCTTACCTCATCTTTGCCATCCTAACATCCTCATGATTTCTGTGCTGCTGCCACAAATTAGGTCTACTTTCTTCACCTCAAACTCACACTAAGTCAAAGCACGCTTCAGTGAGACACTTCAGCCAGATCCAAATGCAGCCTTCTGCCCTTTCTGTCTGCACTATGACTCGAAAGAACTCTAAAAGCTTTGTCTATTGTGGACAAGAATAGGTCTGAAAATAGTCTGGCTACAAATACTTCCAATAGAAACCAAGGTTTTCCATTTTAATTCACTTTGAAAAAGAAGATAATAACTAGTAGCTAGCTAGCTGTGAGGTGTCTTTAACAATTTTGAAAAGAAAAAATTAACTGTAGTTGTATACTTTGGCTGGTATAAACAAAAATAAATGTTAATGCAAATATTCCTTGTGGTACATATTTTTCAGCTGAACATCAATTTGTTGGTTTATAGTTGCTTATATTAAAAGCTGTGAATTTACAGTGAAGTATATGTGTTCTGATAACAATATAGTAAAACTAATGCATGAATATAATGAATTGTATTAATGCATCAACTAATACATGAATAACAAGCTTTCTTATTAATACATTTCAATAGTATAAATAAACTCACAAGTAAATGTTCTCATGCAAACCTGACCTTAACAAATGAATAAAGAAAAAAGCCTTGAAAGAATTTGAAAAGAAGTTTAAAATGTATTCTAACCAGTTTCCCTTCACTGTTCAATTGCATTTTTGAGAAGATATATAGATGGGTTTTTTCAGCATAGTCACCTTTCTACACATCTCATTCAGTGAAAAAATAATTTATTCTCCTTGCCATTGTTACTAATTTCCTGGACTAAACCAAAAAAGAACAGATATTTCAATTCACTGACAGTTCCAGAGAATGGGAAGGTTGAGTGATGAGAGGTGAGATAGATAGGTTACCTCTCAGATATGCCTAATTTTTTTCTCATTCTTAGAGGTAGTGTTTGTGTCTCAAGGAAACCTTAGTGGGTGGATGATGTGAAACCTGTAATTTTTACAAGACATATGAAAAACTACTTTTTTAAGTACAATAAACAGGAAGCACTAAGTGTTAAATATTCTTCTAAGTAGTGTGAACCTCTTCAAATAATTCTAATTTTTATATCAAATTTCAGCTGTGAATTATGATTAAACTAAAGTTTTTTACTGTTCAAATATGCACCCTTCTGCATGCACAAACAAACTTGACACCAAATTATTTAGAATTTAATGCCTACATAGATGTTAGCAGAAGAGATGCTGCCAGATCTGCCGAAAGAAACATTAGCATGTGCATCACTTACTGATATAATAGAATAGATGCACACAATTATTATAGTCATACAACAATAAAGGATTTAAAGCCATCAAAAAACATGTTTGTTTTTCTGAAGACTGTATTTTGGCTTCATGTTTGTAACAGGTTGCTATCAGAAATTCCATCTTCCCAAAGTCCCATGATTGAGCAGAAATTATGGAAGTACAAGCATGATCCTAACCCGTGTCACTATGGTTCTTCCTTACAAGGGCACAGAAAGAAAATATCTTTATTGCGGTTCTTCTGTCTGTAATCTAGACAACAATTATATTTCCAAACTACACAGCTATTTCAAAGGCAAATCAAGCCACAACGAAGGAGATCTGAATGATAATTTAAAACCAAATTGAAATACTGTCAACAAAATAATAAAGAAGACATTAGCTCCATTTGTGTCTGTAGCTGTCAAGAGCTGTTTATGTTTCAGATACTATTCTAAAAAGAAGGAAAAAATACAACAAAGAAAAACTTTTCATGTTGCTGCTTTCATTTTATATCATTCAGGTAGCTAGTAGAAAACATCTTTTTTTTTTTTTTTTCTTTACACTTTCCTTCTTAATTGCTTTTCAAATTATTTTGAGTTGACAGAAGATATTGGAATCTTGCTCAATTTTTTTTTTTCATAACCAGTTACATAATGACGAGAACAGTGAGCTCCTGGTGGCATAACAAATGCAGAAATAAAGGAACAGCATTTTCAAGATCTTCACAACAGAAGCTCATTAGAAATCTAAATACAGTCTATGAATGGCACAGTTATTTCTTGGGGTCCTTGTGGATTTCAAAGCTAAATTGTTGTTATTGAAAAGCAAACTAGAAAATCTCTGAGATGGGATTGATAATTAAGTCTGAACTCTGGGTCAGCTTTTCAATAAAGGCTAATTTATTTGCCTATAAATTATCTATTCCACTTTTTAAGACGAGAGGCTTTGTCAGCTAGACACTGAATGATACTGTGGTCAAAGGTACGCTGGCAGCTTTTATATATGTAAGTATATACACTTGAACCTTTCTTCTGTTCAGTTAACTAAGTGAAGCATGAATACCTGTGGTGGTGTGACAGACTGTGGTCTGCAAGCCCAGACCTGGGAGCATGCCAAAAATGCTCCTGCCCTCCTAGATGCTTCAGTTGTACCAAGTATCTGCTTATAACCAGCTGTCACACCTTTGAGCAAGATAGAAACGTGCTGTTACAGGTACAGTGATTTCTACCTTTATTCGGAGATTATTTATGATAGGATACTGTGTAATAGCCTCTTAATCTTCTAAAACATAATCATTCTTTCCCTTGTTTTACACCCCTCTGAGAGCCTTGGCTTTGCTTGGTTTATGTCTGATTCACACTGTAGCTAAGGATGATCAGATCGGTATTAGCAAAATCCTTCTAAGTCCTAGGATGGTAAAACACTGTAAAGAGCTAAACACAAGATTGTGGAAAATCTTACACTAGAGGTTTTTAAGTTGAATCCAAATCTCAATCTAACTATTGAGAATGTTAAATCTTGCAATGGCAGAGGGCAGGACCAGTTGATCTTGGGGTCCTTTCCTTCTCCTACTTTTCTATTATCTTACTAGATATTAGGGTGAGTTGGGATCTTTCCTTTATACAGATGCAGATTCTTTTTTTTCTTGTTAGCAACTTCTATTGACTTATTTTTGGCCCTTAATTTTCACATCTACGTTTCTCAAGTTTCCTCACATTAAATATATTACTCGCATATTATACTGGCCATCCCATCAAGAGCTATCTCTCCCTTCTTTATTTCATATTTTACTAAGCAAAAAATATTACTTATTGCTGAAGAAATCCTAGTAAAATACCTTAAGATGTGAACTCTCTCTCCTACTTACCATTTTTTCCTCATTAAATGTTCCAAAATTCTACTTCTTGGTGCCTACTATAAAATCTCCATATTTTGCTTCATTTCCACATGATAGGCAAATTCACTTTTTTAGTTTGGCAAAATGGAGAATGTGTTGATTACAATTAAGGAGCTACCCAGTGAGGCAAAAACTATGATAAATGAGATATAACTCACTCGAGTGTGGTGCAACTATACTATTAATATTTCATTTAGCAAATTAAATTTTTAAATGGTGTAGATTCACTAGAATTCTCTTTGATTGATGTCAACGTTAGGAAGCTGCCTTTCTTATCGCTGTGCCTTGAAACACCTTGACATAAATACACTGACAAATGGTGATGGGCATTAACTCTGCCCTCAGATACAGAATTTCAGATGAACCATGGGTAAAGTAGGACTGGATTAGGACAAGATTAAATAAACTGCAGATTTCCTTTTATTGCTTTACCCACGGTACTCCCATTCTGTGAATATATGTTAATTATTTCCAGTACTATCAAAAGAGTATTGCTCAAGAGTGCAGGATTCAATTCAGAGAAAAAGAATGTGTACATTTCCTGGAAATATCTTTTAATAGGTGGATAGCAGAAACTCAAATTAGTTGTCAATCTTCAGTTAACACAATTTTTCACAGGTAAATAAAATGCAATTTAACTTTGGTCACGTTTTTCATTTGGGGAAAAAAATACTAAACCTTTTTCATTCTACTTCATTATCTAAGTATTATTCTTGCAACCATGCTCATACCTACTGAAATATTTACCAAAATATCTGTGAAAATGTGTTATTTTCCATGTGTAGAATGCAAGCTAGAAAGGTAAAATATAATGACTTAGTTAATAGTGCCAAGAGTTTATTTTGAAGTTTTCTTGTGTTTCTGATTTTTTGACACATTTTAAACTACATTATTGCTGTTTCTAATCACACTGGACTATAAAAATACAGAATGTTCTTAAATTAATTTTTCAACAAAAAGCCCACAGGGTAGATACTGGTAATTTTCTAATAATGCAAACCTGACATTCTGATTGGAAAATGTGTATTTTCAATGAAGTACCACAGCACTTGCTTTTCCTCCTTGAACCAGTCTGCATTTTAAGATAAAATGAAAGGGTGATGGCTTCACAAGAACTTTATGTTGCTTCCTGTTCTGCTGGGTGCAGACATTCATTAGAAGGGATTCCAGTGATTTTCTGTGGCATGAGTTTAGTAACCCAGGTCTATCAGCCTTTCCTCATAAGAGAGATGTTGTAGTCCCCTAATCATCTTCGTAGCATACATGCACACAGGACAGAGAGCTCCCCCCCAGGACAGACCCAGGATGGAATTTAATAGGGAGACAGGACAGATTGTGCTAATCAATCAGGTAAAGGGTTATGTATCGTTATTGTTTTGAACAACAAATGTACACTGAAATAGTAATACATAGAAAAAAATATCATATATACTTTGATAAAGGTTAAATCAATATGGTAGTAGCTGAAGGCTATCAATTTAATTAGTCCAATAGCATATCTACAGGAGTCACAATTAATATCTCTCTTTTATCAGTTGTAACATTTCAATTATTTGTTTTCCCTGATTCTGTTACACATTAGGATACTAAATTGGTTTTCAGGCAGGGTGTCACCCAAGCCTGTTGTTTAATGTCCTTGACATGACTCCTGTGCAGAAGTCCACTAACAAGGACTATCTCAGAAGGTCTTTGAAGGATGAGAGAAAGAATCTGCATGAAGAGCCTTGCTAAAACTGTGAGAGTTTAAAAGTTATAAATATATTTGGGAATCTGAAACTCATAGCTGCCTCCAATTATTTAGTCAATAAAGTGAATAGTCCTGTAATCTATGTGAGCATATTCATATTTTGAGTAAATACATTTTCACGTTTTTATCTTTTCACTGCAAACTCACTTGAAGTCACACCTATCAATAGATTGAGATGCCTCTTTCTGATAATGCAAAATTGGTTTTCATGCATATGTAGTTGGGCTGTACCAAGAATGCTGATAATGGCGCAAAATCATTTTAACATGTAAAAACAACAACAAAAAAAATTTCTAGGATACAACATGAGATGTGAGATAATAAAAATGTTTCCCTAAAGGCAAATCTAAAGCAGTAGAGTTTGAGATTTTGACATAATCAGAATAATGTTCAGTCACTCATCAGGAGTGCTGATATGAAACACATTATCAAACATGTAAATTCATCTACTTTTTTTTAATGATGAACTAATTTTAACAAATGGCAATGTGCTTTGCAAGAAATGCAATACAGGATACTATTCCTTGATTTTGGTCTTCATGCTTATTCTCAGTGTTCTCTATAGCATATGTGAATTATTAAAATAAACATTTTGCCATATCTACTGTCAGTACCTTGTAAAAATGCAGCTCTATTACCAGTGTAGTTATTAAAGACGTGAATTATGTCTCCTTGAATAAGCTGCATAGATTATTTCAGATGTATGTCTGAACAAGATGCTAGATCCTTGTCACATTTACGGGGCTCTACAACCTGTCTGTGGGAAGAGGGAACATAGAGCCTTGTGTTGACCTCCTGAATAGAGGTCCCACTTGCAGATGATTACTTCAAGCCAGATGAACTCTGTCAAAAGCCTTCCCTCATTTTACTGTTTTACTTTTTTTTTTTATTAAGCATTACTGGTTTTAATTTCCCCTCTAAAGCTACCACAGCCTGGACATCTCTGCCCTATTTATATTTCAGAGACATTACACCAGATGGGGCATTCAAGCACGTCAGCCCAGAGTCGGGTGAAAGCCTGGTCCAGATGGCAAAGCGAAATACTGCTAAATATGCCTGCAAGGTATTTAAGAACAGCATGACAGGCAGCAAAAACAAACAGTAATGGAAAAAAAACCCCACAGTATAAACAACAGCTGAGGAAAGATTGCCTTTTTCCTGAATACTTAGGCCTTACTATAGCTTCTGTAGTAAAGAGGCATTCTGAGGGGGCACACGAAGATGTGTTGATTACAGCAGAGAGCAGAACAAAGAATATTGTGAGGCAGCTTTGGTCCTTGCAGCTCGTTTCCAATGCTGCTGTACTGAAGACAGTCTGACCATGCAGCTCTTTGTTAAAGAAAACAGAGATGTAGTTTAAAAACTGCTTTTGTGGTACTTTCTTTAGGGAAGGTAGACATTTCTATAAAGATTGTACTGGATTTTTCTTAAAGCCTACTCGTATTCAGTTACCTCCTTAAGCCATTTTTTGCTACCATCATGTGCTGAGCACGGGTTATGGGGAAGGCTCTCAGAACTTGGGCTCTGCTTTTACATTAAGTGCCTCTCAAAGAACACTAAGATCTGTCTCCCTTCAGATGCATCTCCTTGGAACAAGGACAGAGCCTTCAGCTGCACTCAGCTCTTGCAAAGCTCGTTAATTTACCAGAATAGCTATATACTCTTGACAATTTAATCTGCTTTGCTAGAGTTTTTATGGTTTTCAATGCCATGGTGTTCCAGTTCTTTACTGACTTCTTCCTGCGTGTTTTGGACAAGCAGAAGAAACTCTCAGGTCTTCTGTCTTTCAGATGAGGAACCTGCTACAGATGTTTTTAAGCTTGGGAAAGACTGCATGAGCCATGAAATGCATAAGCCTCTCTCCACATTAGAACTTGGGTTTTTTTAAACAGTTGCTGGCTGAAATAATTGCGAAATCAAAACTTAAAAAGTAAAAAAAAAAAAAACAACCAAAAAAAAAAACCCAAGAACTGAACAGATGATTCTTTATTCCCTTCACTCAATAAGAGTAACATCTAAACAGTTTTATTGCCAGTACTTTAGGAGTTATGTAACCTATTTAAAAGAAATACTTTATTTCTGTAGAAAAAGAATTCTTCTCTAGTCTTTTTCCAATTGCTTTTCTTCTATAAGTATCTTTCCCCAAACTGAGGCTAATTTGACTGTATTCAAAGTAAAGAGCATCTTAAGTGAATGGACTGGAGGTAGGTTTGTGGAAATATGATGGCATACCAGCAAATATTGTGTGATACAGGACAGCACTGACAGGAAAAAGAGACCATATCAGAGCTTTAGATATGGTCCTATTTTCATAAAAGCCTCACTGAGGCTATTTGCAAAATGCACAAGAGCATTGTCTGATTTTGGAGATAAATTTTCTCATCTACCTGAGGGAATGAAAACAAACATCCCACCCTGAGTGCATAAACTCATAGTCATTAAGTTTTTTGGGAGAGCAGTCTTGATGTCTGCAGCTGTGCTACTGTGTAGTGAAAGATTAATGTGAACCATGAGAAAATACAAGGAAATAACATGCCCCAGAGGCAAGAGTGTTCGTGGTGCTGTTCTGGTCTTCAAGGTGAAGACTGTTTCTGTAGCTGATATTAAACTTTCATTAGTTAGCAGTACATTGTAAAGACCAAACCAAGCTACTCAGCTTTTTTGAGGGCACCGTTTCTAAACCTCTCTGGAAGCAGAGATCCATGCTCACCGGTGACACTCAAAAACAAACTGGGAAACAGCTATGAAGTTAGCTATTGCCTAGCCTCAGGGTTTTTTAAGAAAGAGTGTGTAGCTCTCTGCTTCAGACTTCATCAAAGCAGAATTTATGAAGTAATGTTAGGTGCCAAAGAACAGTGGTGAGTGCTGGTTTCAGAGCTGCAGTCATATCAGTGCTGGGGAAAAAGAAAATTTAAAAGAAAACACAGCGTTTCAAGGCTCAAAAGTAGCACCTCTGCATGATGCTGCATTGGAAATTACATCTTAGGATGGCCAGATTCTCCACCAATACTTGGATCAACATGTTAAAAGATAGGCCTTGAGGTCAAATCCAGATGAAGACTAGAATTTTTTAGTTTATATTAAGTTTTTTTGGTTTAACCTATGAATCGTTATTAGTCCTTTTACATTGACAGGGACACTTACAGTTCTCCTGCTTCCTCTGGTTTTGTGCTTCCTCTGTTCTTCTGGGTCCTGAGGTCAGTAGGACCAGTACCCTTCAGGAGGAAGGTGGAGGTCGGGGTTGCAGCATCCCAAGGCTTTCCCAAGACAGGCAGGACAACACTGGATGTTTCTTTCTCTTCATAGAATCATAGAATCATAGAATCATCTGGGCCGGAAGGGACCTTCAAAGGCCATCTAGACTGACCTCCCCACA
>JAOXNG010000004.1:5755895-5770121 GCA_028566535.1 Scolopax minor
AAAATTACCCATCAGGATGCTTCACATCCCCTTCTGGTAGAAAGCTTCACTGCATTACTGTGTTCCAAGACATGTACAGGGAATTTTTATTGCACTGTCCTAGTTTCTCTATAGTTTTTACTTCACAAACATTCATTCTGGAATGCCATTGGAAAAGGCAAGTCAGATATCACCAATAAAAGGCAGTTTGCCCTTTTAATCCAGTGACTGCAGTGGGGGGTGGGAGGGAAGAAGTTTTTACTTTACAGAATAGGAATTGCCTTTAACGTAAAAAATTCCCAGAGAGAAAAGTTAATACAGGGTGAAAGAAATTACTAGTTCAGTGGTTGAAGTTAATGGCAGGAAATGTTCCATAAGGTGACCTGTTACTTCTATGAGTGCTACAGACTCCATGTATTTTCTGTGTATTAAGTATATTCTATGTAATCCATTCCATATACGCTATGTACTATTCTTAAATCCTTCTCAGAGGCATTGATAAAAGATGAACTAAAAGAGAAATGTCAGCGGGAAGTCAGAAGGATACCCGTGTATTTAAAACAATCTGCTTCAGTATTCAGTTATATCTGCCCTTTTTGCAGGGTGTGTGGGGGGAAGTAAGGATTGGTAGGGAATAAAGTTCTTCTGTTTTCTACAGAATAATATATAGCAACAGTCATGGAGCAGAGAAGATGACTTTTTGGATGGTCATTTGGTGGGAGGGTTGCTGGATTCTGTGTTTGATATTTGGCTTCCAATTTCCTTCTACTATAAAGTAAATATCTTTTTAGAAAGACCTTCTGCATAAATTTATTTGTCCATAGACATTTAAGAAAAGCATATTCTAGAGAATAACTGAAAAGCAAAAACTCCCTAATATTGTCAAATGTATGTATACACAGTGCCTAAATTAATTTATTTTTGTTTTTCTTGTACTCCAAATCTGAAGGGTTAGACACTATGCAGATGAATATTACAATTAACATACCAAGATGATGTTACAAATTTACTGCAAAGAAAACAATTTTATTCTCCTGCAACAGCAGTAGATTTCTGACATCTTTCTTCAAACTGAGAAATATATGCCAGAAGCTGGTGGCTGTTTTATAAACACCTTAGTGTGCCAGATCTCTATGAACCTTTTTCCAAACAGTTCTCTCTTTTAGTTGAGACCAAAGAAAAAGCTGATTACAGAAAGTGATGAATATTACATTAACAGTAAAAACAAAGAAACAAGCAGCAGGAAACAAACAGACAAAGCTTAAGGCAATCCATTTGAAACGGTTCAGGGTACTTAATTTTAGTTGCTCAAAGTGAGACACTAAAGGTTTAGTTTTCAAGAAAATTCAGGACTCAACAACAGGCTTCTATGAAACCGCATTCTGAGCAAAATTAGGTGCCTCAAATAATCTTCTCTTCTGTTTTGTTTATAGAAAAAAAAAAGAAAAGAAAAGAATAGTAAGCAGAATTTCCTTAAAGCCGAAGTAAAAAGTAAATAGATTTATGGAGAGGTAAATTGTGCTGTGAGTGGTTTTTTCACACCATCCGGTCAGTGCAGCACAAATAATACAAATTAAAAAAAAATGGATACTTTCATGTCCCTATTGGAAACCGGCTTTCAGTGTTGTTGGTTTTCCTTGCAACATAATCTAAGCATCCGGAGATTGTAGACATACTTTTTTATAGTTTAATGTAAACCATTTAAAAGAGAAATAATATTTCTTTCCACCATTATTCCATTTTCTATTCCCTAACCCAGCATTTTTATTTGACCTTTCTAAATAAACGTCAAATTGTTTTAATAACAAATGGTAATAATCTCTGGCTCATCTACTGGGGAAAAATGTGACAACTTGTGAGACTATCCTTTTTTTGCATTACTGGTTAGTGGGATGTTTTCAGTCAGTGACCTATCTAGTTCTTATGAATTATAAATTAACTAGTAACACTGAGCTTTCCATAAAGAAGCTAAGATACATAAAAGGTAATAATGCATCACTGCAACCCTGCCTAGCTGTAACCATCACTATCGCTATGCCTCCATGTTTAAATAATGAACACATTTTGTCCTCCAGAGGTGTAAACTACCAATGTGATAGATTCCCTCAGCTTTGACTCAAAGGATCAGCATCCTCCCAGGCTGTTTCATTTAGAAAGGAAACTATTCTTGTTCACATCATTTCACAATAAACAATTGTAAGCTTTTATTACCTAATAAGTATAGTGTGAATTAACTTTACTTTAGTTACTTGATGAGTAAAATCCCACCAGGAGTTCTTTAGATTTATGTGTGTGTTTCTTTCACTATACACAGCCCATTTGGGTCTCGATTCAGCAAAGCAGTGCAGCTTCTTTTTGTAGCCCTAAGGATATGGTAAAATGAGGCAGACCCTTCATAGAGTAAAGAAAATTATCTATTTTTTTCTTCTAAACAGTAATTGCTTTTACAAACAAAATCAAGTAACCATAAGCCCAAATTTCCCTGTAAAACACAGGAAAAAAGAAACTTCAGCAGTAAGAACATCAATGGCTAAATGTTTAACACAGTTTTTAAATCCATGTGTCTCTGACTGAGTTCCATAAGTCATTCCACTAAATCTCAGTCAGAAAAGAAAGTCCAAAAAGCATCTTATTAATCTTTCTGAAATAAAAAAAAAACAAACAAACTTATTACTCAGAAAAAATGTTTGATCTTTGTATTCATGGCACATATTTGCTCTACAGTCTGAAAAAGAGATAGGAAAGCTGGATGTTTAAATGAAAATCCATCAGCATGATTAAAGTCTAAGTCCATTACTCCTTCATGACTAAAGTCTAAGTCCATTACTCCTTAGACAAAATCTTTGGATCGTGGAGGCAGTCCAGAAGTGAAGGATTTAGAAGCAACATCATACTACAAACACACAACTTTTTTTCTTTCTTACTAATTCAGTCTACTCAGGCTTAAGGCCTGAAGAAGTAATGTTCTATAATGAGATTCTGTTGTTATTTTCTCGAGCTACAAAGTTTACAAAAAATACAGGGAATATAGTGGTAATAACTCTGTGATGTTGATATCATCCCACCAAGAACTGCACTGACCTTGCAGTTAAAATAAAATAAAATATACCTGCTTTGGTCATCCAGTTTTCCTTAATAATGCTTTTTACTTTTCTCCTTCTATTTTTAGTTACACATCTGATTAGCAAGAAAAACTGATTGCCCTGAGAAACGTCTACTCAGTTTCCAGTAACAGGCAAAAAAATACACACCCAGCACTTGGATGAACTGAAACCATAAAACGCAGTTTCTTGAATAGTGCATTTTTAGTTACTGAAATTAAAGCTGAATGTAACAGAGAAAGTCCAAAGAGAGAAAATAATTACAGCCTTGGAAAGACACATAAGAGGAACTGAAGATACTCTAGCTGTAATTACTTTCACTCTAACAGGCAATTTAATAAGAGAAATCTCGCTATCATCAATGGGCTTCTTCAGAGAAGCAAGACACTGCCTTAATGTGGAGAGGTACGATACTAGGTTTTGCGGATATATAACCTGAGGAGGAGAAGAAAAAGTAAATTAAAGAAGACTACAACAATTCAGTAACAAAAAACATTATAGAGCAATAAATTTCACACAATTAAAATAAATTATTGCAATAAATCAGTAACTTCTTTTACTTTGTGAATAAATACTCTTGAGAAGATATGGCATTTATAACAAATAGAAGATTAACAGATGTGCATTTTACAAGCACATCTAGCCTAAAATTTAAGAAATAAAGAATTATATCTTAGAATATAAAAGATGCAGTTAAATGTCTGGGGGAAAAAATAGTCTTCTACAAAATATTCTCATGTTTGGTGTCACTGCGGTTTTCTCCTTAGCTTACTCATTGACAGCTAAGAAAACACTGGGCTAGGCAAACCTTTCCTGTAGCATAATACGGCAATTCCTTTGTTTCTAGGTCAATAAAATGAAAGAATATGATAGATTTTGTGTCCTAGCCTGCAGCTAAGACTCCTGGACCTTCATTGGTGTTAGAAAGATCTCACAGAAACACAGAACTCACAATGCACCTTTTGCAATACTAGCTCACTCACTTAAAAAGAAACACTGCTTTTTTATGCAAGGCAAAATTATGTTTTACAGTAAATCCTAGTATTTGACTCGTTATTATCCTATTCATTGTCAATGGATTTATTACTCCATAAGGAAAACATGGAATTCAGACACAATAATTTTCACATTATGTCATTGAAAATTGACTTTAAAGCAGGGACTGTTGTTTTGTATTTTATGTATTCTGATATTTATATGGAATTCTTTCCTTACCTGGAAAGAGGAGATGTGTGCAAAGGTATACATTTGAGAAGGGATTCTGTCCTAGAAATCCCACTAAAAGACTGACATTTACTGAGGGACATGTTAAAAAGCCATAACTGTGACATCACTATTAGATACTACCTTCTTCTGCTTCCTCAATTATGCATACATAAATCCTTGAAATACCCCTTGTAAAATACTTTTTTTTTTGAAAATTTGAAATTATACTCATGATTTTTGGCTGCCTTTTAGGATCATCATTTGTTCAGCCATCTGCTTGGAAGACCCCATGCTGGAGTGGAATTGGTAAAGGCAAAGCTCAGACTGGAAATATATTTTTTAATGTCTTTATTAATGATCAGAACAATGGGACGAAGTGCACCAGCTGAGAGTCTGCAGTCACTGAGTGACTGGTAACCACTGGGGCAGGATTTCTCAACTGAGTATGAGATGAATGGGCTGACCACAACCTCATGAGGCTCATCAACAGGAAATGCCATGCAGACCAGGTGCTGAACAGCTGGAAGGTGGGTGTGAGAGGCAGGAACTGTGGAGAGTGTACCGAGCCATGCACCAACCGTATACCTGGCTGCATTTGAAAGTGTATAGCCAGCAGGTTAAGAAGAGTGATTATCCCCCTCTAGTTGTCTCTTGTGAGACCACATCTGGAGTACTGTGTTTAGTTTGGGGCTCCCCAGTACAAGAAAAGCATGCAAAGACTGGAGAGAGCCCAGTGGAGGACCAAGATGCTCAGGAGGCTAGAGCACATGAGACAGAAGAAAAGACCAAGAGAACTTGGCTTTTTCAGTCTTAAAAAAAGATTAGTTAAGGGGAAATGGGGAGATTATGGCTGTCTTCAGCCATAAACTTCATAATACAGGTGGCTGATTGTGCAGTACCAAAGTGGAGATAAAAATTCCTTCACAATTCACTTAATACTATAAGGCCAATGGTATTAACTACCAAAGTTATGCATCACATCATAAAAATTATCCAGCCATTTTAGAAATTCAGCTATGCCATTTGACTCCTTGACCTCCAGCTACAGAGAATTTCACAGCTCAACTAAAATGTGTTGGAAGAATTATTTCCTTTTAATTATACATTTTCTTCACCATTGGGTTTTTTGATTATAATTCCACAAATGTAACACCTACCATTGTCTCCTTCTTGACATTAAGTCCCACACTTTTTTGCTTCTACAATGTTTAACCAAATGAATTTCTGTCATTGAAATCCATAATCAGATGATGGAAGTCATCATGTGAAAAGGTAAAGGGCCAAAACACAAACGTAACCTGTAAGTATTGAATAATATGGACAATCTTTAGATAAGAGGTGAGCATTAAGAGTATTAATATGGATACTAGGGTTATTTTATTTACAGTGCACTATAAACCTCAATATAGATAATTATGAGAAGCAGAAGATTACCAACCATTTTTTTACCTTACCTTATCCTGTGTTTCACTGGAACATATCCTGTGCTGCAGGATAGTCTGTGATTATTAAAAGGAATACTTAAAAGTGTTGCAAATGGTATAGTCACTGAAAGTCACTTGAGAAAATCTGTTTATTGAGATTTATTGACAAAGAGAGGGAAGCTGTGATGAACAATAACCATTTCCTTTGTAGTTTTGTAATTATGGTAACATTTTGCTATTACTACACTATTTTGCCCAAACAGAATTCCAAAGTAATTAAAGCATGACTTTCAACCCACTGTTAAGAACACGATGAGAACTCATTCAGGCACCTCAGCAGAGGACATAAACCTCTTGCAGATAAAAGTTATGGACAAGATTGAGGAGGAGGGGCAAAGAGCAGTTTGGAGGTGGGATGAAGAATAGGGAAGATTGAGCAGTGCTGGAAGGAACATCAACTGATTTTGCAGAGAAGTTTCTTTCCTGTTTTCTCTGTGTCATCTGTAAATCTTGGCTTACCACTAAACAGTCAAGGCTCAAGTGAAGGCCAAGTAGACAACTGGGCCGTAGCAATTCCACTTCCTCCAAGAATCTAAAAATCTTCAAAATCACTGAGAAGAGTAAGTTTTTACTCTTTGTTGTCACTTGGCTGTGAGTTGAATTCAAAGCCCTACTAGGAATTTTGTACTTAATATCTAGCATGCTCCTGGGCAGAACAAAGGACGAGGCCTAATATCAGTTAAAAAAAAAAAATCATTATCCCTAGGTGTTGTATGCTTATTCTTTTCCCCTTGTTTTCAAGATAAATCAATTAATTCGTGAAACGAAATAAAAAACCACAAACACTCTTCTCTCTTGGTATCCTGCAAATACTTCTGTAATTTTTAGTAGATGACATTTAAAGATAGGCAATATAGTGGCATGTGTTATAGAAGAAGGTTAAGCAGAAATAAATATTAGACTTGGGAATCTTGCTATTAAGAGGAAAGCATAAAATGCACAACTAGGGAAATAATAACATAACTTGAAGGAAAGATTTGAACTAAATTAAGCCATTTTGATAATTTACTAGAAATTATTAAAAAAAGATTCAATAAAGAACTAACATTGGTCTTAATGTTGAAATTACTGTTTACATTAGCCAGTGTGCTTCTTTCTATAAAACAAAGGCATTTCATTTACTGAAATATTTATAGAATGATGAATGCTTTTCTGCATTTCTACTATATTAATTGTGAAGAAAACTGAAATAAGTAATGCTTCAGATTTTTTGACTGTAAAACAGTAAAGCTAAAATTCATGTATTTCTTACTTCGAGTTTATTACTGAGAAAATCACCCATCTGCTGTGTGGTTCTTTTTAATAATTGAGAAACAATTTATAATATGAAATTTTATTCTAGTTTACAGAGATAGCTTACAAGAAAGACTCAGAGGCATCTTCCTAAGAAAGGTCAAATGTCAAATGAGACTGAAAAGACAGGTTTATTGGGGTTTTTTATGAAATGCATATTTAAGCTGTGAAATTAATTGAACTTTTAAATTAATAGAACATTTTGAGTAACAGGAGTTTACATGTTTTCAAAAGCTATCCTGACAAATTCATGTCACAAGTCTATTAATACACCCTCTCTGTTAAAACTATAGACTGGTCAAAGACAATGGTGAATATGAGGGAAGTAACACTGGGTAATTCTTTGCTATTTTACTCTTAGAATATGCTACTGACCTTTTTCAGGTCATAGAATGAGCAAAATTACTTATCTAGTACGCCTGTTTTATATTGTTATTTCCTAGCAAGTAATTAGGGTGATTTTTGTAGGGTATAGGGAAACAGAAATTCAAGTCCATCTTTTCAAGAGAGCTGGAGTAAAAAACCATGCCACAAATTTCTTGTTGAGCATATATAATAACAGGACAGAGATCTTGTTGAGATTGTAAGAATGTGCTTCCATGAAAAATGTCGGCCTTTGGGGTCAGAGGATGAAAATAAGTTCCATGGCATTCAAATTGACTGTTTTCTGGAATTGTAGTTCCTCTAATTAGCTTTGTCAATGAAAAGTGTGATGGATTTTCTGTCGCTAATGATCCAGAAGGTTGCACAACCTCTGCAGGCCAAGGAGTGAGTTTTTATGGTTCTTGCAAAATAGAGTCTGCTGAAAGTTTATCAATCTGTACATACCAGAACTGAGTCATTAAAACTTTGAAAAATCTGTGGGTTCATTGGAATTTCCCTTCACGTGTTTAGCATACACTAGGAATCAAACAAAAGTGTCAGCATCATAAATTTCTCTGACTAATCATTCCATTTGCAGTGGGTATTGATTTTTTACTCTTTACACTTCTAAATTACAAAAGCACTAAGTAGTCTGGTGGGGAATGGAATCACCATGTAATCGAAGAACAACCCTGCATCTGTCACTATATCCTTCTTCTATTTTAACAAGTACAGATACAAGATATATATGACTTCAGCAAAGCAGATATAAGGTATATCTGCAAGGAGAGACATGAAAGAGATGATATAAAAGATAAATGACAGATGAGCTATATATGCAGAGGACAGACAGATAAATCCATAGCTGTGTCAACACACAGCTAAAAATTTTAAGTTGCCTTGGGAACATGAATGTTAAATATGATTTTAGTGTTTCTGTTTAAAGCAGTAAAAGCAAATTGTTTTTCTATTCTAGTTGTATTTGAGAAATGGTATTATTGCACTGGCTTTTTACTTATTTTTATTTTGTTTTTATCAAGCGGTATGAGTAACAATATAGCCTTTCAATTTCTTATACACCTCTAGAGAAGTTTATATGTCACTACTGGTTCATATTGTTCATTTTACTGTAACTGGAAATGAATTAAAGTTTAATCCTTTCTTTTCAAAAGCTAAAACCACTACTACAGTCCTCAGTGGAAAGCTCTTTGGAAAACAATTAAACTGAAATGGAAACATGGAAGGTGATTAAAATGAAAAATAACAATAATAAAGTGTAATGACTCTAAAGAGACGAGACCAAAGAACCCCTATGCGAGAAAAAAATACATTGTAATGATGACATCTATTCTGGGGGACTTGGTTTTGCTTATTTATCTATTTTTTTAATAAAAAAAAAGGACCTGCAGTCACTGTAAAGCTTCACTGACTTCAATACCAGCTAATATACAATAACTGGTCGTACATAGTAGCTAGTGTTAATACAATCAAGAAACTCCCCAGATAAAGTATATTTTCTGGTGGTGTGGGAGGAACATTACAAGAAATTTCATAACTCTAATGTTCAAGTTCATTTACAGGCAGCATTTTTTTTCAGAGCTTGACAAGTTTCTTTCAGAAAGAAATGTTCTTTTATGGTATAATAGATGTACTCTGAGAACTGGATGAGTTTCTGGTTTTATTTGCAATTTGCCCGTATTAGAATATAGCTTGCAAACCCATGTTTCTCTGGAGCTAGATGGAAAGCCAAGAACTATCTGTCATTTGAGGTTATGGCTGTTCAAGCCTACTGATTATGAGGGAATATTGAAAAGAACCCCAGAAAGCTCTACATATTTCAATACAGGATGCAGAATTAATAAAGTGGGACTTCTCACTGAGAAGCTGCAGTGAATGCAGAAGAACTAATTTTTCATGCAGGCAGTAGCAAATGCTTATTTCTATCAAGATCTTAGTGGTCCTTATTTGACTTGCCCATATAATAACAACAAACATGTTTGACAAAAGCTTTAAATGCTTGGAGCTATGAGTTTGATGAGAGAAGTATGCACTGTGAGTTGAAACATAGCACTGGGATCATTTGGTCAGCTTTTGGTGCTAGTAGAAACCATAAAAAGCAGAAGCTTACTTAAAAGTAAATTCAGAAAACAGAGGGAATGGCTTGGGGAGTAATGTGGTAACATTATAGTGTCAAACAAAAGTCCTTCTTACCCACTTTGAAGCCATAGTTGAGGACTCTGCAGAATCATTGGCCCAAGTATACAGGACACAAAAAGAAAAAGGGCACAGTGGAACAGGAATGCCACACTTTTTTCTGCGTGTGGTGGTCTCTGAATACTCTTTATCTACAGCAGAAATTCATATTAAGTGACTAGGATCACAAAGGCATTCATGAGATGTATCTAACCTATACAATTGAAGTGATCTAATATCAGAAGCTTAGCTTCCTTCTGATTATTCCTTCCAACTAAGCCCCTGAACATTTTACCAACATGATAGATCTACAGAGCTACAGTGTTAGGTAGACTAGATACATAACGCATCTGTTAGTTGGGATATTCAATTAATTGAATATCCTAGCTGGTTGGTAAAGGAAAACCAAATAGGAACCTGTGCCTATATGTTGTGGTAGAGATAAGTCATAAACTTGCTATGTAATATTGCATCCTCATAGATAAAATTACAAGGAACACCTTGAAGGGAATAAACCAATACAGAAAATCTAGACATTTCTCTGTAGGAGAATTTTCATATCCCATGAAAATTAGGCAGAATGTATAAAGTGCTTTGAGCATGTCGTTGGTGGAAGAGAATTTTCTGCAAAGTTGTTTTTCATGAGGTTTTTCCAGGGACTGACAGAATCTTCCACTATCAGAAATTTGTCCCAAAGAAAAGGAACGAAAATAGATGAGTACCAGCTACTGGCAGCAATTTTTTTGCATCACTGTGACCTTGAGAAAACACCAGTTAATTAGCACAGCCTAAGGTCTGAATATGAAAATCCCATCTTTAGTCTTTCTGAGGCCCACTTACTTCACAATGAATATAAGTGGTTGTAAATAACAGCAAAATTTGTCCCAACACAATGATTTAGTAGAAATACTGTGATAATCATGCTTTGCCTGGAGTTACAGCATGCATAAATTTGGACAAATGGTTTTGTTCCGGTCAGGAAATAAAACACTTTCACAGTAAAAAAAAAAAAAAAAGAAATAATTAAATGCTCCTTCAGCATATTTCAGAGAAAGCTGAAGAGGAAAAATGCACAGTTGACTTCAGTCAAATTGGGATTTCTAAACCTTCTCATTCAATAACGAAAACTTATGAAGATGGTAACTTTATTAATAATGAGATTAGTATGTCACATGCAGGCTATTAAAACTTACTCTGACAGATAAAGAAACAAGAAGTACTGATATTTAAATCCTAATTCCTCATGTGTTAGTGCTTGTAAAGTGCTTAAATGTAGTTCATGCATACAAATCATAAAGCATCGAAGTATGTGCTTATTTGGAACAATAACATAACTAATTTGCCAAACATTCAAGTGTAAGTTTCTGGGAATTTAGATTTTATACTTTTTTTTTTTTTTTACTTTTCTCTTGATGAATTCAAATAATCCAGAGAATCATGTGGTTTATAAATCAAAAGGTACAGGAAACTAATGTAATTCTGCTCACTATGATAGCTTTTCTAAACAAGGAAGTTCAGCAGATCCAGCACCCTTTACCCTCTTTATTTCTGGTCTACACAGTTCTTCCTAATAACATTTTTCAGTAGCTATCATGCTGGGATTTTTTTCTAAGTGCAAAATGTATCTTTGTACCTAACAGATGCCATAGCTGAAGCACTGGAAACAACTGGAAGTGCATTGTAGACAAACTGCAGAAAAATTCAAGAATATGACTACTCAGTAAACCACTTCAGCTGGAGAACCAATTGACTGAAAACTCCACCAAGCTCACATGATGTGTTCAGAAAATGTGAAAATACAAGATCTGATTTATAAAGATTAGGAAATGCTAGTATTAATTATTTTCCTCCTACTATATCCACTCATCTTCCTCCAGTGCACCAACACTCATGTGTCTACACACATTATTCCACAGCATGCCATAACTTTCAGAGTCTTTTTGTTCTTCAGGTATGCTCTGAAATTAAAATATTTATCCTTCTTTTGAAAGCATGTTCAATTACATTCTAGAAACAGTTCTGTGAGGCTTTGCATTCAGTTATCTTTATTGTGTCTTCACTGATCTGTACAAACAACAGAATTAGAAAGTTGGGTTAAAAATTCTTCACCATTTAGGTGAGAATAGGCAATATTTTCAAAGTTGTTTTGCTGAAAATCCCTTTATTTTACAAATGTTACCTAGAGTGCCTCTTTTATCACATAGAATATAAGTAGATTTAAATATACACATATTTATAAAAATAATGAGCCTATGTTAGGTTTCTTCTCCCTCAATTTATCAAGGACATTGAAAAGCAAAAAGAAAGGGAGTGAAAAAACCCTCTGCAACTGTAACTGATTCTGCAATGAAAACCATTAAGTTCACCACTGTTGCTGACCTATGTCAGCCAATCCAGGAAATGGTACTTCCTTAGTGCTCAAGGAGGAACATAAATCTTTCCAAGTACACAATAAACATTTCACAGTATCACCAGCAAGTAAGATATGTTACTGCAATCTTTGCAGAGATGACTGAATTCAGCACTTTATAGTTTTTGTCTACGGCACGTCTATTGCGTTTTGTAAATTATACTTGGATTTCAATCTGTTCAGTGTAGAATCATGTAGCTATTGTACTAGAAGCCTTCTGAGTACAAATCAAACCCATTTGATGCATACATTTTTTATAATGTTGAAAAAAAAATCAGATAAATAGGCAGAAATTCCAAAAATTCTTGACTTGGTAACAATCTGCACACCTAAAATGCGTGAATAGAAGAGTTTAAAACAAAAGTACTGGAGAGCTGATTCAGAATATGCAGAATATTCCCTTAGAGGATGAAGATCTTTCTTTGGATTTCCTTAGGCAGCTGAAAGATTTAAGAAAACAAGTCTCCTAAACCCTGGGAAAATCCTATTCTTCTTACCCGGTAGGATTCTTTTCTGGTAGATTTGCTGATTGCAATCTCTCTTTCTTCTGTTTATTTTTGACCGAAATTCAGCAGCATAAGATAGCAGTGTGTGGGAGGGAAGGGGCTGGTAGACAGATATACTTTGCTGAATGAAGTAACTTAGCCCTAGGCAGAAAAAAGTGCTCCATAGTGATTGAAAGTGCTAAATGAGATCTCTAATTTTAAAATATATTTTCCATTTTTAAAATAGTAAATAATTTTCAGCTGTTTTCTTTTGTTTGCCTCCTTCACACACACATTTCCAAACTTTTGGAATGAAAAACACCAAATCCATTCTGCATAAAAAGATCCATGTTGTTAGAAATCCAAAAAAAAAATTGTACCAAGCAGCACTTCCATGATTGTTCTTTTAGCTCTTCTGAAATCAAGCACTACCATTTGATTTCTAGAATTTCAATTCAATTGTAGAAATGTACATAGGACCTAGCAAAAATATGGTTGGTTTTGTGCTATTTACAATGCCTCAAGTCACTTTTATGGTACACACAGTGTACCTAAACCACAGTATTTTATATGCTGTTAAAAACTCTCTTTTAAAGTTTTTAACTAAAAAAAATAGCCGAACATTAAATAAAATCTTAATGTTATGTTCAATTTTTAACCTTGTCTTTGGGATATGCAGGGGGGGAGGTATGCTGCGAAAAAAACCCCATAATTTCTTCTCAATTTGCATTCTATAGGATATCATACCTATCAAGTTTTATTTTAAAAGATAAATTTGATACTTAAACCAGTCACAGAATCTCAAAAGGGAGATTTGTCTTTAGAGGTTCACCTATAGGACACTCAATACTTTGTTCACAGCCCAACTTAGCTGTTTAAGTCTTTCAAACTGATGGCAAAACTCACTTTATGAGGATGTCAGCAGACAACATATGCTCCGTTTTCCAAAATTTAGATGCATTTAAGTGTTTCATTCATCGTTTCCCCTCTATTCTTATTCTAAGGACTTTAAAGTCAGCATGTAAAATATTTATATTTTTTTCAAGTTCTTCAAGTTTAGGAAAAGATCTTGCTAGCTCTAAAAATATGTAGGTTTAGGGTTCCTTCTTTATAAAATTCTATGACATTTGCGTACACTTTTTCTTGTTCTTTTGGTTTTATTTATCTAAATACTAACACAACAGAAGGACTGGAGAGAGAACTGGGACAAAAATAATGAAGACAAGATGGAAAGAGATTATACTTATCAAGCTTCGTTTTTTTTCTTTCACCATTCCTAATGTTATTCATCCAAGCTAAACTACTGGATCGCTCATTAATAGAAAATATTACATAAATATTTCCGTCATGTGTCTTGTTTTTGTAATGATAGAAATGAACAACTGCAAGACTTGAACAAAATCTCTTCGGTCAGAGAAGAACAATATAGAAAAAGCAACAAATCAAAACATTTTCTCAGTTTAGTCCTACATGAGGAAAAAGTAATCAGAACTTTTCTGTGAGCAAGTAGCACTCTTGTAATTTCACTATCTTTTGATGCCATGTGAGGTCCTTCATTGCGGAAGCAACTTTCTATCTTTTAAAGGAAGGTCAAATATTTACAAGTCTAATAACTGTTTGATCACGACCTGTTCCAGCAATGTTTCTTCTTGGATACTCTAATTTAAGCTATGATAATAGAATATAACTTTTTTATTTGTGCACAAAGCAGT
>JAOXNG010000004.1:5804160-5815450 GCA_028566535.1 Scolopax minor
GGACAACATCCAAATTAGAACACTGACCCCAGGCTCTAAAGACCAGACCTACATTTGGAAAAATTAGAGAACATTGCAATAATTTAAATATGACAGTTTAATAAAATATTACTAATGTCACATTCTGGTGATCTTTAAAATAGGTCAAAATGGAAGAATTTCTTGTTTACCTCAATCAAGAAGTATTGAAAAATCCAATGAGAAAAATTTCTATATAATCAATGTCTTGTTCTACAGCTATGTTGTTTATTGTCCTTTTACCTCTGTCAGATTTTGGTATGATTTTGTAGTACGATACCTGACAAAAATAAAAGTAAGATGTCCAGCAACAATCTTATTGATGAATAATGTCTCATTTGGTGTGAAGTTACCCTTGGGATGAGTGCAAGGCTGATTGCTGAGATTTCCCTCACTGAATCACCAACCTTCTCCCTGCTCCAGTACTGCTGGTCCCTACTGGGCACCAGTCTCATTTCTATCTAGAAATAACCAGAATTGGGAAAGAGTTTTTAATCACTTACTGTATCCAATTACAAATGCTCCAAGAAGTCACTGTTAAGTACTCTTTTATTGTGTCGTCTGACTGACCGCAGGAATTTTGCATGCAGGTTCAGAATAGACAGAAATAAGAAATATGAAACTTTATGGGCTTTCCAGCCTGTCTTTTAAATTTATTTAACAAGTTTGGGGTTAATTTTCTCCTTATTTTCCTTCAAAAATAAGAACCAAAAGAATAAGCATAAAAAAGTTTTAAGCATAAATAAGCAAGGTAAATACACACTTCCCGAGTGACCGTTTTCCCCTTGGACTTTGAGCGGTTGACCTCAACCCCTTGACTGCACATCTAGCCATCTCCTGATCCACCGAGTGATCCATCCATCAAATCTGTCTCTACAGTTCAGAGACCAGGATGTCATGTGGGACACTGTCCAATGGTTTGCATAAGTGCAGATAAATTACATCTGTTGCTCTCCCCTTATCTATGCTGTAGAGCCATTGTAGAAGGCCAACAAATTTTTTGCCCTCTGTGAAACCGTGTTGGCTGTCACCAATCACCTCATTTTCCATGTGCCTTAGCACAGTTTCCAGGAAGATCTCCTCCATGATCTTGATAGGCATAGAGGTGAGACTGAGAGGCCTGTAGTTCCCTGGATCTTCCCCCTAGGACTGGGTACCCCAGTAGGGCATGGTCGTTGCCTCCAATCTTGACATCCCTGATGAGCAAACTTCCATTGGTGACAATCAGGTCCAGTATCACATTACCTCTGGTAGGACTATCTATTTACTGTCTTAAGAAGTTACTGTTGAGGCACTCCAGGAACCTCCTGGATTGTCTCCAGCTCACCATGTTATTTTTCCAGCAGATGTCAGGTGGTAAGTGTCCCCCACCAGCACAAGATCCTTTGAGCTTGATGCCTCCAGTAGCTGGAGTAAGAGGGCTTCATCAAGTAGGTTCCCCTTGAACAGGCAGCCTGTAGTAGACACCAAGGTTCCCCTTGTTGCCCTGGGCTCTAATTTCTACCCATAAGCTTTCAACACTTGTCACTACACTTGCACTTCTACACTACTATTCATTAATTACATTTTAATTTGCACCTATTTATCCTAAATGTAGTTGCATTGGACTAAACTATCCACCATAGTAAATTAAATTTTCTATCACCATGTTGCCAAGAATGAAAAGTTTTTTGGGAAAAGAGAGATGTTGGTGTCTCTTATTTCGGATTAAGAAAATGCATGTACAAGTCAGGTTTCTGATCATTCTCTACAAATTGTTGCTGAGAGAGATTATTTTTTCCAGGTATTTTTTTTCATTTCTCCTTCTTTCAGAAGTCCTATTATATTAGCTTCAGAGGGCTTGCTTACTCAAGGGTCATATACTGTGAGCACAGCTGAATGAATTCTATGTGGTAAAAGATGAGAGCCCTCTGGACTTCATTTAAAGTTTGCTGCTCAAGAGACTGGAAACTTGCTATGTCTTTGCTCTTTCCTCAAGTATTCCCCAAAGCTCAAATCACAATAGATCACCTGGGAGCTTGAAATGATATGTCTGTTGCCTACAAACCTTGGAGCAGAGAGGAGGGAAATTGAGGTCTTGACCTGTAAGTCCAAGTGTGTATGGAAAAGGCTACTTGCCAAATGCCACCTACATTAGAATCTCCTGTTTATTTGAGTTTGTTGGTAAATTACATGTTCAGTAACTGTTGTCCTTGAAGTCTCTCCCAGACTTACTGAACCTCAGTGTTAACCTTTTGCCAGCCTGAAAATTGACTGTTTATTTCTGCTTTTAGTTTTTTACCTCTTTTATCTAGTTTCTAATACATGGCAGACCTTTACCTTTCACCTCAGGACTACTTAGTTCCCATAATAGCCTTCTGTGAAAGACTTTGCTGAAGTCTTTTTGAAAGTCCAGACAAATTATATCTACTATTTCCCTTCATCCCCTCCCTTCCAGACATTCAAGGAATTGGCAGATTGGCAGTGAGGTGTGATCTACAATGTTGAGTTCTCACTCAGCCATTAGTAATTTTTTGCAGCTGGAAACTAGGAAAACATGTTACAGGAGAGAGAGTTTAGGAGAGAAAAGGTGAAGGAGGAAACAAATTGCATCTGATAAATCTTCTGGCAAAATAAAAGCTCATGTTTTGGATGAGAGACACCATTTTCTCTGAGAAAAGAAGAACTTGGGGTGTTTTCTTTTAGAATCCATACATAGCTCAAGGCTTCTTCTGCATGATTATAGTATCAAGTACAGTGAATGCACAAGATACTGACAGAAAACCTGAGGACCTCTCACCATGATTATGGAATGTACTGGTGGACAAGGGATATAATATTTAGGTTAGATTAGTTAAAAGCATGGGTTTTAAACAGATTTAAAAGTTTTCCAGCAGAGAATAAAAAAAGGATTGTAAATATTCATCACCAAACCAGAGTTGTAGCAGAAAAGAAAAAAAAAGATAAAAATAATGGAAAAGCTTAGATATCTTGTTTTACACATTATGTTTCTGTCAACAAAATAGCAAGAACAAGGAGTCCTGAATTATTTGCTTTCCTGGAATCAGTGGCTCACATTTCTCACCCGATTCCTAGGGACAAGAACAGAAATCTGTAGTCCTGAATACCATATTCAGCAAGGATGAGCAGAATTGAGCTCAGCTCATATACACAGCTATAAGCAGCAGTCCTGGAGCAAGTCTGCAGTGCACGTAGGAATGAGGAATAAGGAAGCACTAAGAGCAGTTACAGTTCTTTATTGCCTGCCACATACTCACCAGTGAAGGTGAAGTACTTTGTGAAAACTACCTGAATGCACTGAGGAATTTTGGAATTTAGATAGAAAGATCTGATCCCATTTTTTCTTCCAGACTGAGTTTGCTCAGCTGACCTTTCCTGAGGTTTGCTTCTGCTCAGTTTTGCAGGTATCATCTAGCAATTTTGTATTACTCATAAGGACAGGTTTTGAATAGAGCATCTTCTGTAGCGATGTCAAGAGAGGACATATGCCTGGTAAAGTGCAGACAAGCTGCTGTGTGAATCTGGACCAGAAGCAGCTATGAGTTCACTTTTTCTGAACTATGTGCTATGATGAGTCTGTCTTCAGCAGCCAGGATGACAAGTTGTGCACATGCTTAAGTAAAGAGGCCTCGTATGAGTGCAAAGGGGCAAAATATTCATCTCTGAGAAACATTACCTGAGGTGTTATTACAGCCCTTAAATTCAGAAAGATTTTTCTCAATCTTTTTTTGCCTTCAAAAGCATTCAATCCAATATCCTTGCCTCCCATTTTATAATTAAGATACCTCTTCTCAGGAAAGCATCATAAAATACTATTATTTTTACAGTCTCTATTCATTTGTCTTAAAATTAGTCATTAAGCTGTACCACATTTTCTATACCTGCCAAACTGTAAACCCTTCAAAGAAGCTATGAAAACATTGGGGTTGGCATATTTTTTGCCCTGTAACTCTGTTGCTTGCAGATTAGTGGCTTGTCAAGCAGCAGCATGAATAAGCAGATGTTACTTGGAATGCTGAGGTTTTCCACCAGTAATGTTCTTGAAAGTTGTATATGCAATGCACTGGCTTCTGTGAGCACCTTAAGCAAAGTGCATGTTCTTCAGCTAATTGACAGGGATGTTAAAAGTTTGGGTTTTTCTTTATTCCATCTTGTGTATTCCTTGCTTCAGTTAATCCATTCTCACATATACATCTTTTTCTGAGCCTTCCAGTCAATTACAGAGGAAGAATAGGAAGCATGAAGATGTATCTCTGTCCTTTCCCAAAGCAATCAAGATGTTTTCTGCTTCTAGTCTTCCAGAAAGGATAAAGAGCACATTAAGAAAAGCTTTTGGGATAAGCTGATGGAAATGGAATAGATTGTACATCCCCTTTCCCATCCCCTAATTACTTGTTTCCCTTTGCTCCCTGTTTTGTTAGGTTTGTACAAAAATTTGGCATTTCTGGTATCAATGCTAAGACAATCATGGCCTTACCTGGTGTTATTGATTCAATCTTCTAGGTGCTGTTGGCCTTGCAAGACTGCACTTGCCAAAATGCCCTTAATTGTCTTCTACAGTTTTCTATAAAGCCATCTGTCATGTAACTGTCCCTTATGTGGCTTTGAAAAACCAATAACCTCTCCTAGTTAGTTCTGGACATTTTTGTTGCCTTGTCACACTTCTTTGCCACATTAATCAGTTTCCTGTGCTCTATTCTGTAGTTTCCCATATCCTGCCTGGTTATCTCACCTGTGGGCCATGTCACAGTCAGCATCTTAGCCATCACCTCTAGCCCTAAGAGTTCCAGGCCTACAGACCACTCCCAGTATACCTGGAAATGTCCCAGTATCCCAGACATGTCTCCAGACGTCTGATAGTCACTAACTTTTAGGTATGCTTAGGTATACACAGGAGGTCTTAGATGACTACTCTTGCAAGGTATTTGCCTTCACAGTTGGCAAGTCCTCTCTGCAGAGCAATCACAAATCTATCTTCACCTGTAAATATAAGCATAGAAGTCAAGACTCTCGTGAATGGTATGGTCCAGACCTAATTAATTTAGGACATGAGGTGCAAAAGCAACTGCAAACTGTGTCTTTATTCTGACTCTGCTTGCATTACAGTCCAGTCCAGAATGGTATTTCTGTTGAGGAGCTATTTGGTAAAAAGCAAGACAACTTGTAGTACTGCTTATAGAAACTTTTAAGGACTGAGAATAAGCACCAACTGGTTTCTCCATTACAATAGACTTCTTATTACATTGACAACATGTTTTAGTTTGGAGGAAAAAATATCTTATTTTTTGCAGCTGAGTTGCAGCTGAAACAAGTTGATGAAGGAAGCTCTCAAGAGATTTTCAGCCTACATGTTCTATGTAGGCTATATATAGTATAAATATATTTCAGGTGACAGAAATAATTCAGTGTTATCCAGCCTATAACCCAAACAGCTCTTGTCTTCAAGGTGCTCCCTAATTCTTAGCTAATTTCAGCTGGTATATATACAAGAAAGACTGCCATTTATTAACGCCCCTCTTTGGGGTTAGCTTGTTCAGGCACCATTAACCTGCTACACAGAAGCTTTGCAAGCAAGATATGCATGACTTCAGAACAAAACAACAGTTTATTGCCTGACACATACAAAAGATATTCGGGGTTCAGGGAGCTATTAGGCTGAGCACCCTCACTGCTCAGGGCAAAGACTCAGAGGCTTTTGCTGGACAGACAAATGCTACCATTCAGGAAGGGACAGTTTGCAGCTGTGCAGCTCCTGAGCAGGTCCTTGATGTTGCTGAGCTGCCATCAGTGTGGACTCCACTAGGTCCATCAGTGTGGACAGCCCCAAGGACTTGAACTAGGCCCCCAATAGGCTCCCCATTTTCCCCCATAAGTATTTAATGTCTTTTCATGTTGGTGATTTTCTTATTTTCCTCTTGAATTCTTGGACTACTCGCATTCCCCATCTCAGTTGTCTGACTTCTGTCTGCAATTTCCCCTCTCTCATTCTTCTGCTATTGTTATAGCTCATACTCACATCTCAGCAATTTTCTCTGAGGCCTGAGCCAAGGTTAAGTAACACGCTGCACCAGAGCAGGGCTTTGTGTCCTTGGCTTTGCATCTCTCCTGCAGGGAGGAAGGTTTTGACAGAGGTTACCAAGTGAGAGAGTCACAGTTTTCACTCTTGCAAGGCATATAGTAAGAAACGCCACAGGGAAGCATGGCCAGGAGCCATATATTTGGAGAAGTCGGAGTATAAATCATAAATTACACTAAAATAGCTTAAGGAAACGTATTTTATTTTAACTTAAATGGTAAATGACTGAAAAATTGAATTATATGCTAAAACCGTGTAAATGTTTACTGAAAGAGGAACTATTTTTCCCCAATTCATATTTTAAAGAAGCATTATCCAGAGCCAAATTCTTTGCTCTTATTATGAGCAAATTGCTCTTATTATGAGCAAATATGCTGATTTTGAAGGTACTTAGTCCAAAAAAAAGTTGAAAGCTTTACTATTATTCTGAGTAACTAGAAATATATACACAGTGATGGACTCTATTATTGTAGTAGTTTTGCAAGTAAGAAATAAGTCCTGGTACTCTGGCTATGAGATCAGACTTTTCTCATTTCATTAGGACTCTTTCAAGCAGATATTTGAAGAGGCCAAAGTCCAGGGATGTAATCTCTTATTTATTTTTGTTCGTCTCCTACAGATCCCGAATGCCATCTTGTGCAGACTCCATCCAAGGCTTCCTTTGACATTCATGTTCTCAATGAATCCATCACTCACTTCTCCTTGTTGGTGAGTATGGTCCCTTTTGATGTGCCAATATCCCCTCTTTTGGCTGCAGTAGTATTTTTGACCTTTATTTAGAGGCTGAGTGTTCTGCTGCAGTTACCATGAAGTGTGCTCACAGTTGTACATCTTCAGCAACTGTTTCCTCAGCTGCTATCCAAAGCAGTATGGAGTAAAACACTGCCCTTTCCTACCTATTTTGTTTGAAGAGCATACAGGAACAGAAAATTAAAATATATGTGCACCTCCTTGGGCTGTTGAAATTCTAGTGTTAAATAAATTTACAAAGCAGACATTGAAGCTGCTTATTTTTCAATCAGAAATTCGAAGACATCATTGCACTTACCTCACTTTCCTCTATGGGGAGGGAAAAAGTAATTGTTAGTGCTCTGAAATTCCACATGAATTCATTTCAGTTTTGTTTTTATGGCCCTCTGAAAAATAATTCAAAGAGAGCAGGGAGAGAACTTTTATGGTTCATCTATATATCTAAACTGACATGAATGGTAAGTGGCATAGCCATGATTAGAATGAAGAGTATGGGAGACAGGGTCATCATAAAGTATTTATAACAGCAAGTTGTATATTTTCCCTGTCAGAGAAGAATGGATGGGAAAGCAGTAAAGCTGAATTAAGTTAAAAATGTGAAATGTCAGTTGGTGTTGAGAATACCTGATGCTGGATTGCTTTGAATAAACAAAAATGACAAAAGTGTTTGAGAAGAAAATACCATAGTTCCTTTATTTCTAGTCACTTTGGTGATTATTTTTTTTTCTGAGCAACATGATGTAGTTGAAGATGTCCTTGTTTATTGCAAGGAGGTTGGACTAGGTGACCTTTAAAGGTCCCTTCCAACCCAAACCCAATTTTATTATTTTAAGATTCTACTGATACACTAGATATTGGAAGAGAGAAAAATGAACACAAACTTAAAATGCTACATAAAATGTTTTTGTGTGTTAAAAAATTAGAGAGCATGTAAAAAAAATCACGATTAAAATGTTTTAAGCACTGGAGCAAAGAGTTCTGCAAGATCTCAAAATATTTTACTCTTTCAAGTCTAAGCAGCTATACAGCAATTATAAATTAATACTGCACTAAATCATTATGCAGAACATTTCAGCATACTTTAAAATGAAATCATTGGAACAGCAACATATGCTATATGTCCTGAGGACCTGGACCTTAGTTAATACCTTAACCGTTTTTTTAGAGCTGCTACTATAAGCCATGTAGACGTTCTCATTTTTAAGATACACTGCTCATTTTTCTTTAGAATATTCCTTGAGGAAAATATTTTTATTTTTTAAGAAGCAAGTCTTTCGTAAAATACAAATATAACCAAACTTGCTTTGTTGAATTGACTTAAATTCCCTTTCAGTACTAGTGATGCGGGCCATGAATGTTCAAATGAAGATCTGGAGGTAAGTGACTTGCAGAATCTCAAGATTATTGTAATTCTTTCTAAATTACAGAGTATTCTGGGGACAACAGGAATAAGGATAGTAGGACATATGAACTAAGATTTCCTGCCTGGCAGACCCTAAAAGGATTGGCTGTACTTTGTCTTTTCTGGTAGAACTAAAATTTATCTTGAAAACAACTGAGGAGTAGTGCTAGCTGAGATTTTCCAAAGTATATGCATGTAGGTCTACAGTCTGTATCTCTGAGATAGAGTTTTCCTGATTTCACTCTCTACCAGTTCTCCCTAAGATTGCAGGGGGCATAAATGCAGCAATAGAATAAGGCATGGATCTGGGAGAATAGAGACTTACAATTTCATTACCTTGAAAGAACTTTTCAAATAACTGCACTCTCAACAAAAATATGCTGATAATTATTTGCTAAGGTTTGGTGATTCAAAGCTTCCTGGAATAATTCAGGAGTTACAAGTAAAAATATTATGATCTTCTAGTTATAAAACAAGTAAATTTTATCAGAAGTTCCCCAAATATTTAAAAAAAATATATAGTATTTTGATAATCAGGAAAGATATGATCATGTTAAAAGCTATTATCTGATACAGTTCAGAGGAAATAGACGTGATGAAAGCTACTTCTAAACTTTGACCATTCTGTTTGACAGATTCTACAATAAGTGATACAGTTTCCTCCTAAAGCGATTAGCAGATGATCTGGCATTGGCAATACTGTTACAATGTGAATATATTCTGGGTTTAATTGCTGTTATTTTATTATACTACTAGGGATTAGATAATCTGTTTAGTTGGAAAATGTGTGTGCTTTGGACAAACTAAGTATTTATCGTAATATAGCAGTAATACAGCAGTAAATCCCATAATAAAGGAAATGAAAATGAAATTAATTACACCCTGAACTTGTCAGAAATGTCTGCTTATATTCCCTAAAATATATCATACATGTCTTGTGACTTCATTTTCTTGGAAAAAGTATATTCATTTGAAAGAGAAAGCTTTGTGGCCAGGCAGAGAAAATGTTGCAAGAGAGCACACAAGGACTAGGTTTTACCTCCAAAACTGAGAAACGATTTGTGCTACAAAGAATGTTCAGAATCCTGTTTCATGACATCTCCTTTGCCAAAAGTCCCTTTTTCATGAGTACTTTAATAAAAAAAAAAAAAAATTTTTCTGAGCCTCTTATTTACTTTTCTACTACAATGATGTTCCTGGGGCTGATTTACTTCCTCTTGTTCTCCTATTAGGGTGCCTGCTCTTTCTTTCAGATGCACAGATCCATATTTCTTCAGCAATCAGGAGATCAGATTTTGCATCTGTCTATCACTCTTCATTGAGAAGGCTCAGGTAAGATTCATGAATTGCCAGGCAGCTGTTTATTTTGTGGAGGCTCCTGCTGTTTCAACAACTGTGTTCTATAAAACACCCTGGTTGTTTCTTAGATTCTTTTCTGAACAGTGACATTGGCAACTGGGATTCCACTAAGGAGTTTTGCACAAACACTCATCATGCACTTTATTACTATTTATAAGCATAATTGATGGTGTTCTTGCTGGTGAATAAATATTACTGGAAGATGTATTGTGATAAAACTGGAATTTTGCTCGTCATTGCTAGATACATGGGAGTAGTCTTATAGGAAATGAATTGATTCATTCATCAATCACACTAGCAGAATCTGAGCCAGTGCTTAAGAAATTGTGCAGAAATTTCTGATAGCCTTCAATGATCTTTTGTTGGAGCTCCAAGAAGAAAATTGTTTTATTTATTCACTGGATTCACAGGAAATTCTATTAAGAGGATATTAATTTGAAATGTGAGTCTCTCCATAGAATTAACTTGTGCCATTTGGCATTTTTGTTTTCCTGTTGTACACTTCTTATATATAGCCTTATAATTAATAGTTTTCTCTGACATAGAGTATACGTTACCAAAGAAAGATATTTAATTCTAATATCAGCAGATCAGAAGATCTCTCCTTGTTATTTGTTTTCAAATAAAAGTTGTATGGTTTCTTCCATTTCTATGCTGAATGTAGAAGATCAGGGCTTAATGAGATAACACATATTATCCCAGTAACCTAAGAAACTGAAGAGACTGCACTGGGAAACATAACTATGTGAAAGATGTAAAGAATTACCAAGTAGCAGTGTTTTTATTCAGCAGATATCAAAGCAGGCTTCTATATTAATCATGGCAAATACTGATTAAAATATCTTATTTACATTTTAAATGAAATTATATGTAAGTATAATGTTTTGTATTGGAATTTTATGAAAAGGGAGGGAATTGGAAAATGTAGAAGTGAGTCTTTTGAATAGCTTTTTAGAAAAGAAAGCTGTTTAGGATTTAGAAAAAATGAGTACTTAGAAACTCTGGATGAATAATTATAGTTTGGCCATCATTGCAATCTCCTGTTTGTCCATATTCTGAGAAAAATGCAGCATATTTTGATGAGAAGACTATAGTGGGAGAGAGAGCAGCTCCCACAAACAATTTTAGTCTTTTATCTGTCTACTTATGAATTAATAAATAATAATTATTTTAGTAATATTTATTGAAAATATTAATTTTTATGGTGGTATAGTTACATTCAGGATATTTCACAAAATAATCTTCAAAATACTGAGATAAGAAATTAATGCAGACACAAATTATTTTGGCTGTGGCACTAGAAAAAGTGAAGGTATATTCTCAATAGTCCTATTTAATTTTATGGTTTTCAATAACTTCATCTAGGAAGTAAACATACCCAAAAGGTGTGCAGAAGCTAACAAGAGCTTTGATTCTGCATAAGATTACATAAAAGCATAATTCTTTTTATTGTGCCAATTTATCTTTTCATAAGAAACAAAAAGTAGGAATATTAAGTAGAAGCATTGAATTCTTCTATGAAATAGCAATAAGAATGGAGAGACACATTTATATGTTTCTTCCTCATATCTTTAAGATAATTTTAAAAGTTCTGATTTTTTTGATTAATACTTTGGTTTTGGGGGGATTTTTTTTATTATATTTTACAGAGACTAGTAGTTTTGACACCCCTAAACTATTCTCTG
>JAOXNG010000004.1:5821542-5833107 GCA_028566535.1 Scolopax minor
GGTGGTGAAGTCCCCATCCCTGGATGTGTTTAAGAGTGGTTTAGATGTGGTGTTGGGGGATATGGTGTAGGGGAGAACTTTGTAGGGCAAGTTTGATGGTTGGACTTGTTGATCCCAAGGGTCTTTTCCAACCGAAATGATTCTATGAAAAGCACTGGGGAGCTAGCCAAGTTCAGTCCCATTCCTAACTTTCCCTTATATAATGTATATGTTATTACTTTAAATGTCCATGGGGTAATACCACAGACATGACTAAACATTGCACATAACTTTCCATGAAGGGAAGAAGGAAATAGGCATAAAGTCTTATGCTAAGTCCAATAAAGCCTTTTAATATCGGTTTTCTGTGGCTTGTCATGGTGCAGTTAGAATAGTTCCTGTGCAATAGCTGACCTCTAAAGACACATCTTGTTTCACCTGTGTGAAATTTAATTAGTAGGTGTCACCAGTAATCATAGAGTAAAGTGGCTCTTGATTACATGTAGCTTGTGTACTCTAAAAGCAGGAAATGTATTCTGCAACCTAGGCCTTTAGAAAGTCATCCTTCAGTACCTATTTCCTGACAATGACAAAACATTTTAAGTTCTTTATGGGATTTTTGCCTTTTTTTTCCCTTCCATCTGAGAACAGCAACAGTTTTTTAGAGAAAAGCAAAAGCCCAACATGAGAAAAATTATGAGGATTCTCATGAGAATGGTGGTTAGTGTAGAGAATGAATGTTGGTTTAGGCTTTGGGGCAGGGATTTCCATATGTATATGAAACCATTTTTTAACGATTTAAGGCTGTTTTGAAAAAAAACTATTATTCAAACCAGAATTTTGGAAGAAGCAGGAGAAAAAGAACTGGGCCTTGGTCACTACAGATGGGGTTTTGTTTGACAGTCTCTTTGAGCGTAAGGAGTTGCCTCTGAGGAGATACAGTAATTCCACGTTTCTGGGACATTGGCAGGAGCAGAACTTTCAGAGTAGACACTGCTGCAGCATCTGAGAAGAAAGCTTGAACTGACATGGGAAAAAAAGCACCCCAAACTTGTGGAAGTTTTGTTTAACATTGATGAAATCCTGGTGTTTAGGGCAGCATAGAATTATGTCTTATTGAGTAGACTAATTCAGGTAGGTCTATGTGTCCACAGAATATAAATTACCTTAAAAACTTCTAAAAATACATTAATTTACCATATCAATGAAGAAATAGAGATTTCTGTCAACTTCTGGCTTTGAAGTATAATGTCATTCTAAATAGGATGTGTTTCCCTTCATTATTTAATTAAAACTAAAATTGAATAGAAGATTGATAAAATAATAAAAACAGAAAAAAATATTAATAAGGATTGCACAGGAAAGAGTTCAGAAGCATGTATTGCTCCTTCTCTAACTGAATTTCTCTGACCTTTTTCTCAGCAAATGCTCTGCTCTTGGACAATTTTGCTGGAGAGGATGGCTAAACTGCAAGAGGTATTTCTTAAATAAAACCCATTAAATACTTTTTAATATGACTCAGCAACTGGGACATGAAAGAGTAGGTTCATTGCTCTTTTTGTTATGGTGTTAGACAAACTTCAATAATTTTGAATCATATTCTAAGCTGATGGATAAGTAAACCATATGAAAATTAGTCCTATAAAGCCTAAAGAAAAGCTCAACGTTTCCAGCAGTTGGAGTATGACAGCTTCTGCTGCTTTTTCCTTTGCTATCACAGTCACCCTTATAATTTGCTGGCAAGGACCGAGGTAAGTACATTGCAGCCAACATCCTCCCTGTAGACATTGAGCAGTTTACCTGAATGATGGGCATTGCTTCTGCCAGCTTAAAGCCTTGAGCCTCAGAGTTTTTTCTTAATGTTTGGTTTCTTGCACAAAAGCGCAATATGTTTGCAGCTGCACCAGAAAGCTGTCTCCCCTGCAGCTGGGGCCAAGAAATCAAAGCTGGGAGAAATGGCACCTAAACAATTATGCAAGGGGATCACTTTATTTAAAACCTTCACCCCCTCCTATCCAGATGCAAAGCCATCAGAAAATAATGAAATGTTTTCTACACAAGAAAAACGTATCTTGCAACCTGATTAAGCAGATAAGGTGGTTTAGTAACAGGTTGCAGTGATATAGAATCATAGAATGTGTTGGGTTGGAACTCACTTTTAAAGGTCATCTAGTCCAACACCCTGCAGTAAGCAGGGACATCTTTAACTGGATCAGATTGCTTGGAGCCTCATCAAGCCTGACCTCAAATATCTCCCTGGCACCAATACATGTCATAAAGCTGGACGTGTGCTCCAAATATCTGTATTGAATTGCAAGTAGTTGTTTCTATATGTTTTGTATACTGTTTGCAGTATACTTATTACAGTTCTTTAAACATTCACGTGCCTATTAAAAATGCAGTAATTGTAATGTTTCCAGTTTCAAAGAAGCATATTGCAGTTGTGTAGTTTTGTTTCTGCAGATTAAATATATATTATAATTATATATATTATTTGTCTGTTTTATTTTTTAAAACATGTAAGCTTTATCTAGTATACTATTCAACAGGTTCTTATTTCTGAATGGAGGGGAAAACCATATAAGATTTAAAGAAAAAAGTTACAGTGGGTGGCTGCTAAAAGTACCCATAAAAATCCTCCAAAGATAAAAAAATAAAAATGAGAGAAAGGCATTATAGCAATAGTTGTAATAGGCAATAGGCATAATACTATTTCCCTCTGTGAATTGATTGAATAATTGTCAGATAAATGATCAATATAGTACGTAATGGAAATTGTATTTGAAAAAGATTTGCTGTTGGAAAGGTTTCTGAGTGGAAGAAATAATTGCCTAAAACTAGAGTGACGTAGTATAAGGTCACCCACGTGAGTATTTCTGGTGTAAGGGATAAATCTTCAAAGAGATACGCTAGATGGGGAAGTGTAACAGTTATGAAATTTAAGTCTTTCTCCATTGCTATAGTCTCAGAATATCTTTAAGACTCTGTCATGGTTTGAGCTGTCTTTTTGCCTGTTTGTCATGCAGGATACAGTTTTTGGGCAGTGACGGTTTCTGTCACAATAATATTGGTACAGGCATAAGAAGTATTATGGAAGATGATGTACAATGAAAGAAAGTAAAAGACAAAGATGTTTGAAGTACAAAAAAATCCCAAGCAATATTGAATGATGACAAAGGAAATTGCATAGTGGTCCTGAGGCCTGAATATCCTTTGACTAGCCAAGTGTCTATGCTGAGTAGCAAATCAATTTTCTCTCCCACAAAGTTATTTTGATGTTTCATAAGTGTGGTTTAAGTTCCTGAGTAGAAAAAAAATCACTTTTAAAACCTTTTGAAGAAAAATAAGTGGAAGAACCCCTAATTCATAATGAATCATCCAATAGCTCAGCAATTAGGTCATCTAAGTGGGATATGTGAGGCCAGTTCAGACCAAAGATTTGAACTACAGGTCCATTGGATGCAGGAAATATTTTACAGTGCCAGTTTTATTACCCTCTTAAAAAAAAATAAAATTTAAATTCATTTTTAAGGGCTCTTGTTTAAAGTCTCAATCAGCTCTTATTTTAACCTGAAGCAATTCCATTACTTATGCAGCATGAGTTCATGAAAAGAATTAGATTCTTTTTACTATTCCTCAGCATAAGCTTGTCTTCAAAGTGTCCTTATATCCAGGCAGAAGAAATGTTTCATCTAATCAGCTCTTTGACATCTCTGTTCCTTTTAATTCCTTTCCCTGAACTGGGGATTCCTCTGCCGAGACAGACTGCTATGATTTTGGCTGGCCTCTTAGGTTACATCCACACTACCTGGGTGAGTAGAGCAAAGAGTAAGTTACTCTTGGACTCACTAGATCATTCTAAAATACTGGTCTTATCAGCTTAATGCTGCAATAATTGTTCTTTTTTTCCTGTTTGTACCATGCCAATCCTCTAATTGCAGGACAATCCCCTTATTTGTCATCCCATTCTGCTGAGGATGCTGCTGTTACAATATGAGTTATCTCTACTGTATAGTGTCTGTCATTCAGACGTTACCAGCTGCCATCCAGGTAGGTCAATGATTTATAATACGTTTAACTCCAATCCTTTATTCTCCTTCATAAGTTGCAAGGTCGCCTTAAATCCTGGAAAAGGCCTATGGAGTGGTGGGGAGATGACTGAGCAAGGAAGCTGTGCATTCACTGCTGCTTTAGGCTGGTTGCTTCCAAGCAAAATGCTATCTAAAGTACTAATGATGTATAAGAAAAAGGCAGGGCAATTCAGCAAAATGGTCAGTCATATCCTTCTGTGCCAGGAGTTTCATATCTGATCCAAGAAAATGCCATTTCAGCTGACTTCCATTTTGCTCTCATTCTGCCCAGAGCCACAGTTCAGAAGGTGGCTCTCCACAGCTTTTCTGGCTCCTCCCTGGACTCTCAGGGTAAAGCCAACATGCTATTATTTCTAATCTAACAAGGAAGCCAAATGTTAACCTGTTATCAGTGTACAGAGAAATTCATTAGAAGTATGCAGCTTTTTGCCTGGGTTTCAGGAACGTATTATTAAGTAAAGCTGTATTGAGCAATGAGGTATATTTGTGACATTGTGTCAGCTTCAGTGCTCCATTCTGTACTGGAGATTGCAGGGTTTTTTTGAACATTAGTACCTGTTCTGGAAAGACGAGAGTTGTGAACTGACAAATATTCCATCAAACTATTTTCTCAAAACTATCGAGAGTAGGTTAATCTACAAAGGACAGGGGATCTTAACAAAGCATGGTATCTCAGCAGCACAATAGGGAATAAAATTCATTGTGACAGCTGCAAGGTAAGGCATACTGGAAGGAACAATTGATACATTGATGGGGTCTAAATTAACTGTAAGTACTCAGGGAAAAACGTCCTGGCTATCATTGTGAACAGCTCGGTGAAAATCTTTGCCCGGTGTTCGGTAATGATTAAAAAGCCAACAAGATGTTACAATACAATGAGAGAATAGAGAATACTTCTGAAAACTCTGTAAGGCCATTCAGTAAATCAGTGTGTGAGCTCACCTTGAACCATGTGCTCAATTTTATCACTCCATCTTGAAAGGAATGTATCAGAAATAAAGAATAGGAGCTCTGAAAGTCTTTCTTTTTGGGGAGACTGTTGGGTCAAATTCATTCTTTGATTTATACCCGGTGCTGTCCCTTTGAAATCAAATGTTTCTCCAGGTTATAAATCACTACACAATATGACCTATTTAATTTAGGGAAGTTGTGCATGAAAGTGCTTATGAGGAAGATACACAAGCTAGTGAATGGCATACTGCAGACAGAGCAGCTTTCATTTTCCTTGTTGAGCAACCTTTGCTCTGAAATGATCAACAATGCATAAAAGCAAATACAATAGTTATTTTATAGATATATATATATATATAAAAGCATATGATACTTGCTCCATTTGAAATATATCATCTTTCCCCAGATTATCCTGCTTTGAAAAGAGTTTGGAGGGTGCAGGAATAGAGGAGGAAGGGTATTTAAACTTCCTTAGCAGAAGTTAGGACTGAGAAACAATGTGACAAATTGATTCTGGAAAAATATGCCTCAAAATGAAGGGCAACTCAGAACAAGGCATGGGGAACTACAGGACAAGGACATCGACATCATTGATACAGACGGCAAAGGTAAGGCCAGCGAGCCACAGAAAAAAAAAAAAAACAAAACCAACAAACACACAACAACCCATGAACTGGCAAATATCATAACCTGGACTGAAGCACAATTTTAAGAAACTTGAGTCTTAGGCAACATCATATGCTAAACCAGGGAAAAGCTACAAAATACATCCATACCCTCATTGTGGCAGCAAAAACACACCCGGTCACTGACACAGATCAGTCTGTTCCTTTGATTGGGTTTTTAACAGCCTCTGCAGCCTGCATTCACACTAATTTGTACGTACTGCAAGGTGGAATATTTAGGCACTAATTAGAAGTCTTTGTGTGCTTCTCTGTTTGAAATGTCTGAACTGAGTCAGAAGCTCTTGCTCTTGCTCCTGACTTGCAAGGCAGAATGTGGTGGTTATTAGTAATGAAAGCTGATCACGGAGGGAGATACTCAGACTGTGAAACTAATTCATAACAGGCCGGAGAGCATGATTTCAGCAGGGCAGAAAAGGAACATTTCATTCTCTTGTTATATGCCTTGGCAGGGGAGAAAGCCCAAATGGAGCATGTCACAGAGACTCTAACTCTCTGTGCCAGACTGTGATTTACCAGAGAGAAGAGGTATGATGGGGAGGGGGGAGAAAAAGATAAAAAAATCCCTAAAGACTCCTCTCTCCTGCTTTGGTTAATAGATGTTCTGACCCATCTATAATGATGGTTCACGTTCCTGTCTCCATTGAACAAAGGTAGAAAGGGGCAAACCATGGTACAAGCTTTGTCTTCCCACATCACTCCTTTTCTTTCCTGAGCTATCAGAATCTGAATGATCCCATCTCTGAGAGTCTGTTGGTCTGATTGCCTTTGCATGGGTGCATTGCAAGATAAGGAAATGTTTCCTATTTGTGTTAAAGGAAAAACCACAATAGGCACCATTTTCACGTTTAGTTTAGTATTGGGTAGCTTTAAGGAGAATTTTTTTTTTTTTTAAGGAGAATTCTTTTAAGGAGAATTTAAGGAGAATTATTTTTCTCTTTGGTTTACTTCTTGGCTAAATTGTTGGATTTAAAGAGCAAATAATTCTATTTTAGGGTTGGAATAAAGAGCATATATTTCCTCCTGCATTCCCCCTAGGTCTTAGCTGAACTATTTATTACAGTGACAGGTATATTCATCAACTGCGTGTGTGAACACATTTCATCCTGCGAGTTACGCATGACAGTTGGTTATGGTCACTAGAGTCACAAGGGCATGTGTCTCACTCCTTGGATGACATACCCTCTGTAACTGCAAAGAGTGCCTCAACAATTCCCAGCAACTTTGCTCGGGGTTCTTCAGGGAGCGAAAGGCAGTAGAAGAGAAACCAGCCTCCAGAATTTAATTAGGGATGGTAGAAATAGTTTCCTTTTCTATTACGGGACCATGATATTCTATGTATCTGTATTACCAGATATAACTGTGTAAATGGCCTTGATTGTCAAGTAAGGATTTGCATAGACTTTATAAACTTTAATGATGCATTCCCTTGAGAACTGCTGCAGAGGAGAAATAGCCCTTGTGGCATTCTTAAACCGTGTCCCTTACCAAAAATGATTACACAAGTGCATCTACTGTGTATGCAGAAGACTATAGTTAGAGATCACTTGATAACTCTTGACAAATGGACAATTATGAGCATTTCTCAAGGTAATTGGTATCTTCCTCAGTGAGGTCACGGAAGGTTGTGCAAGCTCTCTATTAACTGTGCATCTCAGCTTTTCTTACATAGTGTGAAGCACATTTTACATACACTTTTTCAATGTTCATGAAAGTTTTCGGCAGTAGTTTTGTCAAGTCAACCAGAGAAGTTTTGCATGGCAATAATAATTGCTCCAGTTACTAAAACCAGGAGCAAGCTTGACAAAATATGAATAACATCAACACCTCTGTACCTCTGTTTTGTCTCTCTATTCTCCCTTCTTTGAAACATTTATAAAGAAAGTATGACATCTTTGTATAAAGAAGGGATTTTCTTGAGCAGTATTCTGCTGTCTTCAACGTAAATGTAATTAGGATAAGCAAAAAATATTCATCAATGTTATTATAATGAACATAGCACTCAGACTGTGACAACAGAGCTCTTAAAGTGAAGTGTCTAGACAGCAAGCCATAGCAGGTGCAGACAATAAACCTGGTTGGGTTCACTTCACTATTTAAAATTCTTTATAGAATTGCTTTGTGAATAAGATCTCAGGAGAAACAAGCAAAAGGTAAAAAAAAAAATCTCTGCTATAAAAGTTTCAACACAATTTCTAGAGAGGGCAAACATAAAAGTTTACAGTTCCCATTATGGCTTTCTCTGAACCAGACAAACCCTTGAGATTACGGTAAGGCAGGCATGCCAGGGTTATAAATATATTTATAGGAAGCACTGGTGCAGTGAGTAAATGGGCTGATGCTTCCAGCACACTTCCAGGAGCAATGATACACGGGCTCCACAGTTTCTCCAAGGGCACATCCTGACCAGCGTGTCCCACCAACAGCAGGTAGCAATGAACTTTCAGAAGTCTCCGAGAGTGCCCTGAAGCAGGTATGTCATGCAGGCTGACTCCTGCTGCAGCAAATAACTACTCTACCCAGCCAGATACACTCTCTGTGTGAGTGTATCACCTACACGTATACCCATTTTGGTCCTTGGGTACAGCCAAGATCAATGAAGCCAAGAGTAAGTGGGAAGAGACAAATTTTATCTACTGTTGTGACTGATATATGGGGATACCACATGGAAAACTTAGTTAACTAGACTTATAATGATGAGAACTCTTTTTTTTCCTGAGGATTTTATCCTTAAAATAGTATCTTTCCTGCATAGTAGTTTCCACATGGTAGACATGTAATTCAGTCTAATTATTCTAGCTTAAAACTGGACTGTTTACATGGTAAGGCTCCAGCTCCTTGCATTTAGGCTCCCTCTGAATTGCATTCAATTTGTCAAGTGGATCTGAAACAGCAAGAGGAGGCCAGATACTGTCCATGTTCCACTGTGGCTGTGTCCTATGGCATCTCAGATTTGATTAGAAAGAAAGAAAAACACTATTACAGACCCAAGGTAAATCTATCTATGCCATGAGTCTGAACAGCATTGGTTACTCCAATGGTTAAAGGAGTATTCTGCTGCTGCTTTATTTCAATATGCAATTTATCACCTACAGAAACATGACTTTGTAGCCCTTCATGAATTTCTGTTGGTTTTAGGCAGCCATCATGCCATACTGGTGTCAGACTTCCATTGCTACCAGCACATTTTGATTTGGTGCCTTTGATGCCCTTCTGTACTATTGCTTGTTGCACTTACTGTCTTAACTGAGGCCAAGAGGTCCTCTGAGATCAAGTATGTCAGCTCAAGGCTTAAGCTCATTAGAGCTGCCTAAATCTTAAGCAGACTGTCAGTGGAGTGGGAAAGAGTAAACTGCCTCCTTTTTATAAGCCAGGGAAGACAGGGAATTAACCGTTGCAACACAAATAATATATTTCTTTTTCTTACTTGCTCAGTCTTTTCTGCTGTTTCTGCTAATAGACAGATGGTAAGGAGTGGTAACGACTCACTCACAGACTCCTGCACCTTTTTTTTTTTTCTCCCCAAGCCATAGAACTAACTATGCTGCTGCAATAAAATACAATTTTGCTTATATGCCTGAGAAAAACTACAACTGCATGAGCTATAATATCATGCCTTTCTACTGCGCTAATGCATCCTGACTGAGGCCTTTTATCATACTCATAATAGGAATAAAAAAGAATAGTTGTATCACATATGGGGAAAGTACTTTGTGTAATGGTGATGTTTTTCAGCTGTTACCGAAAGCATCCAAGGTGAATGGCAGTGTGTTTGTACAGACAAGGAGAAGTCTTGATACTGCAAAAACCTTCTGGGAGCTAATATACTATAAGAATTTATTACTATCACTATGAATAACATTTTGTCTGCTTGGAGTCAAAGTGAGCGCAGTCTTTGTCAAGGCTGTATTAAGCTCCTTGAATATTTATTCCACTCAAGTAATCTCTTAATATCAAAATTTCCAGAGAGCTCCCTTATTAGAAAAAATTGATACTACTTGTGGACGAATTTTTTGTGTCCATTTCTTTTCTCTCTATAAGAAGACTCAAGAAACAACTTATTTTAATAAATGTGGAATTATTATGGAAAAACACTTGCTTATTTGATCTATTGTGCTTGATTATGGTAAGGTCTGCATTGCTGTAGGATTTGAACAACTTATAATCTTGAAATTATTCTCCCCACAAACCTTTGAAATGCATTGATATCCCACCCATTTTACAGATAAGGAAAAGGCAGGATGAGGTACTCAGAGCTAAACAAATTAAACAATTAAACAAAAAAAATTTACACCATTAAGTCTTTCAAAATCAGAAAGTAGAGTTGCTCAGGCTAAACATTATTGAGTCCTATTTACCAAGACAGTTTGTCAGCATTGGGTTCATGGTTCGACTAGATGATCTGAAAGGTTCCTTCCAACCTAGACAATTCTATGATTCTTTGACTCTATTCTAAGGCTGAGATGTTCACTTATCACATGTAGCATTTTTATGAAGTGTTTATTGCTGATAAAGAAGTAATATTCAAAAGCATTAAGGAAATTAATGAGTTACTTTGTAGTGTTTCAGAATTATCAGAATAAAACTCAGCAGCTGGGCAAAATATGATGGAAACTTCTGGGACATGGTAATTTGCTAATAATTTTTTTTTTTTTTGAACACGATGCTAATGTGAGAATTTTTCTCTAAAAGTGTAGTGTAGAGTGAGCTATGTGGTAAAACAGAAAAAATTATTTACCGGTTTCATCTGTCATCTTTTCATATTTTAAACTGGGTTGTTAATGATCAGCCGCATACTGATTACTGTTGTTACCTCACTCGTTTGGTCTGAGATACACAGGATAAAAATTGGCAGCTACTGTGGTATAATTTTAGCTGTTCGAAATGTAGTAGGTATGAATAACCCTTCGAAGTAGACCCTTTTCTGCTTCGAAACAGGGGAGGTCAGCAAAAAGAAAGAAAAAAAAAAAAATCAGGGGAGAGTCTTGTTAGCAAAATAATAGCTGTAAGACAGGAAAACAGGGCAGAGACATTATATATGGAAAACTATATGTAGTTTACAGATCCTCCAAATATCAATAAATCCTTAAAGAGTCCATTTTAAAATGCACTCAGTGCATTTTAATGTAAGCACAGACATTACACTGCTTGTGTGTAATCCTACCTCAGCAAAGGATTCTTTGAGGAGAATTGGACTCAGTGCTCCAGATGTGGCCTCACCAGGGCCTGGTTTGGCAGGAGTGACCAAAAAGGAAAATGTCATATGATTGCTATGACATTTCTGAAAACACAGACCATATTGTCTATAATGTAAATATAACTGGAAAGCTTTTTTATCAGCATGTAGTTTCTCAGATGTGATCCACATACTAGAAAAGAAGACTCATTGCGTGCAAGTGCAGTTTTGCCAAGAAAGGAATGCTGTTGGAGAGGTTTCAGATCCGCAATGCCCTTTTTGCTACATTACAAAACTCCTAAGTAAAAAATACACTGTTTTTTTTATAATATTTTCAGCATCTTCAGCTGAAAGTGCAAAAATATCTGCAAGGATTTTGGGAAGCAAAGCTGAGTGATGTATCTAGATAAACTTGGAGTAATTAGACAGAAATGTCAAGCTGACATAATCAGTCTACTGGCATAAACTGTACTTTTTGTATGGTCAGAAAAAACACTGGAGGAAAAAACAGCCACAGATAAACCTGACTAAGAAATGAAAGCATTACTCAGGGCTCAGTATCTTTAAAAAATTCCTGTAGGGGTGTAGTGCCACAGAGCTGTGTAGGAGATGTGCATCTATTTCTGGTGGTAAGACAATGAAATGTTGGAAGTGGGTGCCGGAAAACGAGCATTCACTGGCAACG
>JAOXNG010000004.1:5878870-5893437 GCA_028566535.1 Scolopax minor
GGGAGGGGGGGGGGAAATAAAGTTACAGAAGAATTTCCCTTGCTGTCTATAGAGTATTTTGTTTTTTTGTAACTACTGTAATCAACTTTAATCTGACTGAGAAGTTTTTCAAGTCTTTGGAGAGCACACCAAATAAATCTCTTGGAAAATTATGCATTTCTGAAATCGTTGCATATACTTACTATTTCACCGAAGTGATCTGTCATGTCTTATCTAAGACTTAATATAGCATCAAATAAACTTTGTGTGTACTGTCAGTCTCAAGTTCAGAGCTTAGAAAATTCTGTGATTCTCCTCATTAGTGCTGCCATATTCCAAGTTTCACAGTTTACGTTCACTCCTTCCACAAATCTCTCTGGCTAGGTCTTGAATTGCCTTCACCACCATCTTTGTTGAGTAAGTGGACAGATTTATTCTGCCAATGAATTTATCCTGTTGATGAATTTATCCTCAAAGAAAATTTGATATATCATTGGTTATAGAGATTATATATATTAGCAGAGAATGTTATTAATTTTAGCACTATACAATAGAATTTTTTTCATCACTATTATTTCCAAATGAAGGTTTGCAATATACATAAAAGCTTGTGTTTAAAGATAGCTTTATATATAAAGTTATTGTTTTCTTAATAACTGTACAAACATGATCATTTGTCAAAGTACATAAGTATTTATCAGTTCATGTCAACTTTAATGGAGGAGACGATCACAGGAACTGAATGTTTCAAAATAAAACAGCATTGTCTTAATTTCTATTCTTATTTAATGTAATTTCTAGGTAAATACTTTCTTATTTTAATAATTTTTGTCTATTTTCCTTGTCGTTTTATTCTGTACAAGTCCGGGTGGGGGTTTTGCTTTGTTTTGTTGCATTTTTTTTTGGCTGGAAATACAGTACTGCATTTAGGCATTTTTGAAGCAGTGGTGATTTCCTGAAATTTGAGAAATTTTAAAGTTACCTTTTCTTTTTACACATAATAAGAAACAATTGCACATCAACATGTAACTCTTATTTTTTAGAACCAGGTTGTCAGATGTATGTCAGCTTTACTGTCTTAAGAAGTAAAAATGCAATTTACTTCATTGTGGAAGTGCTGAAATTCAAGTCTCAAAAGTTGAGCTTCATTCAGATTTGTTAGCATTTTACTAAATTAAGAGACAAATCATCTTTCAGTTTATCTCTTCGCTCTGAAGATTTTTAGAGGTAAAAAGGGAAGGCAGGTCACTTTGGGGGTGACCTGGGAATTTAAAATTGATAAAGCATGTTTCAGATAAAGGTATGTCTGTAGAGTTGATGCACATTGTAACATTGTGATAGTGTACACACATTGGTTCTAACCCTATAACATCAGCTCCACCGTGTTACATACTTCACAGGTAACTGATTCAGAGTATAAATGCAAAGGACTAACAGTTTTGTATACATAGTGAGAAGTAGTGGTAATGACCCAGAAAATGTGTTTTGTAAATAAATGAGTTTAATACAGTTTTATGTTCAGTTGCAGCAGTTCCATGTAAATTTCCTTTTTTTTCCCTTATTTTTCTTTATTTTTTATTACAAAAACCAAAATCACTAAGTCAAATTAAATACACACTAAGGTTCCTTTATATCCCTCTGAGGGAACTTTTGTGTGTATGTCCCCTGTCTAGGAGGCACAAAAAAAAGGATGGGAAATGGAATATTTTGCAGTCTTGTCTTTTTTTTTTAATGTGACTTGTGATTGAGAAAGAAATTTGTACCCTTCAGTACGATTTTTTTTTCCTTTTTTAAACTGTCTTTTAAAGGCTTAAATGCTAAATTGTCTTGCATATAAAAAGTCAATTAGCAGGCTTTAATAATTCGTTCATGTGATATACTAAGTGTCATACTCAAGTGACATACTAAGTGTCAAATTTATTTTTTTTATAGTTTAGCCAGATGGTATTTCAAAAAAGTACACAAAATCAGCTAGTATTACACCTGCTGATTTTCCACACTTGTCAAAAGGATAAAATGATCTTTTGTTCAGACAGGATATGAGGAAAAAAGCCAACCTTAACCATTTTAATGTAGAGCTAGAAGAACCTTGGATGATGTTTGATCTGATCTATTTGACCTCCCTAGATGTGCTGGGGTCTCTGGCTGATAGCAGTACTTTCAACCCTCTTCCACAGCTATCCATGTGTTTTAAGATAATTGAAGTTGGGAATCTATATCTTTATCTATCAACTGATAAATAGATAAGTAGATATCTGTTAAGGAGTTAGAGGTTGCTGCAATGGGAGTGTAGCAGGCTTACAAATATGGCCAGTTTTAAACTTCAAAGCAAAATTTCATTCGTTATTACTATTGTATTTTTATCAGTACTGTCATTCATTGTTACCATTATCTTTCATATTATTATTACCATGATGTTTTATTATTATCGTTGTCATTCATTCATGCATTTACAGCACAATCTACGTTAACAGTGAAATCTTACATATCATTGTCATCATCACTATGTACATAAAAGGGTTACTTTTTAATACTCATATTCTAAATTAGCTCTCAGTATGCAATATTGTGGAGCTGATACCATGGCTACAGTTCTTGTTGGCTTCTAGTCTCAACGTGCAAAGGCTGGAGAGTACTTTGGCAAGAACAGTTGAAATCTAAATGAGGTTGTCCTCCTTCTCCATTGTTCCTCTTCAGGTTTGTCATTTTTATGTCCCTTGGTCCCTCCCAAAACAAGTCACTTCTGCTTCTGATGTTACTTATCTTGGTTTGTCTTGCTTGTCATCCCTCTTGTGCATTTCTGAGGATGCCCTACCTGTTTGCAGTCTCTGCATGTAAAAAATTGTTGTCATTCTGGTGTGCAGCTACGCGCATCTTTGGCCCTTTGGTCGTTACATTGCTTACATGGGTATGTAAAATACATATTGTGTACTATGTCAGTGCTACAAATTGGGTTTAAATCAAATTAATGTTAATTGTATCTCCATCAGTGCTTTTAAAATTTAGTGAAAATTAAACAAAAATGTCATCAACAAAAACCCTTTAAAAAGAAAGGTGAACTTCAACTTCAAAAAAACCTGGAATGATGTATATCCTGTAGCCAACAACTTACATAAACTCATTGAGTTTTGCTGTCAAAACCACACCAATAAGCCTGTGCTTTAATGTCACTGTTTGTATATTATATCTCTGTTGGAGTTCCTGTACATCCAAGAGTCTTACTCAAGGTAGACAGGGAACACACCACCCATGTGTCCTCTTTCATGTAACATGAAAGCAGCAATCCAGTGATGAGTCCTAGCAGGTCTGGGATCATCTCTGCCTGCCTGTTATTGGCTGCTACTAGAGACAGTGCACCTAATAGCATAGCAAAACACATATAATGAGTTAAGACATATGCAATTTCTGAAGTAAAACTATGCTAGATTTCATGTTGGCTAACATCTACATAAAAGTAGATATGGTTTTTTTGCTTGTGTAGTAACAATTGTAAAATAAGTGTAATAACGATTGAGTCAAAGATTAGTGTAATAGTTCATAATAATCACGGTTAAAAGTGGGAAATATCTTAACATTCGATTGGCACATAGCTTATACTTGTTTCCTTGATTTTTTTTCTGAAGAGTTGCTTTTTCCTTAGGAACTGGCATGAGATCAGTGAATTGTATATGCTGGATAAATTGATACAGGACCGACTCTTCTCTCTCTCTCTCATTATATCAGAGTCAACAGCAAGAATAAAACTTGAGCACTTATGAAGACATTGTCTGATAACCTGTGAACTTCTGGACTTCAAAAATTCCAGAGGGAGACAAGTCCTGAAATTCAGCATTGACTTTTCTGCCAGTTTAAGCCTGATTCACACTATCTAGCTTTTCTTTTTCAGTGCCTTCTATCAGCAGCCTCTCTACCCCCATTTTGCTGATGAAAAATAATGAGGCACAGAGAGACAGAAATGACTTGTCTAAACCCATCCAGCAGGTGCAGGTGGGTTAGAGCCTGAGTTCAGAAGGTTCAGCACTGCCAACCTGATATATCCAAGTTACAGAATAAGCTGCTTCAATTCCTACAAATTTCTTAATGCTTATGTTCTTTCTAATGACAGAAGAAACACATCTTGAATACAAAGTCAAGTAGCTCTTTCTAGCCTCAAGTCTTAAAAGTCTAATCAGAACATTACTAGTAGTACAGATTCAATGATGCTAAAAATTAACACTTCAAGTTGAATGCATTTAAAATGATATGTTCATATACAGATTTCACCACCTTCTGATGTTATGCTTGTTCTTTCACCGCTCATCTGAGTCAGTTACCACCCTGAGTCCCTTGCCAGGAGAAGTCCCTTGTTGACAGCTTCTTACTCTTTGCTATGGTATTCTTTGGAGTAATTTTCTTTTTCCTAATTTGCTCTTATACACTCTAACGTGTCTTTAAACTTTTGCTAATCTTGCTCTTTCTGTGGTGATGTTACATTTGATTTTGATATATAGAGTGAGTTTTAGCCAACTCCCAAGGCTGAACTCCTCTAAAGTCCAGTAATTGACTATTGGTGAGTTGTTGCTGTGTTGGTGTCCTCAGCTATCAACCTTTGTATTTTCAAGACCTCTGTTATCATCCCAAGCATGTCATTCTCTACACTAAATGTTTGCATGCTAAATGGCCTCAAGTTGCTCCAGAGGTGGTTTAGATTGGATATTAGGAAAAAATTCTTCACAGAAAGAGTGACCAAGCATTGGAACAGGCTTCCCAAGGAAGTGGTGGGATTGCCATCCCTGGAGGTATTTAAAGGATGCATAGGTGTGGTGCTCAGGGACATGGTTTTGAGGTGGACTTGGCAGTGCTAGGCTTACGGTTGGACTTCATGATCTCAAAAGTCTTTTCCAACTGAAACAATTCTTTGATTGTATTCTAGGCCATGGGTAGCTTTTTCTATGCAGAATGGCTTTCTGTTAAGAATATATAATAGCTCCAATGATTCAGTAAACATTACACCATGCAATTGTATAAAGCCAGATAAAGAGAATGTAGGCAACCATAACCTGGTGATTATACAATTGCTGTTAGAGTTAAACAAGCTAAAACAAACCTTCAGGCAGGCTCAGACAAGCTCAGAAGCCTGTGGTGTCAGCTTAAAACAAAATCTGCAGCCTGCTATAAGAACCTGCAACACTACATTTACTGGCCTGCACATCTATCATGAGTCCCAGATCTGTAGAATTCTATTAAAAAGATAAAGATGAGTCTCTTATCAACAACCTGGGGCAAAACCAGAAAATTAGGCTAACACAGGCTGTTGGTGCAAATGAAGAAGGATAGAGACCTGTAGAGACAGGATGAAATGGTGGTGTCAGTATAATCACTTAATATCACCCCTTAGATTCTGTGAAGAATGCAGAAATCTTATAAGATACATGGCACTAATGAGAGTCACGATGGCAATTTAAAGTAGTTCAGTGTCACTCTTATTTTGGACAAAAAATTCATAAATGACAAGCTTACAATTACAACAAGTTACCAGCGTGGTTTGGGTTAATATGGTACATCCTATAGTGTCAACAGCATTCACATAAATCTCATCATTTACTCATCATTTTACTTCCTCTGGCTAAGAATATTTTACTTCAATCAGGTCCTCTCTTTTGCCAGCTCTAAACAATGCTCCCAACCTGCCATTTAGCTTGGATGGGAGGGGACATCTCACAGCTACCAATTTCAATAATGTCTAACCCAACCCATGGCAGAATATTATGCTTACAGTGGATCATTACATTGAAAGCCCTAAAGCTTCGCTTCACCTCATCAAGCTACTCCCCATGGGCTAGTGGGAGTCTTCTAAGGTAATTTTGAATTGGCACTTAATAATGAAAATGTGTGCCCTGTCCCGTTCGATATTAGGAAATATTTCTTTCCTGAAAGGGTTGTCAGGATTGGAATGGGCTGCCCAGGGAGGTGGTTGAGGTACCATCCCTGGAGGTGTTCAAGAGACAAGTTGACGTGGTGCTTGGGGATATGGATTAGTGTTGGGTTGGTGGTGTTTTGGATGTGGTGTGTGGTTTGTGTGGAGCTTTTTTGTTTGTTTGTGGGTTTTTTTTATTGTTTGGGGTTTATTTTTGTTTTGGTTTTGTTTTGTTTTGTTTTTTTCATTGGTTGGACTAGGTGATCTTGAGGTCCCTTCCAGCCTAGGTGATTCTTTGATTCTGTGTTTCTGTGAATGAACACGTACCACTTTTGCTGCAACTTCAGCCAGGAAGAGTATCCTTAAGGTCAGAATGAAAATTCAGAAAAAGGATGTTATTTAAAACCTGGTAGTCATGTCACACTTCACCATGCCACACCATGGTATGCCATGCAATGTAGCAACAGACTGGGCCTGAGGCTTTAAGTCTTTTTTCTGTCAAGCAGAGTTACGGCCCCCTTACTGCTCAATGGACTACTGGATTTTAGGGCGTATGGAGAAAGGAGTATGTTGAAAGACTTTTTTTCTTAAAGGTTTTGGATCCAGGATAAGAAGTATCTTCAAATCTACAGATGTTCCTGACCAGAAGAATTTGTTTTCTTTCCCAGCTCTCTCTCCTTTTTCATCTTGATTTTTAAATCTACAAATGAATGTTTTTTGCCTTCCATTCAATTTTCTCTGAGCCTTAATGCTCATTTGGTATCCTAAATACAAATTCTGCAATATCCTGAGTGTGAAGAGGAATAAAATGGTATAAAATATATATCTTCAGAGCTTTCACTATTTTGACAGACTCTATCTTTTCTTCCCCAGTGATAGAAAGGACACTTTCAAATTTATTTTCCCAGTTGTGAAAGCTATTGTATATCAGACACACTAAACTGTTTGCTACTCAGATTTCTTTAACAGAAAAGGAAACTTTTAAAGAGACCCAGACATCCATGGGTAGCTGTTGAAAACAGCAGAAGTTAGAAAAGAATCAAAAGGAATTATAATATGATAAATCTAAAATAATGAAACAAATAGAATAAGATAATAGTAAGGGAAGTGAACAGAGCAGGTGAAAAATTACTCCATCTCTCCTACCTGAAGAAAGTTGAGTGTGGAATAGAAATAATCTTCTATAATGAAAAGATGTGTTTACTTTTTAATGAAGTATAAAAAATAAGAATATGTAATAAAACATAATTAGACATCTAGAAAACACAACCTGCAAGATAAGATTGAGAGAGCTGAGATAGATAGCTTAGGTAACAGAAGACTGAAGGGAGATGTGGCAAGAGCCATCAAATAGGCAATAAGTTGCAAAAAACCCTGTTAGGTGAATATGACAAGAGTAATGGGCTTAATCTGCAGCCAGAGATAACTAAGTTCAGAAAAGGACAATGAAACATAAGTGGAGAGAATTTGTTGACAACATCTTTAGTAGTATTTACTTTCTGAATTTCAGTCTGTATAACCTTTTTAAGTCTCTTTTAGCATTATTTTCTGTTACTCTGTCAACAAGACCAGAAAAGATGATGTTTCTAATGCAAAATGACCATTCGGCTGTTAGCTTGTTTCACACAAATCAGATTTGAAGGCTTTTCTTTTCTTCCAGCCCTCTTTTGCCTAAGACTACATTTTTGTTACTGTAATCCTTGAAACCAGTATCTACTTTTGTGGATTTTGTTATGAAGTAAACTTGGATGATGCCTAACTAACAATGGCCAAAGCTGAAAGGTTTAAATAACTGAAGTAGGACACCAGATGCCCTTTCAGTGACTGTTGAGTTTCTCTCTTTATATATCCATGCATTTCAGAATAATCAGTACTTACTGGGGTGGTGTTAAACCAGGAAACAGAAGAAAAACCTTGTGACCTCAGGTTTTTAAGAAAAGGCTTATTATGTTTAGAATAGTTTGGTGGGCAGGTTAACAGCTCATTTACAAGAAATGTAAAATGTGGTCATATTCAATAAGTAGTGAAAGAAAATAATCTTGACATTCCTACCTATGGCGAGGATGAGATATGATGATATTGTTATGAGTGAATAGTATCAATACTGTGATATTTCACTAGTATAGATTTAGCTTTTAGTCTTGTATAATATTATGTTTAGCATAAATGCTTAGTAGTAAAACTACTTCAGAATAAGTAGAATTTTGTTTTCACTGTGGAATAACCCCTTTAATCCTTGACATAACCCCTGTAATGCCTTGACAGTTGGCACACAAAAATATGAAACCTTATTTTTGGACAGTAGATTTTGACTACTTGCAAATTCTGAAAATTATATTTGACTCTGCTAAGGAGCAAATGCTCTCTGCAAACAAACAAGTGTCAGGAAAATCTATAAGGGAGTTTACCAATTTATAAATTTTCTGTGGATTATTTTACTTCCCTTATCAGTATCATAGTAGGAATTGCATTAATAGTAAAACCAAATAATTTTTGGCTTCCCACCAATCATACATCCATAATGTCTTTCTGCTGTATATATTCTCAGCCTTAATTAAAACAAAAGAAAAAATAAAGAAAACCCTGTAGTTTATAGAAGTGTCTAAGAGAGACAGTGGGATTATATTCATTGTAACAGCACCTCCAAAATTTGCTGGTTGAGCCCTGGAGGACAACTCTAAACCAACAGCAGCTTCATGAAAATTTTTTCACATCCGGATAGGAGCTAATGAGTATTGGTTCAGTAAACATTCTTGCAGCAGTTTTATCCACTTCAGAAAGACTTTCCTTCATCATGTAATTTCATGACATTTGTGCGTCCCTATCAAACTGATATCACATGGAATATTTGGCTAGTGCCATAGAAGTCTGCCTTGATTTTTGCTGCTCAGCTGTAACTTTATTTCCTGGGGGTTTATTTGGTTTTACCTTACCTTCATTTTATATTTGACTTGCTGTTAGTATAGTATCTCCCAAATGAATACTGAAGCATCTGTGATATTTTGCTGCCTAATACTTAAATTGCCATTTGTTCAAACGTTGAAGCGTAGGATGAATTGTAGCTTTATAGAGGCCTGGGGTCCACATCATCAATACTCCATTTTCACACCCTAAAGGGAGCTGTTTTACTTTAATATTAATTTAATATTTAACCAGATGATCCTTTCCTCTTATTTAAAAGGAACATTATCCCTGATATCAAAGTTCATTCATGTTGTAAAACCAGACAGACCAATAGAGTGCTCTACCCAGAGCCAGACTGAAACACTGCAGTTAAATTTAGACTTCTAAATTATATATGTCTATGGGTGTTCTCTTGGCTTAAAGCCACCCGACATGGAATTATTTGTGTCAGTGCTAAATCTGTGTCCAACACAGTATGGCCATAGATAAACAGCCAGTGGAAACACTGGTCCCAGTGCTGCTTCCTCCAAGCCTGCCAATATGTTCCAGGGACTGCTCTAATAGTTGAACACTACAGGCAATAACATTCAGTGCTGATCAGCATTTCCTGGCTCAATTTTGTGGTTTAAACAGTAATGAATCCTATTTATTCTTTATTAATGTTCTACATTTCCTTAAAAATTCTATCCTTTATCCCCATTGCTAAACTCATGTATTCCTGAGCTTCCCTCATGGGTAACATGATCAGCAGCAACAGGAGGAAGGTTTTTTCTCTCCATTAGGATTCACTCTCAAAGAAGTACTGTAGGTGACAGAAATTTTGGACCAAAACTCATTATAGCTGAACAAACCCTAGAAAATTAACAGAGGAATATGGCACTATCACAGCTTTCTCTCTACCCATCCCATCCTTAAAAAAACAAACACAGTTATCAATAACATTTTCAAACAATTTTTTAAAAAAATAAAATACTGGGTTTTGCTTCAGATGTTGGCTTCTTTTTGAGGTACGTAGTATGTATAGTTAGAATTCTTCAAAGAAAAGTGTTTCAAATAAAATTCTGCTTTTCATTTATTGCACTCATTACAAACACAAACTTCTGTGGTACAAAATTGGTATTTACATCAATGAAAATCAAATTGGATCCGAAGTTCATATCAGTCAATGAAGATTTATTTAACTTGAAAAGTTCTGGAGTAATATTGGAATGCATTAATAATTTTTTATTCCTCATCAGTTTAAATATATACCTTCATATATGCTGCACTACACTGTGGGCAATCACAATTAGATCCCTTTTAGAATAAATGCATACAATTAACTGTCAGGAGATGGAAAGCTTTGTTTAGCAAATTTGTCCTAATTTCTAATCCTTTCTAATAATACATCAACATAGCTTTCTCTGATAAATGGAGAATTAAGCTCTACATTCTATATTCAAGTGTTAGAGTGACGCTGAGTGTATGTCATAGCTTTCAATGTAATTTTAAAATCACAATATTTTTCAGATGATTGAAAGCAGGTATTTGATGAACCTTTTTTCCATCCAGAATTTTCTTTCTACCTCTATGGTTTTTTGATAGTTATTTTATGTCAAATAATGCTCACTTATATGGAATCATCCAATAACTGCACCAAGGCAGGACAAGAAATTGTACTGGTGTCTCCACCAGTCTTAGTAGCTGAATAAATGAAAAGTCATTACATGCTGAATGTTCAGAGCAGAGAAAAAAACAATGTAGAGAGAAAACATGAAGGAAGTGAAGGAAATGCAATAGCTGAACAATAGCTCCTCTGTGTATTTGTCCATTTTATATTCATATGAAAACTGTATGCTTTTTCTTTCTCTCCTGCTGCCTTTTTACAGTTTTCTGATGTTAATCCTAAAAACTTTCTCATCTTTTATTGATCATTTGACATTCATAGCTTTGCTCATTAGTCTTCTGAAACCATGCTATAAACCCAGCACATTCTAGGAAAAATGTGCATATATTTCATAGCCATCACCAGCACACATTCGTCATTAATGCACTTTGTGAAAGGGTCTTTCTCTCATATCTGCCCTTTTGACCCATTAAAGAACTGCAATAACAGCAGTAATTTCAAACTTTAACAAGATTTCTCTTTCCTTACTGATCCTTGTATTGAATATTGGTTTATCCCACTCCACATTCATATTCACACATCCTCCAAATATCAACATAGGCTCTAAGCCTATCTAAGATCAATGTCTGGACCCACAGTTGCCTGTTTTCTGCCTGACATCCCTTGTAGAGAGCATAAGAGCAAATGCACCTGAAATCACAAGAAGATGCTACAGGCTGGAAAGCAGGCAACGCCTGCTTGAGGCAAAGATAACAGAAGATAATAAATTTCTTCTCTAGGAAGACTGGAAAATTTGAAACATTGACTTAAAGTAATTAGGACAAAAACTGCCTGGAATTGCACAGAAACCTTCCTCTGAACATTAGGGTGAATTCAGACATCTCTTATGGTCCTACCCAGATGTTTACCTACCATTCTATGTCAGATTCTTTCTCTAACTGCAAGCTTTTCAGACACTGAAAATTCTGTAGCAAACTGAAAGAATGGAAATCATCTCCTTTTATGCACCAAACCCAGATCACCTTTCCTTTCTATATTTTGAAATTACTGCAGTGAATATAGAGGCAGAAGTTAGAGTTAGAAGAGGTCACTTGATCTACAGCTCTGAATAATGTATAAATTGGCACTAACTGAACTGGAAACCTTGGTTGGCACGGCACACAATCCTGCTGGGATGTCTTATGCTAACAAGCAAAAACTCATCTTGTGTCTACTGTAGTTACCTCTTATCATCTATTTGGCTTTTAATACTGACAGAATTCTCAAAAAGAAAATATCAGCTTAAACTCTGAAAATTAATGTTATTAAAATACATTTTCCATCATATTTCACACCATCGAATTCTGATTTTTATAAAAATTCTCCCTGAAAACTCTGTGTTTCAAATCTTGTAATTCCACAGCACTTATTTGTGCCATTAACTCCTTTCCGTATTTTTTCACTAGCTCTTTGGAATTTTAATAGGAAGCTCCATCAAAAGATTGTACTTTAATGAACCTGGAGGTCAACAATATTAATCTGTTGCCTTAAAAGCAGCATTTTAATAAAATTATGCTGTACCACTGGGACAGGCATTCTTTCCATATCTGCTATTTAAATTAGCATGATTTTTTGATGGTGCATCGGAAAGGTTTTATTCACTGGGCTTATCAATTTACCATTTTTCAAAGGCTAAAAATTCCTTAATTTATGTTTATCAAGGTTTTAGATTAAGAAAGATTGGCAGTTATTTTTGCTGAAGTTCCTGTTAATGTTTCCACCTTAAGTAACTGGAGTAGGATAAATTCCACATGGAAGAAATCCATTTTCACTGTATTATTAGAACCCTTGGCTGGTTTTTATGTAAACAACTTAATAAATACACATAATATGAATCACCCTGGCTTAGACATTTGGCCAGACAATAAAAGCACTCTAGTAGTTTATATAGTTGCCACAGCTGTTGCTAAGCAAATTGGCAAAATCTTGATGTTTAACCTCCAGCAGCTTGTCATACAAAATCACAGCAACATACTTTAACCTGATGCATGAAAAAAACATACAATCTAGCCTCTAGTGGGGGTTGTCTGGGTTGTCTACGTGCAAGGAGGGAGGCTACAGCTGCAAACTAATTACATATATCTAACAACAAGTTTTCTTACCCTCTATCTCCTGAAGGAAAAGCTTGCTCCAAAAAGAGCTGGTTGTCTCTGCCTTCAGTCAGCTAGCTATCACAGAAGCCAGATATACCAAACAGTGAGGTTTTTTTCCCTAGACACCAAGTCAGAGTTTTTTCAAAGTTCACTGAGGTCTGTAGGAGTAATAATTTTAAGAATTCAGCAGGCTTCAAAGAGGTCTTTTATCAACATTCTAATTAAGCCTATACACTTATTATGTAGAAAAGCCTCTGACCATAATAACACAGTGTAATTGGGGAAGCTGCACTTTTTAGTTTATTCTTTAGGCTATTAGCTGGCAGCTAGGAAGAAATGTAGGAGTAGCAAATTAAGAGTGGGACATACATAGGTTTTGTGTCTGAAAAAGGCTTTGAGATTTTAAAATACTAGTTTGGACTAGTATGTGGCTAAACTTTTTTACTTCTACACAATACCCTCTGCCCCCTCCCCCCCAAAGTGAAAGTTAATGTATAAAATAAAACCTTCTTGATCAAATACCATATCACATACATCACAGTTAAACAAATCCTTTAACCCTTTTTAAACTCACATATTTCCTAAGAACTGTTTTGATAAATTATTTGCCAGAAAATGCTGATTCATCCATAAATTTGCTTCCATGTTTTAGCAGCCAGCAAGTCCTCCTCAGATTACTGAACATAAGAATTTCTGTTTAAAAAGCATTGTCCACCTGAAAAAAAAAATAGCAAACTAAACTTCCAGATGCATTTATGGAGCAGAATACCTATGAGGAGACAGTAGAAAGTTTGTACACCAATTTCTGACACAACATGTGCTAGAATACAAGTAGTTTATTATTAAATCACATAGTCTTCTGCTTCCTACTTGTTTTGCAGATGTCTGAAAAAAACCACACAAATAAAGAAGCCAACTGATCAAAGGTTCTTTGTCTTATGATGCCTTCTGGCCCTTAAAAGCAGCCCATGGATAAAGCACATCAGGAGTTTCATGGGACAAATGGACTCTACAAAGACCATCATAAATTAGTTTAGCTCTTGTTCTTCTTGAATGCAATTAATTCATTTTAGACACAAGGAATCTTCATCCAAGGTTTCACCAAGCATAGCCTTCTGAGCAAAAGGTTTCACTAATTTAAAATAAAATTGTGTGAGTCTTCTATATCTAAAAAAAGAAAAAAAATGTAATGAAAATACTAATTTGAAATTGTGTAAAATTCATTCTAATTTGGGATTAGATTGAGATTGTAATCTCACCAACAGGAGTCTCCATGTACAACCTAGCAATGAAAATGGACCACAGAAAGATGCAAATGTATAGATTATATTAGCACAAAATTTGACAATAATTCCCTCTTGTGAATTTTTCTGCGATCTCCTCTGAGGCTCACCTCTGTTGCAACCTCTCAAAAGTATTCCTTCAATGCCCATGATTAGCCGCTTCTTATTCTGTGTTGACCCGATTTCACCTCTCTCAAGAGAAAGAAATCATGTTTAACAATTCAGGATTTCTGTTCCAGTGCTTTTTTCTGTCCTGTGTTGATTCCTCACAACTCTAATTTAGCATGACTTTCCATCACTTACCAAATAAAACTAAACTGAGGATTCAAGACAAAGTGCCTCATCAGTCCCAGAAGCTGATCCTTGTTGTAATTATTTATTTTTTTTTCCAATGTATAATTCTTTGAGATCAGTTTATATAAGAATTTGACTATATTCTTCATGTGAATGCTAAACACTAAAGAGAAAATGCAATGAGTCTGTAATTTTCTCTTACCCCTCTATAAATAGAAAGAGGAAAAAAATGGAGAATTAATGCGCATCTATCTTTTTCTTATCTGCATCTATCTTTATACTTAGGTCTTTGTCATTCTCCTTTGCCTCCTAAGGGCTATTTTCTAACCAGTTCCCTAGAGCTGCATTGACATTTTTATATTTAGAAATAAAAAGATCAAAACCTCCAACCACTTGCTCATTTAACAAAGTTGAGGACAAAGTGAACATCTTCTTAAATTACTTCAACACAAAGGAAGCGGCTGTTCAGCAGT
>JAOXNG010000004.1:5922445-5936315 GCA_028566535.1 Scolopax minor
TTAGAGGTTAGTGGACAAATTCTCCTACCATGGATATGAAAGGATATGGTACAAGAATATATTTGCAGATATGCTTCATATGGTATTTTAACCATGAACCAAATCCTACAGTGTCTGTTTATTATTTATACTGATCTTAACATTGCCAGCCCCACACAGAGATTGGGTTCCCAGAGACAGTGTAAAAGACCTTAGTAATACACAGTTGAAACACTAAAAGTTTCAAAAGAAATATACAGATCACAACAAAAAGCATTATTTATCACTTTTAGCAGATGGGGAACAACTCAGGGTCACACAAGGTTTCTGAGGTAAGACTAGAAATTTAGCCCACTTTCTGGAAAAAGATTAGCAGGGTTTGGCCCAGTACATAAATATGTGTTGAAGACAGAATAGTATAAAATCAAGAATCAGACAGAATTTTCAGAGGTGAGGATATGTGCCCATGAAGAACAGAAGTGAATGCATGGTACTTTCTGTAATTATCAGTGTCATTACAATTATTGCAACGAACTTGGCACAAAATAGAGTTGTATGAGTATGCAGGATAAAGAAAATTCTGCTATGATGTATGACGAGAAAAAAAAGAGATTAAATAGCATCCAATCCCAATCCTGGTATTGATTTTCTAGTAGTTCTATTAACATGATACTTCACATAAACACTCTATCATTCTGAACATTTTGGGAGTTTAAATAATTACATCTCTGTAATCCTAGTTGACAAATCTCACATCTCTCCTGTATGGCCATGAGTCAGTACATATCAATCAAAGTTGATGTGTATTTTGACATGGGAGGCTCTTAGACATAGCACATCTTCCTTGTGTTTACCACCACCACATTCTGAAACATGATAATAGCCATTTGAATCAATCCTGTGGTGCAAGCGTGGGGCATGAATCATAGCACTCCTTCATGCTGCCACACAGCTTCTGAAATACATCAACAATCCATGTCTGAACATGGGCAGAGTTGTTCTGAAGAAGAAAATAATTGATTGCCTTGCTCTATCGTGGGTGTAAAACAGCTTGTAAATTTTTTTACGCTCTAGCTTTCTTTCACCTCGTGGCACAATAAAATTGATACAATCTGCATTTGAGAGTTATAAAGGCCTGGAGAATATGAGCATGAAGAGGAAAACGAAAGCCAAAGCTCAGGACAGGGAATCATGGAAAATATCATTTCTTCTCAACTCTAGCAGTGACTCCAGGTCGAAACATCAGAGAAAGCTTGGTCTGGTGAAATGGGAACTGAGGCTGTCTGCTTCATATACATATCAGAGATTTTCAGGTGAAGACTATGATCCCAGCACCCACTGAATGCAGGTTTTTTTGTCTACTAAATACGACTGAATAAAAAATGTTATTCCACAGCAGTAATTTTTTTTTTTAAACCAACTAAATTACATGGGACTGTTCCAAGTGGTATATCCTCTAGAGACTATAAAATCTTCCCAGATGTTCAGTGGTAAATAAAAGATAAAACCATAAGTAATTTTTAAATGAATCAGCACCAAAAAAAACTGGAGACAAAGTCCTGGATTTGGAGGCAGACTTTTGCCAAGAGCTAAGGCATCACCCCCAGTAGCTAGTACTTTTCCCATAACAGGTTGCTTAGAGAAGTTGTAGGTGTCCCATCCCTGAAAGTGTTCAAGGCCAGGCAGGATGGGGCTATGAAAAACCTGTTCCTGTAGAAGGTGTCGCTGCCCATGGCAGGGGCATTGGAACTGGATGCTCTTTAAGATCCCTTCCAACACATTTTGTGATTCTATCATGATGTAAAGGAGGCATAGTTTGAATCATTCCCAGGCATCAGTCCTTTTGGGTCAAATTATAGAGATTTGAAGCTGTTTTACAAATTTTACACATTTACTTAGACTATTTTCTCACCATTTTATCCGCTGAATCTGCTCAGCTTTATGTAAAAAACATGAGTCTTTCTCTTCCAGAGCTGAGTGAGAAATGTCCATTTATCCTGGTGATTAGGACAGTGGCAGAAAACTTCAGTTGTCAAAATGGACATTGAGGATTTAAAACAGAGCCTACAGCTCAGACACTAGTAGTGCCCTACAACTGGGCACTGAAATATGACATGGGCCACAATTCCAACTCCACTTCACAAATTAATGAGCTTGGGATAAAATGCAGGGGAAAACAGGGCTCCCTCCTTCACCAATGGGTTCCCCTTCTGTAGCTTCATATTTTTTTGCAGCGCTCTAACAGGAGGGATACAAAATGGCCCTCTTCCAGTACTCCCCTGGAAAGTCAATACAACTAATTTGAACCCTGGCAAGGTGATCACATCCACACCATCTGCCATACAAGGTTACTCCTCCCATGTTCCAAATCAGTTTTCCTGTGCCTGAGCTTTTCTGTCTAAAGAGTGACTTGGTCCACTCCAGACAAAAAACAACCCTGCAGTCAGATCCTGGCTCTGTTAACAGTCAGGGAGTTTGGCTTGGGCTGCAGGAAATTGGAAGTATCAGGTGAAGACAGTAGTGAGCTGGCCCTGGGTCAATCTGCGCAAAGGTTAATTCGTCAACTTTCTGTAAATTTGTCAGCCTTTGATGCTGACAAATCACCTTTTCATGATTTTGTTTCTTAGCCACTTTAAGATTGCTCTTGACCAAAACCAACACAACACCTGTTGCTTTTACAGCTCTGCCTTTGCTGTGTTTTTCCTCACAGAAGTTGTGGAGATAGGCAGTAAGAGGTAAAAGTAAACTATCCTATTTTGTCAAAGGCTTCACAAAGAGGTGAGATACCTCCAAGGATAAATTGTAATTGTTCATTGAGATTCAATCATAAGAATCCTAAATGTCTGGGATTCAAAGCTTCATGATAGGGGCCTTTATCTAATAGATAGGACTGGAAAAACACAGGAGTCTTGTGGCCTATCATCCCATCCTACCATGAAATATCATGCCCTAGCTACAATCAGAGAGATCCTGTGTGATACTAATTGAGTGCTTTGTGCTGCTCTGGAACACAGTAAAATTTCCTCTTTATTTTCTTTCAGTTTCACATTTCTCTTGTCCTGGATACCATTCATCCAAAATCCACCAAAGGCAGTACACCTACAACTATTCTTCCTATTTATATTCCCAGTTCTGGTTCTGACCCAAGCCAGGACACTGAATATATGGAATATGGTCATCAAAAAAGGAAGCTCACAGACCCTCTCCAAATTCAAGGGAGATCCTGGTCCAATCTTCAAATAATTATTCAAGCTCTTGAAGTATTTAATCTTATAATCAACTGTAATTAAAACCTGCAGTAGGCTTTTTAGTCAGATGCTGTGTTTGTATGATGAGGATTAACTGAAGATTCCTTTCACCATTAAAAAGGCAAAAAATACATAGAGGTTCCTTGGAACTAAACTGTTTTATATGGATTAGGTCTGGGTCAGACTATCAGAGTGCAGACAGAGCCAGCTATAGCCTGTAACTCATATATTGGCATTTAGAATTATGCTGAAAATTAGTTGCAGTACATAGGAAAAAGCTTTTTTAGTGATTCTGGATTAGGACATGCAGAGAAGGAAATTGAGTTGTTTCTTTGGGAGTAAATATAAGACAGACTTAGACTTCAAAACTGATGGTCTTCTATCCCAACACCAACAGCGTACTTAAAATGATTTCCAAAATAGAATGAGAGAAACAAGAAAGATTAAACTCTTTGCAGTGTACAGTATTGACTTTTTTGTGTGTGTGCTGTGAACCTTTATTAAAGCAACATCTGCTCCCATTTGTATGTTAATTTTTTTGGCATCTAAAATTTGAAATTAAAAATAATTCTCTCTCTTTTCCCATAGAGCAAGGCAATATAAAGCAGGTGCAACACAGAACTATGAGAGCATCTGAGATAAATTTGAAATAAAATTATCTCAAAGGAATAACTTTAGTTATCATAGAAAGGGAGTGTCAAGTGCCAAGCTAGGGCATGCTAATAAAATTTGAACCTATTTTGCCAAATTAAATATATTTGATTGCATTTTGGTTATATATTATTTTTGAGATTGGTTTGTCTTTTCCATTCTCTTTGTCATGTTCTATTTTCCCTCCCAATGCAGTTATTTTAGAGGCAGAGATCTGATTCCTCCATCCACACTGCTGATACTCCCAGCATCTGATATACAGAGCTGGAATCTTTAAATAGAAAATATAGTAGATTTTCTTTCTTCATAATTTTATCTTTGTTAAAATGAAATGTTTTCAGTATCATTACAGGACTTGTTTCCATGAGTTCATAAACATCCTAAGTACAGAGAAAAAAAAATGTAAGTTCAAAGGGGCCTCCAGGGGCCACGTGGTGTTGTCCTGTTGGATTTTAGATACTTTCAAGGGTAGATATTCCACAGCCTCTTGGAAACTAGAGTTTGACAATAATTTTTCCCCCCTGTCTAATCAGACTTTCCCATGCTTATGCCCATTGCCTTTTTTTCTATTGTCTTCCATCTCCGAAAAGAATCTGCCTCCAGTCTTCTCTACACCCTTCCGTTGAGTAACGGTTGATGGCAATAAGATGTCCCCTTGTCCAGAATGAACAAATCTATCTTTTGGCCTTTCCTTGTACATCATGATTTCCAGCCCACTATAAATCCTTCTGGACCATCACTGTACTTGATTTGATCCAGCCAAGTCTCTCATGAAAGGGGGAGCCCAGAACTGGACATGGCACTCCAGATGCAATCACATGGCTTTATTTGTCTCCTCTCCTATTGTGGCAGATGCTTATGATCTGTGCTGGTCTGACCTGTAATACTCACTCTCTTGACTGGATCACATTTCCACTTGTAAGCTGATGGTAATGTTTTGTGTGCTTGCTCAGAAAACTTAATTCCTCATTTCAATTAGAGAACACCTAGATCCACAGCTCATGTGCTCCTAGCAAGGTATTGCATGATTGTCCCCTGAAACCTCATCACCATGTGCACTGGGTACCTGTTTCAGAACCCATTTGTGGAGAATGCCAAAGATCAAAAATTAAAGGGGCCTGTGGTATGAGTGGGAGAAAAATGTCCAAACATCTGTTGCTGGTTTCCTAGTTGTGTCTCAAACAGAAAGATCTTCAGATCAAAAAAAGAAAAATATGGATTAATGGATTGATTGCCTTGTCTAGACCATATTTTTGCCAAGGGAGGTTGGACCAAATGCTCCTTGAGTTCCCTTCCAACCTGGTATTCTATGATTCTACAATTCCAGGATTTTTAATTAATATTTAACAGTGAAATCCTGAAACATTTCTTCAGAAGAAACTTCTGGGAAACTTCCCGTGAAATGAGATTTGTTTGTAAATGAAAAATCCCAAATCATTAAACAAAAACTCCCCTTCTCTCTTATCCATGACCTATGTTAAATAAAAATGAACCCTGTCAGTTGTCCCAAAATGAAAATTACTTTGGAAGGCTATGCTCTGAATTCCAAGTGCTAAAGATAGTGCTGAGCAGTTTGTGATCCATGTCTCTTTAGGAAACCAACATTTTTCAGGTTGATGTAAACAGACACCTCAGAGGAAATACAGTTTATCTCCTTCATTTCCTCTAAAATTAATGTACTGAGTTACAACAAACTCAAAGGTCTGATACTTTTGGATTAAACTGATATAGTTAGAAGCTATTAGAACTAATGTTGTGTTCAATATATATAAAAAACTATCCTTTCACTATCTCCAAAGACAACACACTACATCAAGCCTAATACTTAATTTTTTACACAAAGACAAAAACATACAGCACAGCAGAAGCTGGCTTGCATTTAACTCTTTCTCAGGACTGGTCAAGGTTTGAGATCTGTGCCAGGTAATCGCTAAGTGATAAACCCATGAGCTTTTTCATGAAATCTTCTCTGCTGTCCTATTGACAAGGATCAGCGAGTGAGCAGCTGGGTGTCTGACAGCAAGCCAAGGTCAACCTACCACCATCTTCTATTTTGTGTTTCTTAGGAGTGACAAGATTTAATCTCACTGAGCATCTGGTTTGCATTATACACATGACTCTACCTGTGATAGTAGTATATGCCGTCTTTGCATATTTCCCTTGATGTTGCCCTTCTTCAGCTGTGGTCTTATCTTGCAGAGTCTTTTCTTGCAAACAACATGTGGGCATCATGTAAGGCTGAGTCACCTTCCAAGATTTGCTAATAGGATTATTTTGTATTTATTTTCTGTACCACATAGCAACTGTCTGCTGGGTTTTATCACCCATTGTTAATTTTCTTTCCATGCAGAATCCAAATGAAAAAGCATCACTTACCAGCAGAGAGGGGCCATTTTTGTATGGGAAATTTGGGATGGCCTATGCAGTCTTGAATTTCAATTGCAAGATTGTGGTCTGTTATTTGCAAATCACATTTACTCAGCTAAAATATAGAGAAAATATAATAAAATATATAGGCAAAATATAAAGGTTACCTATGTTTTTGTATAATACAGTGTTTTAATATAGAAATACAATGAGAGGTGGGAAATAGAGAAGGATAGAATGCCTTTGTTCTCAAAATGTTGTGCACTTAAAAGCTGCCATCCTGATTTTAGGGGGCTGTAGACAACAAATCTTGTTGTCTATGACAGTTTCACAAAATTTGTGCCCTAACCTTTCACCTGGTTTTAGACTGAATTTTCTCATTTTCCCTCTTTTTCACAGTGTTTATTGATCTCATTTCTTAACAGACCTAAGAAATTGTTCTGTAGGCGTTTCTGCAGCTTGAATTTTAAACCTACATGCATATTGTACATAAATCTTGCAATTCTTAGCAGTTTGAGACAGTGGCCCATCAGCAAAGGCTTTTTAGTAGTGATGTTCATAAAATATCTTCTTAGCGGATTTTTCTAAGTCCGTTTAATTAACTGTACCTATGTCCTAAGGCTGAAAAGAGTAGTACCTTTGAATGAACCCACCTTGCTCCTTGTAGTTAAATTGACCACTAAGAACAAACAGTCACCCTTCCAAATGTCTTTGTCTATGAGCTGTTGGTATAAATATTTTTCTTTTTTTTTACATAGTGATTTAAAGTCAACATATTTGTGACCTAAATTAATACCGTATCCACCTGTGTGTTACCCATACACCTTTTTTTTTTTCTAAACACTAGACAGTAGTTCAAAAAAGGTACTGGCTGTCTCCATTCTCAGAGCTATAAATGAGACAATGTTTTTGCTGCAGTATTGAACAGAATGTTTGAATAAAAGGAGGTTGCTGAGAAATCAGTCTCTTTGCCATCTGATCATTTTTGCTAGCTTTCACTTATCAGTTGCTTCCAATTCTTCTCTAATGTCAGTAAGTGACACCATGTAGATCCTTAAGAAATTATTTATACCTTCAGCCCAAGTTAGTGGAATTTAATGCTTTTAATTAGTTTAACTGCTAAAAAAATTATTTCTTTCCAATCTTTTTTCTTTCTAACAAAACAAAAAAAAAATTAAATAGGAGAACCAACTTTGCATTTTAATTATATCAATACCATACAATTTTCTGGTATTTTCTCCTTCCCTGAAGTTTAATTAATTTTAAGCAAGTAATAAGCTGTCATAGCTTTCAGTTCAGCTTCTAGATTCAAAATGAATACATGTCACTTGATGAAATTAGTTTTGAGATCTGTTATCATCTCCATGGGCTCCAGTTCCTGGTTAGAAATAAAAATGCAAATATTTCACAAGGAAAACAGCTCTGTGTTAGTGGTGATTAGTGTGATACTGCTGCCGTTGGACACATCCTACTCCTACCATGATTCATACCATCTTTCCAATCCTGTCACTACCATTGTATCTCCTGAGTATTACTCCAGCACATTTTTGCAGGGAGTGGTTTTTTCTGCTTCTTGCGGTTGTGCCTGAGAGAATTCAACCAAAATAAGAGATAAGAAACATATCTGTTAAGCTTTGCTGCCTCAGTAGATTGGAGACTCTCAAAATATGGAATATAACAATGTATAACATTAGCATGCCAAGATGTAAGACATAATGAATCCTAATTGCAAAGGCTTTAAGACTACTGAATTTAAGATTAGAACAATTTATTTCGCTTGATAACATCCTTTAGTTTTCCCCATGCTTAAGACATATAAATCTCCATGCAGTTTGAAAGGGAAGTAAGCGTAATTGGCATTATTATAATACTATGAGTATTGATTGATTATAAATGCCATCCAATAGTGCAAATAGAAAAAGGTAGAAATGTGACATGAAAAGCCTGGAGCATCAACGCAGCAGCCAGGTTGAATGCTGTGCCTTTCACCTTGTGCTGATGAAGCAATAGAGCTTCTGTAGGAGAAGAAATGTCCATCCTGGGTCAAACTTGCAGACTAGTCGACTTTCTAGCGTCAGATGACTGTTTTCAGCAGGGCTCCAATACTAGTTCTACAGGTCTGAATTTTAGCATTTGACTGATAATGAGACAATTTGTAAAAGTGAAATGAATAACATTACAGCCTGTCAAAGTTCTAAAACTGGAATGAAAACCACTTTACTGAATAGTTGTGTTTCTGTACCAAAGAAAATATATTCTGTTCTGAACATGTGGCAAGCGTATTTTATTCACGTTTTTGTTCTCTCACAGTAAAATTGTAGGCAAACACCATTTTCTTGCAAATGGAGTTACATGGCATGGATTTTTTTTTTTCTTCTCACTTGCTTCTGTCATTCCTCATTTTCACTAGAAATCTTATTTTCATTTCTTTCCATACAGCTGGACAGTGTTATTTATTATTTTGCTTCCTGCCGATTGTTGATTCCACTCTGCAGAATAGATTACAGTCGCTGGCTGAATTATTTTTTCCTCTGGGAACAGAGAAAATCTTTGTAAAAAGAAAGTGTTTAGTAAGCTTATCTACTGGTCCTTTCAGTGTCTGGATTCAGGCAAGACATGGAAATTCTCCCTCTTTTCAGCTTTATTTCCAGTAAATGTACTGACAGCTGAGTCAGGAGTGAACTTCATCCATGAAGTAATGTATATCTTTATGTAGGTCTCTGAAAGAATTTATGATTTTGAGTATTTTATCCTCAGTCACAGAAGTTTTTAAGAGATTAGCACATTTTTTTTTAAAGAAAGATATTCTTCAACATCTTACCTTTTTGGAACAGAGAAGCACAATTGATTCAACTTTTTTTCATTTTATTTTCAGGTAATAACACAGGAGATAAAAATTGTGAACTCCAGTTAAAAAGCCTTGGAAATTGTAAGTTAGGAGCCAGCTGTGCTATGTATGTGGCATTAGTTTATTGAGGGTATATCTTGTGAAAAGAGCCTTGAATATTTGAGGTTAATGCAGGATTCACCTCAGTATGCAGGGACAGGAAGAAAGTTGTTGCTATCAAAGATTTACGTCATATATCCAATTTTGTGGTAACTATCCGCTACTTGGGTGTAATTCAGCTCTGATTAGTGTTAAGATTTGAGGTAAGATGTGAAGGGCACATTTTCTATTAGGTTCTCCTTAGCTGACACCGATAGCAAGAGGTTATCATAGGGAGTCACTGCCTTAAGTGAAATTGTGTTAATAGGTGCTGCAGGGCTCTGAAATTAGGAAAAGGTTCATGGGGTCTAAGCCTTGTCACATTTTTCAATGTATGGGTATGTAATCAGTGGCTGAAATAAAGGCCAGGGCTTGGGAGGGCTTAGGTTTCCAGCCATTAAGGAAATCCACTTCATTGCTGGGCTCTTGTAGGCTCTTCAGTTAGTAAATCATCTTATCATCTCAGTTGACACCTACGCTGTTTCTTCCATTTATTTTCTAGATATTGCTGTTTATTGTATTGATATGGTACTGGTTAGGGTTACAACAAAGGCCAGATTAGAGAAGTTAAATACAAATAGTCAATATTTACTGTTGGATGCTGCATGACCATGAGAATTACAAATGGATTGGATGAAAGTCAAATCCTATTTTTCACTATATTGATGAAGTTGTTGGTTCTACATGTTTTATGGCAAGGGATTTATAATTTAAAGATTGAGGAGTCTATGTTATTTGTGGATTCTGCAAAGCCCTCAGTGTTAGGGTAAGTCTTAGCATGGATTTAGGAAAAAGTTCTAGTACAGGTATACAGATCTGTACTCTGATACAAAATGGTGTTCAAGGTTAGGGCTAGGAAATATGAAGGCTCTGTAGTCCAGTTTGTTCCTATGTGCTTCCAGATTCCCTGAGGCTAAAAGAGGATTAATAGAGAGTGCAATGATGTCCATCAAATTTGATCATCATTAAGATTAGACTATGGAAAATCAAAGACTGAAGTTTTATTGCAGCCTTCTGCAAGTGTTTCAATATTAGGGAGAGAGCTGGTATATATTAGCAGCCAAAATATGGTTTTTCCTACTAAGTAAAGTGGCCTAAAAGTCTGGATTGAGGTCCTGGCTGGTATTGTTTTAGGACAAAATTTTATCCTACATTTCATTCTATCGATAAAGATAAGGTTAGAATTTAGGTTTTGGACTTAAAATTGTTCAGTCAGAAAAACCCTCAGTAGCAGAAAAAAGGCTGATTATTGTCAAAGTCTTATATTTCTACAATAGAATGGTAGCCTAAGACATTTTCATCTGTATTTAAGAGCACTATTTTTTTACTAGATGACATTGAGCCCTGTCATTCTGCCAAAAATGGCTAATGCTTTATGTTGCCTTTTATTGTAGGTTAATAGCACCCAAATATAATTCTAGGTAGACTAGGGTTTGGCACTAACACTGCAGAGCTCCATTTATTATTGAATGTTACACCCACAGAAAAGTGGGTGTTCAATCAAAGTTTATTCAATGAAGAATAAACTACCCTGATGAAAAATAACTTTAGGTTTTAGATTTGAATTAGATTTTCAGATTTTAAGCTGGTTTATTTTTGCATTCTTTGAATAAGGAAGTAGATTGCTGTTTGTACTGGCCAGTGCCTAATTGCTGCTTTTTAACATAGCTCCACGTTGCCTATACAGATTATATAGTTAACTTCGTGGTTAGAGCGTGGCTCTTGAAAAAAAACACCCAAGAACCTTTTTTTGACCCTTTAGTATAGGGAAATGTTTCCTCAATTTGACTGGGTAGGGATTAGCAACTGGAAAAGTGAAAACTCAGGAGCCTAACTTACTTTTGGATTCCCCAGTCACCATAGAGGCAGAAAGAAGGCTAGATTCTGCACAAGCTTTATATTCTTTATTGTTCTCTGGTTACAATGTAGATTAAGTTACAGTTGGGTTTAGGAAATTAAAGCTCTAAAGAGCTCAGTTTATTACTCAATTTTGTACTTCCCACCCATTGGCTTAAATGGAGACCTTACGTTGGGAGTTTTGGACTGAAACCTCTGTGAAATAAGCTTAAAGAAGTCAAATCATTCAGTTTTGTTCAATTCAATTTTGTGTCATTGCTAGAGGCAAGAAGAGGCCTATTGTTGTTTCTAGTGACATAAAGCCTTATGGTGCCTTTTAGTGTTATAGCCTATGTGATGGTTTTAATTAAGGTTAAAGTTTGGGAATCTAAACCTAGCTATTCTACAGGACCAAAAGAAGGAAGAAGAGGGCCAATAAAGGCATGTATTTTATTTGATTTTTGTTGAATATAATGAAGGTTACTTTTAGAATTCTGGTCAGGAACAGGGCTAGGGAGGTTAAGGATGTTACAAACCACTGTCTTATGGATTCTCTAAGTGCCTCCGTGTTTCAGTAAGAGAGAACAGTTTAGCTTTCCTTACAGCAGGATCTGGAACCCTGAAATCAGAGCACCTGGAACTGAGATTTAGGAAGAGGCTTAGCCTCATGTGATAATGCAACATAAGGTCACTTGTGTTTGACCTTACCCCAAAAAATTTTTGCCTTAACTGTAATAGAATTGGGAATTGTGGCTAGTATTAAGGCCTTTTTGAATATTTTAATGTGTGTGAAAGGACTTGCTTTTATTCACTCGTGTTTTATATTTAATTATCTGCAGTCCACAGTCCAAGAACTTACGAAATAAGGTTATCCATATTATATTTTAAGCTAAAAATTCTTTTCTAGTAGTTTAACCATATGGCATTAGAGTTAAATGAAAACACTGTGTCTTCACATGAAATCTCTTTGAATCTATAGTATTTCTTAAAAACCCAGGAGATATAAAAATGTATAATAAGATTATCCTAATTCATCCACGGTGCAGACTTCAATTAATATCAATTAGCACTATCAATGGTGTACAGTTAGGTGTAAAAGAACGGTCAGAAAGGTTTATGCCATTGTCTCTGACTATAGTACATTGAAGGGTCAGACAATAACCTGAAAAAAACGATCACAGGAATTTACCCAGTAGAAGATAACCTTTCTTGACTACTGGTATGATAAATGTCCCAAATAAAATGTATGCTACATTACCACCAACTATTTCATGGCTTCTTATTTTCAGAAAAGCAAAATCTATCCAGGATGGTTCCCCTCACTCACCAATGAGTTGGTGATCCTCAATTAGTCCAGAAGTCCTTGCAGGATGCAGATAAGATCAACCGAGATATAAGGAAGACACAAGCTCCTGGCTCCAGATGCTTAGGTGGTTTATTCATAAAGATGGCTGTTGATTTGAAACACTGCTTTCTTTTCTTCCTCTGCTTCTTTAATTTATTTTTCCTGCTGTGCTGCATACTGAGAAGTAGCAGATACTCTCTAAACTCTCAATCACCCTGCTTTAAATCTCCATTTATCTGCTAGGCTCATAAAATCATCCACAATACCATTATGAAATAATTGATCTTTGAATGAAGGATGGCAATATTAAATTAATTGGAAAGGATTTTTAATATGAAGCTTTTTTCAAAATTATGTTTTAATTATTTGCAAATCTGCACTCTTGCATAGGTCCTTTATACCTTCAGTGTATAGGTATACACTAAAAATACCATCTTCAACTATTTTGTGAAGTGAGCTGGGGATGTTTGTCTTTTTTACTAAATCAAAAATTCAGAATATCTATTGAGCATTAGAATGGACACTGGCTATATATTTTGTTGAAACTTCCACTAATTAAATGTTTTTCATGAATACAAAATCCAAACCCTCCTCAACTCAGCACATTTGAATTTATATCTTCAGGCTGCCTTTTCTTTTAGTCATTTGACTTCTCCTTCTCTAAAAATATAACCTGCAAGTAGTTAACATGACCAAGGGGCACCACAGGTGCACTTGTCTGAAATTACACAGGGGACATTTCCTTAAGCACATTTTGTCTTAGGGTTTCCATTCTGTGTTCAAATCTTTCAAAATACATATTGAGGCTTCTATTTTGCATGCATTACTCTTTTCAGCAGCAGTAAGCCATTAAGTTTGTGAACATTTGGTTTCTCTCAGGTTTTCTAACACACTGATGAGTACTTTGGGGACTGCAAATCATCACCATGTGTGGCAGACACAAGGAACAGTCATCAGCCCATGTGCACACATATGCATGCTGTGATTTTTGTGTTGTCAAAAAGTCACAGCCTTTTACTGTCTATATATAGACTGGAAACCCTATAGAGTTCAAGTGAAAAGAGTCTAAAATTCCTGAACTGTGTGCCACTGCCCTTTGTGATTCATTGTACCTGAAATTTTTTGAGGTTATTGTTCAGATTTATTATCAAGTTTTCTTTCATTACTCATTATATTGACCTTCTGGCTTAGGAAGTGTTGAGAGACCTTTTTTTTTTTGAGGAAAAGTAGTTCACTCTATCTTTCCACTGATACATTGGTAATACATTTACATTGCAAGGCATCAAAATACTGCATGTGATATTTTTGTATTATTTATTGTGGCCTATTGAAAAAAATATTAGTCTGTCAATCAACTGAAAAGAAAAAAATTAAAAGTTTTTATGGAGTGGGAACAAAAAAGAACATAGTACATTGTAATGAGAATCAACTAAGGTATGTTTTATCTTTTCCTAAGTG
>JAOXNG010000004.1:6006336-6016830 GCA_028566535.1 Scolopax minor
AGCAGAATGTGTCTGTGGCTGGAAACTTCATGTTACCTCCATCGCACGGAGAAATAATGGTGTGGGAGGTGGCTGGGCAGCAGAGGATTTGGACACCTGTAGCCTCAACCAAAAGTTTAAGCAATTACCTAAAAGATGTAAGTACTGGGGTAACAAGTAAGCCCTTTTCCAAGAAATACCCCTAGTCAAGAAGGTTACAACACCCTACAGCTATTCCTTCATCAGATGGTGAAGCAACATGGATGCTGCTGCTGCCATGTGGTGTTTAGGTGGAACTTCTTATGCTCAAGTTTGGGGCCTATTTCCTCTTGTCCTGTCCCTGGGCACCGCTGAGAAAAGACCTGACCCATCCTCCTGACACCCTCCCTTTAAGTATTGGAAGTAATTTAAGTAATGGAAGCACTGGAAGGCTCAAACTGTTGGTTTGCTAAGGGCAAGTATCAACAGACAGCTCTGGAGAGGAACACACATGTTGTAAGGACAAGGATTGATTTCCCTATTGATCACAACTATTGGATATTTCATCTGTTTCTCCTTTATAACTCCTAAAGCTTCGATCCCTACCTACATCAGTCACAGGAGAACTGGAAGTACTGCAAGGCTTTATATTACTTTCTGGAAAAAAAATACACTTTCCACCTTTTCTGGTAAGACTACCTCAGAGCCCTTTAGCTTTATCAGAAGCCAACGCTGATTAATACTTCATAGGATCAGGCCATTAGACATCTCCTAAAAAATTATAGCATGAAGTACAATAGTGAAATAATTAGAATATTTTGCTTCTCATAATGCAAAAGCAAGCTTGGCCTTAGAATAAGGAACTTTTTAATATTTTTTTTTTATGGGCTATATCAGTAGCACTGTAAAATTTCAGTTTTCCCAGCAACAAAATCAATGGAGTATTATATCTAAAAACTTTTGAATTCTCTAAATGTACCAAGAGATTCATGTAAGTCATTTTAAAGGGAAAACTACTGCAGAAAGTGAAAGCGTTTTCCACACACTCAGGCAGTCTTGAACATATATGAATCACCAATATTATTTGTAATTAAACATATCAAATGAAGTATACATAACTACACATTCAACAGTTATTACAAACCAGCACATTAATATTTATTCTTTGCACTTAATTGTCCATTCCCGCCACATAACATATTTAGTTATAAAGTCTTTGAAGTGCAATGAATTCTTTTAGTATCTTTGCTGCAATTCAATTTTAATTTGCTTTTTATGTAGCATCATTGATAAAATGTATCTTGAATTGTGTTATAGTAAGATAAAAATAATGGGAGCACTTTTCAGAGTTGCATGCCTCCATTCCCATTTTGCAGCAGTGAGGCAAAATGATATATGGACTTAAGCTAAAAGTAAAAAGAAAATTAATGTATATTTTAAATCAGAAAAAAAAAGCAATATTCAACTACTACCCCATTAGCTTTCATCTTTCCTTCATTAAAGTCTTTTGGAAAGGCCTCTTATAAAAGAATAACACTCAGAAAGACTAGTACTGCTCAGCACAAGGAAGACAGTTCATATTTCATGAAGCTAATTATTTTGTTCCTGGTTTCATTCTGTGTAGGAGGCGGCAAGGAAGGCCTGTAGATGAAGTATGAATTGCTAACTTCACCATCTTTCAGGCAAGTATATCAGAATATATTTCTTAGATGGGCTAGAAACGTCAGGGTTTTGTAACTTAGATGATGATGCAATTTCCCATATTCTGCGATATGATAATGACCTTTTTTAAAACAGCCCAGGCCATGAAGTCATGTCAAGAGTCCAGCAAGAACTATGTTTCAAGCAGGAATGAAGCCTTTGAAACCTGCAGGAGACTGCTGGTAGAAACTCACAGCAAAGTACAAGCATGCCTTTTAAGGTTACATTTAACGCAGCTTCACCATCATGGTCCACTGTGTCTAAAGATAACTTGGAAAATGGGAGGGAGGAAGTTCAGGGAAATGAACAAGTTGTTCAAGGGAAGCTCAGTTTTGTTTGAACAAATCATAGGGGATGAAAAGAGGTGGTACTTATCAAGCAACAGATCGTATAGCTGCTTTTATTTGCTCTGAGGGGTCCTCAAGTTCCGTGAATGCCATGTATGAGAGAAAGAGTTAAATCATGTAAGTTTTTAATTGTACACAGTTTCTCAACTAGAGTGCTAAGATAGCACAAGGCATACCCTGCACGTTGGCAACTCAGTTATAAACAACCAACAATAAATCAATGAAAAAATCAAACTAAACATAAAATTTAATCAGCTTTCTACATTGGTAAAATATCAAATGCATCAACAATTCCTTGTAATTTCAATGCAATATCATCCTCCAAGGCTGGCTGACTCATTCAGTAGTCAGACCCAAAAAAACAACTGGGGAAAGGGGGTCACCTATGAAATGACACCCTTCAGATCCAAATGGATAGATCACACAGGGAAGATCATATCCCTTTTAGGCTGACGGGACAGCAGCTCTTGTGGTAAGCAGTCTTCCCAAAATAGAGGTCTCTACTTGCTAACCAGTCTTTCATGCCACCTGCCAACCCAATACAGAGATTCGAGCAAACATTGTGGTGTTATGTGTTATTTTCTGCTTAGTCTTATGTGCAGTCCTTGTTTGACCTATGACTGATTCAAGTATCTACCGAACAGCTCCACCAACAACAGCCTCAAATAAATTAGCTGTGCGTACAAGGTTTATCATGGACTTCCTAACGACATATTCTGGCATTAAAAACAAGTGCAAGAAAGCCAAAAGAAATAGCATCATCAGAAGTTAACAAAGCAAAACCACATCACATCAACATACCCATTATTCATGAAGATGTTCTTACAACTTCCGTGTTTTCAATCAGCTTCAGGAAGATGGCACATCTAGAAATTGGTAATACTGATAGATTGAAGGATTTAAGTTTTGTTGATATGACATATTCAATGGGCATGTTAGTAAAATTCTGATTTAAAATCATTCTACAGTGGCTAGGGGTGTAGAAACACCCATTTCTTGCCCTGCTAGAGTAAAAATGCTGAAAGGCAAGCTAGAAAGCTTTTTGACATAACATCTTATAACCCAGAAAACTCAATGCAGTCATTGAATCAGAAGGGGTCATTTCTGAGTTATAAATAAATATAGCTAAAAATATGATTATGACACTTGTCTGACCACAGTAACAAATGTTAAGTATGTCTTTCATTTAGACATCTTTTTCTGTGATGTTGAGAGCTTCATATTAAAGATAACACAAAATTATCCACAAAAGAAAAAAATCATCATCCTTTCTGAACTGTACTGAAACATTGGGAGAGGTGTGTGAGTATCTTGGTTGAAATGTCAGAGGTTTATGATTGATCAGAAAAATATTTTTCCTGAGACCTGAGGTATATGAAAACTTAGAAATTCTTCCATTTTTCCAAAGCAATCGAGGAATGGACCTGTATTTCTGACTGAAATGAATGAAGGTTTTTTGTAAATGCCGTGGCCATGTGGCAAAATTGTAAGTATTTATTAACCCTACTATTGATAAGAATAACTTTTCCTGTTTTAATAACAGTCAAGATTGTTTCTGAAAAAAAATATATATATACACATATAAATATTAAAATGAGAGCTACCCTTTTTTAAGTGTAGGCATGTAGTAGTTGGGGTTGGGGGAGAGATTTTTTTTTCATTTGTACGAAGATGATCATGGAGCTATGATGATAGCAAAAGTTTAGATACACAAACTTATAGTGAAATGAAGAAGACATTTCTTTTTTCAGAAATGGAAGTGAACTTTTTTATTCTGTAGTAAACCTTGTAATTTCTTATGGACTTACTGATAAGTGAGATGTCCTTAAAGTTTTCTTGATTAGATGTAGATATTTCTTTTTGTACACTTAGAACCGATAAGGGACTATTGATTAGACTGAAGACTTTAATACTGTTATTCAATCTGGACTACTATAAACCCCTCATTTCTGCCAAGTCAGAACAGGTTTTTCTTTCTATATCCATATTTTATACTGACACCAGACATCTTGCAGCAGAAACATGCCTCTTCCAACTTGGGTCTGTATAATAACAGTAGTTTCACACCTCCTCTGGTTTATATATTCCTTGCAAGTGATATTCCTTGTGAAGGCAACGTGCAGTCTACTGGGACATATTTTTGAGCAACAATTGCTAACCACAAAAGAACTATAGTCTGAAATGAAAGTGAAATCCCACTGAAGCATAACAAGAGAAAAAGACTTTTATCTGTCTGCTATCAATAACAACATTATGATCCTTCCAAAAAGCTGTCTAAAAAATAGCTATTTTTTCCAGTACCTTACATCTGGATTATAATTCTTTTATTCATTTTAGCTCTCTCACTGCATGAGAATTCCAACTGACTGCAATCATAGCAGATTTTGACTCAAAATTGGTACTTAGTAATAAGTTGTATTTGATTCTCCATTTCAAAACACGATCCATGTTTATAGAGAGTGACACTGTTCAGAAGGCATAGTCACTAATCCTATCACTCCAATCTCTAATCCAATTAACCCTCAGGGCTTCTTGGTGTTTTAGAATCCTGTTTTGGGAAGGGTTAGGGGGTTTATTTTCAAAATACATTATGAATGCCCTGAACGTTATTGGTTCTGCTAGTGTTATTGCTAGTATTCTGAGCTGCTTTTCCTAAGAACTTTCTTATGACCTTGGCTGCAGGGTTACTGTATTGTGCAAATACATCAAAAATACTCCCACTTTTCCGAATGCATCCTTAAAGAATGTTTGTTCATCTCTCTGCTCTTATTTTCTTTAATTCTTGACTTTACTCCAGCTAAACAGGAATTTTTTAAATTTACACAGCTCCATGCATTTTCAGACATGAAGATTTTCACCCATTAATTTGGTTCTCAGGACTGCAAGAAGTGTCCCTTTAATCTCATTAACATACAAAATAAACCAATGACCACAGTGACCACAGGTTATTCTCTGTTTATGTTTGGGAAAATTGCTACAAGATTAATGATTATTGGTTAATTTATTTGCCCACTTTAGCTCTTTTGTGCAATCTTGCTTTGTATGCTATGCAGCCTTAAAAAGAGTTCTTGCACAAGGAAAGCATTTAGTGTAATAACAACAAAATAACCCGCTCTCAGTTGGAATCCAGGGTATCATTGCAAGCCAGAAAAAACACCACAGTTGTGTAACTCCTTAGTCTACTTAGAATAAATATTGCTCACACTCAACCAAACTGGGCTCAGTCAGAGAGAAATGGTGAAAAAAGTTATCAGGAAATTTGCACTGGCAGAGAATTTTGATGCTTTGATTCATGTTATGAATGTTAGCTACCAGTGCGTAATTATTTTCCAGCCGACAATATTTTGATGATGCTATGACAAAGCATGGTGACATCAATTTGAAGTTTAGGTTTATCTAATAAAACATAAAATGTACCATAATATTTTTTCACAAAGCAAAATAAACATTGGTAGAATACTCACATTAAACAGAATGAATAAAACAAACAAAGAAACCAACAAGAATGCTTTCATTCCAAGAACCGAAGTATAATTTTTCTACACCTTGATAAATTTTTCCTTGCTTTCTTTTAGCTAGTGATTTCTTCTGACACATACACTCTAGAAACAGGGATAGAAAACAAATCAATACTCTAGCTAATCTAAGTTTCTGAAGGAATTTTGTTTCTTTCACAAAATTATCATTTTCTTCTGATATTCCATAGAGCAGAATAATATTTTAAAAATAAATCTAAAGCCCATAACAGCAAGGAAAAGATCATTTTGTAATCAGAAAATTTTCCTGGATTTAATTTCTCCTAAGCTGCTGTAGGATCTGTCCAGTTTTTTTTTAACATAAATATTAAAGTCATCTGGAAAAGTATGATAGCAGTAGCAACATTGTGTATAATGATAACCCATAAAGCATGTTAATTTTTCCCTTCTATTTTTAATTCCACCCAGCTGTGAGCCGTCCACTGTTCAGTACAAGATTAATGAATCACACTTTAATTGCTTTTCATGTGTCAAACTCTGGTCTGAGTCTTAGGGTATCAAGAATCTAATGTCAAAACACTTTTTGGGCTAAATCTCTAAAAGCTAATGCAAAGAAATGTGGCGATGCAAAGAAATAATATTAATTACCTACTTTCTGAAGATTTAAATCTGTTCTACATTTTGAGTAGATTATGATGCTTAACCATTAGATTGAGCAACATGACTGTATGATTCAGACCTGTGACGGAGGTATGCTAGCACAGCAGTAATGCTTCCCTGTATGAAATCAATGGTTTAGGTTGGAAGGGACCTAAGATCATCTAGTTTCAACCCCCCTTCCATAGGCAGGGATGCCTCCCACTAGAGCAGGTTGCTCAAAGCCCCGTTCAACCTGGCCTTGAACACTTCCAGCGACGGAGCCTCCACAACTTCTCTAGGCAAACTGTTCCAGTGTCTCACCACCTTACAGTAAATAATTTCTTCTTAATATCTAATCTAAATCTCCCATCTTTCAGTTTAAAACCCTTACCTCTCATCCTATCACTACATGTCTTTTTACAAAGTCCCTCTCCAGCTTTCTTCTTGCACCCTTTAATTACTGGAAAACAGCAAGAAGATCTCCCCAGAACTTTCTCTATGACTATTCCAGTCACAGGAGCCATTTCACCATGGCTCTGTGATGCCAATGAGATCATAGCATGCAGGTGTGTGCACCTCTCTGACTCCTCTTGTTTATTCTGCATGCTACGTGTGTTTGCACAGAGGCATTTAATTTGGGCTTCTGATGAAGCTGAGTTACCGGCTTGAATGGCTGGAATACCTTTGTGTTACACCCCAGGTGTTCTCCTGTTGACCTGTGATTCCTCTTCAGGCTCTGGGTGTCTATTGCTGGCATTGGCATCATACTAGTAGGTTTCCTTCCCCCAGCAACTTCAGTTTAAAGCTCTCTCCATGAGTTTTGCAAGCCTATGACCTGAGATGTTCTTCTCCTCTGACATTTCAACCCCACCAGCCCACAGTAGACCTAGTTTCTCAAAGCAAGACCCATAGCCTAAGTAGCCAATCCCCTAGCACCAGGCCTGTAACCATTTGTTGGCTTGATGGATTCGAGTGGTCCTTTCAAACCCCTTCCCTTTGAGTAGGAAGACTGATGGAAAAACTGCCTGTGCCCCAGAGTCCTTTACCAAGCTGCTCCCAAAGCTCTGTATTCCTTCTTGACACTCCTCAGAATGCTCCTGGCTGTGTCGCTGGTGCTCACATGAGACCAGAGCAGTGGAGAACAGTCAGCAGACTGTGTGAGGATTGCTCGTCTCTCGGTGACATCCCTGATATGAGCCCCAGGCAGGCAGCACACCTCTAGAGAGTGCATCAGGTTGGCAAAACCTGTCACCTCCTACTCTCAATCGTCCCTTTGCCTTAATGGGGCTGGTAGTTATACGGGGATGTCCCGTCCATGGGGATGCCTTACTCAGCTCCATTGTCTCTCCTTATGGCTCTCTTCTTGGCGCTGCAGAGCTGTGAAGCAGTTCTTCAAGGGCACCTCAGCCTTCGGGGGAAGTCTCTTCCCTCTGTGGGTTCTTGCCCCTGCAAGCTTCCGTTCTTCTGTGTTATTTGCATTGTCTTATTGAAATACAATATTCTGCATTAAATATAAAGTATGTGTTTTGAAGAACCAGTCATGCAGAAAAGTCAACATTGATGTTAGTGGGATTTAGATGGTTAAAGGAGATCATTGTTATATTTCATGACCTTGTCTAGAGCACAAAATCATGATTTAGGAGTAACAAAAATGTCCATAGTGACAACCTCAGCAAAAGCATGTACATCTACACTATTTTTAAACAATTTTTTTCTTTTTCAGAACTGGAAAGCAGAAAGTTATTGTCCCTATTTGAAGGTAAGGGGGATCTCTAGAGGCATTTCCATCTGCTTCTGAGCTATGGGAACAATATATAGGCTGAAAGAAAAATAAATGTGCATGGAAAAAATGTTGACTTAGTTGCAGTAAACAGTCATTGTATGGTGAAAATTAACCATGACCTGGTTTAATCTTAAACTGCACACAGACTCACGAGGGCATGCTTTGCCTGGAGAACTCTTCATTCTCTAAGTAAGCGCTGCTGGAAGAGGAACACATTTAAGCAGAAATGCCAGCATAATGCAGGAGTGTAGCTATACTTCAGAGAAAGACACATTAGCCTGGAGAAAAAGAGGATTGAAAGCTTTCAGCAATGAAAACGTCCCTTTGGGATTACCTATAACTATATCATCATGCAGACACACAGATATTCACCAAATTCAGTGCAAAGCTAACAGTTAATTGCAGTAAATAGGGAAGAATAAATTGTGGTTTTGTCCTTGGGAGCTCCTGATCCCCTTCCTGAAGAAGAAAAGTAAAAATTCTGTAAATTATGCATAGATTTATTTCCCAAGATATTCCTTCCTCTAAAGGGGCCAAGAAGGTCATTGGTATCCTGTGGTACATTAAAAAGGGAAGTCATTCTCCCCTGTGTCCACTTCTGGGCCCCCCAGTCAAGAAAGACATGGAACTATTGGAGCGAGTTCCTCTGACAGCTATGAAGATGATCAAAGGAATCACCTCTCTTATAAGGAAAGGCTGAGAGACCTAAGTGTGTTTAGCCTGGAGATGACTGAGAGGGGATCTTATCAATGCTTATAAATATTTAAAGTGCAGGTGTCAAAAGGATGGGGCGAGACCCTTTTCAGTGGTACCCAGTGACTAGACAAGAGGCAACAGGCACAAGCTGGAACACAGGAAATGCTGTCTGAACATAAGAAGAAACTTCTTTACTTTGAGAGTACCAGAGCCCTGGAACAAGCTGCCCAGAGAGATTGTGTAATTTCCTTCTCTGGAGATATTGAAAACTTCCCTGGATATATTCCTGTCCAGCCTGCTCTGGGTGATCCTGCTTTGGCAGGGAGGTTGGACTAGATGATCTCTGCAGGTCCCTTCCAACCTCTACCATTCTGTGATTCTGTGAATGATCATTGGATTCAATAGCAAAGTCCATCAAAGTGAGTGAAGTTTTTAGGATTGACTCTGATTTCACAGGATTGCACCCCTTCAACTCTTTGCCAAGAAGTCTTGCACTTAGGACTGTTAGCTTTTGAATGAGGTATAAGACAAGGTCTTGTTAAGGCTCAAAAGTACCCAAATAACTTCCCAAATACTGTCCTCATTCCAAAATTGACACAGTAACGAAAGTCCTTCTGAAATTCACTGTAGTAATTTCTGGGTGAGTTACCCTTTGAGTACTCACTCCTATCAAAACGCATGTGGCCAAAAGTAATTCCAGAAGTGATTTCATCACTAAAAAAATAAAAATCCATCTAATCCTGCCTAACAAATTGCAGTACCCATAATTTTGGAAGGGAAGACTAATGAATCTGATTGCAAGGATACTTTAAACACACTTAATGGATCTTCTTGAAAGGAAAAGTTCAGATAGACAATGGGAGTTTCAAGTTAAAGTTGGTCAGGCCCTAAAATGACGCTTATTCACCACTGTTCCAGGGAATTCAGTTGAGTTTTGAAAATGTTCAACAACTACTATTCTTTAATTACTTACTATTCCTTTCCTTTTCTTTTTGTTAATGAAATAATTAAGAAAAAAAGATCTCCTCAGTTTGAAAATTTTCTGGAGGAGAGTATATGACAGAATCAAGGAAAACAAAACAGAGTTTGTGGTATGTAGGTAGCCCTCATGTTGGAATCATCAAACAAGGTTGAGAAGAGAAGGAGGAGTTTGCCCCTGAGCCTCTGTCAGATTCTTGGGATACGATATTTTTTTTTTAATTTTTATCATTTTTGGGCTTGATTGCATTATGGGGTACATGGCAGGCTTTTGTAGGTAATTTTTTTTGTGGGATTTTGTCTGACAGACTGCTCCTACTTTGATCTTTTCCAATCTCCTCCTATTATATATATATATGTTATAACAATTCTAGTTATGGTTTCCTGATCTCATCGGCTTCTTTCTGATCTTTACCCTCTAGTCAGTACTAGAACATACTATCTGGTTTTGCAAATAGTAAAGAAAAGGGTAGTTAGAAAATCAGTGTTATAAGACACCTCTACAGCAGCTTTAATGTGCTACCTTGTCAGGAGTCCCTCCTGCATGAGTTTCCACTCCATTACTGGCTTTGATATTCCCCCAGGAGTTTGGATATGGGTAAGAAAACCTAGAAAATTAACTGACCTCTGCTCCCCTAGACCTGTGGCAACTTCTTTGTTAAGCTACACTCCAGCAGATCATAGAATCATACAATCATCTGGGCTGGAAGGGACCTAGACAAAAGGCCATCTAGTCTGACCCTCCCACAGTCAGCAGGGACACCCCCAACTAGACCAGGGTCTTATCGAGCTTCACCTCAAATATCTCCAGGGAAGGGGCCTAGACCACCTCGCTGGGTGGCCTTCTGGGCTGCAAGTGCCCACTGCCTGCTCATGTCTAGTTTCTCTGCTCAGATGACAGCATGCACAGTGTCAT
>JAOXNG010000004.1:6067264-6077543 GCA_028566535.1 Scolopax minor
GCTTGGAATCAGAACTGAAAGAGGGAACTGAATTTTTAATTATCTATTTTATTTCTCCATATGGTAAATACTCAAGTACTGTACAAATAGGCCACCATATTATCCCACCAGATACAGCAAGTTGAAATGCTAATTGCAAATTCATTGTCCCAAATATTTGCCTATTTTCCTGTTTGACACCCACCCCTCAAAAAAGCATCTCCTATTGCAACTGTGACAGGTGACAAAAGGTTGGTTGGTTTGTTTAAATTACATTCAGTTAATGGCCCTGTGCAACATTGCCTATAGGTACTCTTCCTCCCACTACAACCAAACACAAATCCAATAACTGCAAAATTACAAATGTTTAGGAAAAAAATTGCAAAGACACAAACGTTCTTCATTGTCTCATTACAACCTGCATTACACACCGATATTGGCCAAGTCTGTGTTCACTACCCTGAAAATTTCACAGCTGCTTCTTTCTGCTGCACGTTTTGTGGTTTTTTTTCTACTTTATCACCACACATTTCTAAATAAGAAGTTGTGTCACATGAAGCATTTTAAAGGATTTATGTTATATGCTTATTACTGAAAATGTTGAGTGTCATTAATAAAACTGCTGATGATTTTAAATAAACTCCAGAATTTCACATAGGAACAATCACGGATATAAAAGTTGAAAAAAATAGATTTATAATGTCATAAATGATAATTACTGAGAGCATCATCAAGGCAAAATTTCTACTGTACTCCATGTAATTAGTGTCCAAGGATCTATTTAAAACTTCTGTTTCCTGTAAGTAACATAACAGTAGTTTAGAGAAAACACAGCACAACTGACTGACTTAGCCAGTGTATTCACTGTTTAGACTTGGTTTTGATCATAAACATTGGCTTTTGGGGCTTTTTCTAGCATTGCAATTGCTACACAACTATATGTTTTACTGTAATTATTAAATGAAAGCATTTTAAGGACTTATGCACCCTAAAGCAAATTTTCCCAGAGAATATGGACTACGTACAGAAGTAGACACAGAAGTTATAGCTCTTACAGTGCTAGACAGCTAGAAATTAAAGAATATCTCAAATAATTTCCACCCACATCTCAGATTTAGTATCTTTTCTAAGACAACCTGAACACAAAGTGTTTACACCTACCAACTGCAAGCTCCAAACAAATTCTCTCAATCATCAGGTATCATAATCTGAGAAGAAAGCTGAAAAGTCCAAATTAAGAAATTAACTTTTGAAAAGTTACAATGAACAATTGTGTTCTAGGACTTTTTTGGCCAACTCTATAAAAGAGAAAAATCTGGAGATGGTTTCTTCCATCCCTTCCCTACAGGTTCTAGTCAGATTTTGATTTTTTTTTGTGTATCAAGAAACACTGTCTTGGAATCCTCCCACTTCAACTGCTGGCACTGCCATTTAGCATGTCCATATGCCCTGTCATATGGAGGGGGTGGCCACCTCTCCTCCAGCAGCCCCCAAGTCAGTCAAAACTGATTTTGAGCTGCCAGTGTGCAGCACTTTCTGCACAAAAAACCCCCACCCCAGTTCTCTTAGTTATGGATACAGGGTACAAAATGGGTGTTGTGACTGTCACTGGTTGTCCCTTAGAATCTCTGCAGCTGTATTCCCAAGTGGCTTTGTTGTTGAAGATGTTTTTCATAACCATGTGTTAATGCTGCACACTAACTTGGGCTAGGTAGTGATATGCACTTTACGTATGATATTAAGAAGGGAAAGTTACTTTCTCAACCAATTCACATCACTACTACCCTAAATTCCTGGGAGACAATGTCAGGGCTAGGATCTACAATAGCAGCATCTCCTGGGAAAGCCGAAGTTAAATTTCTATAGATGTTAAAATGTTCCAATAGAGCCATATCCGTAGGGATGACACTGGCATTCACTAAGTCCTTACAAGCCTACAACAAACCTCCCGAGAGCTTTATTTACTGCAGTATCATTCTTCCTGGAACCTAGCTAATTGGAACGATCCAATTTATAGTCTTTCTGACAAGAGTTAGACATGTTGGGCTATTATAGCGGACCTCCGACATGACTTATCAGTAAACTGTGTCTGTATTTGACGAAAGGTTAGAACAAAGTCCAATCTACATTTTCCCTAGAGAATTTTATGCTACTTTCCAAACCACAGACCTGTCCACATTTCACCTTTGCTGCAAATACCAAGTGATTTATTAACTGCATGTACTGTTTAAATATTTCTTTCCAGCTGTTTCAGCCTTGCATGTTGTTTTTTCCATTAGCAAAATGTTAGACACCATCCATGGGAAACCACCACAAGATCATTTCAGAGACCATGTTAGAAAGCCTTTTCTTATTGCTTGGACACTGCATGTGTAGTCCTGTGCACTGAGGGCAGTTCCAATTTAATTTGGTCAAGGATATGCATTTGCATTTTGCAGGCAGTGATTATTAGTGATTGCAGCTCTCCATCAAGCACGCTGGATTTCACAGGAGCTGGAAAAATTGCAGTGATATATGCAGTCATACCTGTATTCACACATATAGTCCCCATCCTCAGACTCTTAAAAAAATCCAATTCCTTATCTTATGTAAGGAGTTATATTTGCTACAACAGGCCAGAGAAATAGTGGCATTTGTTTAAGAACCTTAATACAGTTATCAACCACTGTCGGAGGTAGGATGCCAAACAATATGGATGAGGCCAAAAAAGTGGTCTCTTCAGATGTCTTAATGAAAACTCAGTAGATCAAGATGAAAATTCATAATGTATTTTGAGGAGATCTAGAAAGCTTGCCTATGAACTCTGAGTTTAGTATCTAAGTTGATCATCTGCTTGTTGTTCATGACTGAAAAGTCTTTGAAAAAGAAGGCAAGGGACATTGGCATTATACCTGTCTAATATATGGACCAAACTTAATTCTCTCAGCTTTCTTTTGGTTTTAAATGTATCAGTCATTTTATACTAAAAAGTTATTTACACTAATTTTAAAACGTTTTTAAAGGGTGAACAATGAGAATTAGTGTCAATATTTCCCATAAATGTATTAGACAGAAAAGTGCTTAATATTTAAAAATTCTAAGCAAACTATTCAATAATAGAAAGGTTCGGCCTGATTTTTGCTTTACATTAGTAGATTATTTTTTTTTCCAACTGTATGCATACCAAGACCAATAAAACAGCCTCATGTTGACTAGTATTTATTACTTACAGTAGCAGATGAAGCTTCAGATTCAGGTGAAAGCAGCAGTGGCCCTACAAATTGCATCACCTGAATTACTTCCCATATATTGGCAAGTCCTAGAAACTTCCTGGAAAACAGTTCTTGCTATGCTTTCCTTCTGGTTTGAGGAGATACATGCAAATGGCCAGATTAGCATGAATCTGTAAATCCTCTGTCCAGTCCAACATGTTGGTCAGCATACCCAGGCAAGCTATTGCAGAGGTTCCATCTGTCCCTGCAAAACTGACTTTCCACCTCCTAGAACTAGATATAGCAAGAGAAGGCAGGAAGAATAAAATAATTTTTACCAAGCTCTGTCTTAGCAAATGATCCATATTTGGTCAAAAAAAAAAAAAAAAGGCAAAAAAAGCACAGGTTTCAAGGAGAAAATTGGTCATCTGGTAAAGACTGCATACATTTGTGGCTACAATATACAGTGTTGTGAAAATTCAAGTATGTTAATTAGTAAAGCCCAGAATAAGTTAAAAACTAGAAAAGAGATGTCTGAAAGAGTTTCTCTTTGTCTCAATAGAAAACTGGAGTAAGCAATGATTTTCCCAGCAGGGAGTATGCTAAGAAAAGATAGCATATTCTTCAGTCAGTTCTGTGTTCCTCTGAGGTTTCTTTCCATATGTGCCACAGAATATTCACACAAATAGGAGAAGAAGGAAAGACAATGCACAGGTGGATTAGATTAATTTTGGTAGGCCCAGAAAATGATTTATCAGGTGTGAACATGCCTGAAGAGATTTTTCTACACAACTTTCTATAAAGAACAAACCTCAACCATGCCTTTGAAGAGTGTGTCTTTGAACAAGTGAGTTGAGCTGACACAAAGTTCAGCTTATTCCAACTACATCTCAGAAGAGAATCCCTCATTTTTCCCTTCATTTTGACGTGTTTTGGTCTATGACTTAATACAAAATATATTTTGTATAGTTGGCCCACTTCAGGGCCAACTGAAAGTCCAAGCATGTTATTAAGGTTATTGTCCAAATGCCTATTAATTGCTCACAGGCTTGGGGCATTGACCACCTCTCCAGGAACAAACATTGTTCCACTGTTTCATCACCTTCTCAGTAAAGAAATATTTTCTGAATCTAAACCTCCCCTGACACAACTTCTAACCACTCCCACTCCTCCTCTCTCTGGACCCTAGGGAGAACAGACCAGCATTTCCCTCTCCATGTCTCCTCCTCAGGAAGCTGTAGGGAGCAATGAGGTGGCCCCTCAGTCTCCTTTTTTCCAAACTACACAAACCCAGAGTCCTCAGTCACACATCAGTCACACCACATAGGACATTCCTTCCAGCCCTGTCACCTGCTTTGTTGCCTTACTCTGGACACATCTGAGTACCTTCACATTCTACTAACATGGTGGGGCCCAGACCTGCACACAGTACTCAAGGTGAGACCACACGAGCACTAAATACAGCAGAACTATCCCCTGTCTTGACCAACTGGTCATGCTGTGTTTGATGCACCTCAGGATCCAGTTTGCCCTCAGCAAATCCATTTCTGCAGGGCTGCTCTCCAGCTGCTGCTCTTCCAATTTATACTTGTGCCCAATGCCAATGCACCATCCTAGGTGCAAAATCCAGCATTTGGACTTGTTAAATTTCATCCCATTAATCATTGTCCAATGCTCCAATCTCCCTAGATCCCCTCTGCAAGGCCTCTTGTCCCTCAAGAAAGTTAACAGCACCTCCTCAGCAAATAGACTCTAATACTCAACTTCTGCATCTTGATAATTGAGAAAAATATTGCATAGATATTATTATTATTATATATTTCTCATTCAGTAAGTTCTTTGTCTATTATAAATTGATTTTCCACAGACTGGCACTTTCCAGTTACCACTGTTCAGTGGCACTACTGACTCTTAAAATTATGATCTTTTCATATAGAGAAGAGCCACAAGCAAAAAAGGCACTTTGACAGATTTCCCAACCCAGTGAATACCCATGTGTGTCTCTAACTAAGCTCAAGTGTGTTTGCTTAACCTTAGACAGTGCTTTGACAGAGCACTAAATCTTACTCTGGACTCCTAGTAAGAATTAAAAGTACCTCAGCCACGTGATAAAAATTCTGTTTACTCACTAGCAATATTCTTGAACAGCGTGAACCCAAAGAGGATATTTTATGCCAGATAAATTTTTGCCTGTTGGCTACAGTACACTTTAAAATGGATTGATATTTTCTGTCTTTTTGCAGCATAAAACTTTTGAATCATCTGGGAAAAGCAAACACACCAGTGTCAGATACACAGCTCACTTTTGCTGCTGGGTGGGGTGACAGTAACATTTGCCTCTGGTATGGAGGACTAGGGTTTTAGATGGTTCTTTACTACCATGCCCACTACTAGGCAGTAGTTGTAGAAGGACTCATTATTCAGAACAAGTTATTCCATATGGTTGGCACCGTAACAGGGAATCATTCTTGTTGTTCACCAATCTCCATGATTGTTAAAATTAACAGTCAAATTTCATTTGGCTCTTCATATGAAAATAAATAAGCCTGGCATTTAAATGGCATTTGCAGTGTGAAACCCTGTCATGCCCAACCCACCACAAACCCTTACCCTGGGTACATACTGAATCCCTGTAGATGATACATCAGTTGCCCTAAATCTTTTTCTGGAGGGAGCAGTGAGATTTCTGGGAGCCTCAACCTTGATTCAGTGCAGTGTTTTGAACTTCAGGATATGTCTTTCTTGCTCCTGCTGCTGCTACAAACATCACAAAAAGAAACCAAGTTTTCTGATGTCTTATTTGATTTTGAGACCAAAGAAGTAATTTTTTAATTTCAGTATTTTTCTTTTTCTGTTTACAAGCTTATGCAAGTCAATCATTTCCCCTTCACCACCTTATGCTGTCACCTAAGACACAAGTTCAGTGTGAGCATTAAATAGACTTCATAAATTTATTTTCATTACACAAATGACTTGAAGGCTCAGGAAATGTAAAACATGCTGTGTAAATGCTGTAGGTATATCACAGTCACTGTCTCTAAAAACTTATAAACTCAATATAACAGAAAGTCTAATAAAATATTTTCATATATGAGCATTTCATTGAAAGTGTGCGTTTTTTTTAATAAAGTACTTCAATATGGGAAGCAGTCAAGTTTGAAGATAAAGCTAATTAGATTGTTCAAGTCAAGTCAAATTGCTCACATGAGCAATAAAACGACTCTTATTATATTTTACTTTTTACACAAGTCAAACATGTTTCAGAAATTTCCCAGATGTAATAAAAGGGGATAAAGCCAGGAAGGAACTTCAGGAGCAAAATTCAATTGTTGAGATGGACCTATTTCTTCTCTAAGTTTTTCTTTGGTCTTCCTATTCTTTTTTGTTAGACCTCCCTCAATATTGCATGATTTTTCATTTTAGCCAATGAACCAAAACAATCAATCTGCTTTACTGTCCTTCTAAAATCTTTGGAGTCTCAGAAAATTCCAGCCAGATAAATTGAGCGACTTGCCCAAGGTCACAGAAGAAACTAGGAAATTATCTGAGTCACAGTCCAATGGCTTAGACATCCTCCCTCAGTAAACCTCATTAATAATATCTGGCTGAATTATATTAATAGAAATTAATTTTGTCCTGGCTGGAGTTGAGGATTATATGAATATAATACAACTGTTACAGATGGTTCTCTATGACATTTCTAATGCTTAACTATAATGTATAAGCATAAGTCTGTGACACTCTGACAAGTGAAAGGTCTCACACAAGCATCATTAAAAGAGAAAAATTAAATATGTAGCTTAAGAGGCCCCCAAATACACAACAGCTTTCATGTGTATTTGGACCACGCAGTAGAAGTTCTAGTATTGTTTAATTTGTTTTACCATGGCTGGGGCATTTATACAGGATCTGTCTCATAACTAATAATTGACAAGTTTATGTTGTCATATTCCATGGTGGAAACAGATGGAAATCATTTAGCATCATTTTACACAGTGTATGTTGCTAATGTATGAACTTCCTACATATACTAGGTAAATGTGGGGGTTTGGATCAGATTCTGTATAGGTATGTTTTCCACAGAGTTTTATTANNNTATTATATAAGACACAAGGAAAAATGGTGCTTAAAAGAAGAAATAAGGGTGGTGGCAATAAAGATTTTGCGCTTTTGCTAAATAAACTGTCCCTTCTTAATGACTTGAGAAACTTTAAGGCAGTAACTTTGAATATTTCCAGGTAACCTTGGGGAGCTGTAAACAACATATTTATACTCAGCTCATGAGTCTCAGCTTTTGGCTTTTGTTTGGATCTGCCACATATAAAGTGTTTTCTTTCAAATTATCAATTCATGGTGATTTTATGATCTTGCTTGACAAGGTTTTCCCACCTCAGCTCAGTACTGAGAAGAGTCTACAAAGTATACTTTTTCAAACCATCAACTGAAGTGACATATTGTTTATTCCCTTTGCCATTTCTATGCTCCTTTATCTGTCAGCCAAACTTTTCTATTCAGCAAATAGCTATTTTGTACCAATGATAAGAAAATTAACACAGCAATTAAGCTTGGTCAGCTTTGGTTTACAGCTTTTTGATTTCCTTATGGTTTTCCTTTACATATACTGTTACCTGTATAATCAGTATTAGTTGATGACAACCATAGTCAGAGTTATTACTTTTGTCAATCAGTATATTATGAGCATTCAAGACAAGAGTTACCTACCAAAACAAATGTGAATTTGGATGTAAACAACTTGCTTAATTTCTACTGCTAGAGACTGTCTGGAAATTCTGATTCATTACACTTGAGATTACAGAACTGAGGCCTGTTTTAGTCCAAAACGCTGTAATTGTACACATTTCCCATTCTTCTTCCCACCATTAATGCAAAAATCTCAGAATAGCTAATAACTTAGTGGCCATAGATTTTACCTGGTATGTGTCTAGAACTGGCATTATGTGTCTATAAATATTGCACAATGAGTCTTGTTTTAAATTTCCTACAAAGTGAGTATTTAAGAAAACCATCATAAAACACATCAAAATCTAAACCAAGCAAAAACAAAGGATCAGCTACAGTAGTCAACTGCACATGACTAAAGTAACAGGGCTACTAAAAGTGTCCAAAATCAATAAAAATCAGAGTCCTCCAAGATTACCACTCTACAGCCATTAGATGAAAGTCTGTGTTACCAAACAGTTTCCCTCCCCAATGATATAATCTCCATCATAACCACAACTCAAACAAAATACATAGGCTACAGTTAACCACGACTAGTCATTACTAATCACTACCTTAAATACTCAAAACTTTCCAAAGTGATAGAATAAAAAGAGGATGCTGAAAATAAGTTAATCTTTTCATAATTCCCCAGGTCCCATAATTAAATTTCTTCAGTAGTACCCACAAACTGTAAATCTATAACCATTGACACTTTTAATACCTTGAATAATACCCAAACATTAAGGCACTCCCACAGATGACAATATAAGGAAATATATGACTTTGGATTTTTCCAGTTAATTTAACACAACACAAGATTTATTACCAAAACACTCAAAACTTTGAGAAAATTCTTATTTGCTAATACCTATTTCAAATACTTGTAAATTCAAATCCCTCTGCCATTCATATCCATTATCGTGACTGTTTGCTTATATATGTTGTGACTCACTCCTGCACACTGAGCTCATGACAGATAAATAGTATAAGAAATGGAAATTCTGCTCAAATTTTCTTTAGTAGAAAGTTTTTACAGTACGAGGCCTAATCCTGAATTTCTTATTTAGTTGCACAAACAAGAAAGTAATTATTTTCAGTTTACGCACTCTGCAGCATGGATTCTGCCCCAAAAACCTGGTTCTCCTGTCAGACTTTCAACCCTAAAGTCATTCATGTTCTGCAGTGAAATCGCAGTGCAATTTCTCATTTCTACCTCTGTACAAAAGTTTCTTCAGCAAGAATGGAGATTTTGAGACAGGCTTGCTTATACTGATGAAATAATTTCCTGTCTGTGTTACATCCCAGGTATGAATTATTCTTATTTCTTCTCATAGCAAGCCTTTAGCCCATTACATTAGAAAATTCTAACCTGCAGCTCAGCTGTAACAGAATAGCAAGGAAATTGTGGTCCTGTTAACTCAGTGACTGGTCGTGAACTCACCCTTGCCACTAGCTCTGACTAAGGACTGTTCAGTCCTGTCAGCAGCCATAAGAGTCTGGGATTCAACATGGTTTTAATTTATTATTTTTGTTTATTAAAAAGAAGGTTTTGCTAGAAGATTTTCTAAAAAGAAAGGGTTTCTTTTAGGAAAAAAAAAAAAGTACTTCTTTCCTTTTCTTCCAACACTACTTAATCATTTAATTCCAATATTTATTTCATCATCAACTTCCTGTTTGGAATGATTTAGGTATTAAGAACAATAAAAAGTAGATGTACCTGTTTTCATGCAAATATATATCCAATGTGCATATAGCATGGAAATAACTTTCTTAGTAATTGCCATACCAATTTCTTCCTCCCAAAGTAATTAATTATTGGAGTCATTACCAGAAAAACCTTTCTTACCTTGCCCTACATCAGAGCAGAGCTCTGTTTCCTCTTGGAAATCAGCAATTTGGTTAACTTTTATCTTTAACATGTTAAATTGTGATAACAATTACGTTGATTTCCTTCCCTCTGCAAATGCTATACAAAAAACCATCAATCAAGGTGTATCTAATTATGAAACTAAGTTAAGAGGTGTTTGAACAAGAAGGCTAAGATTCTCAAGGGAGCAGAGAATTGAATTGGTACTTCAGACATATCAAATTAGTTAATGATTTGGGGACCTTTATTCTGCAAGAGCATGTAAATTAAAAAAGAATAATGAAATTCATTAAAGATTGGTAACATGGAGAAAAGAGGACATTTGGGCCTCACTCACTGCACGTAATTTTTAGAACCTACTTTATCTTAGTAGAATGACAAGCAGCTTGGTGAAGGGAGCACTCTTTTTTTCAGAATCCACATTACAGATGACCACAGTTTGCATTGTTTATCTAATTATCAAAAAGAGCTCATCCCCTAAACTATTTATAGCAGTTACAAAGTACTGTGGCACAGACCT
>JAOXNG010000004.1:6077643-6093011 GCA_028566535.1 Scolopax minor
ATGGAGTAAGGGGTAACTGCTTAAGGTTGTTATATTTGGCTTTGTATGAGACAAGGACTAATTTTCTTTACAAGAAAGAAGCTTTTACTTTGGGCAGCCCCCTATTTTAGTAGTATTCTTGAAGTGAACTATTATAAAGATATACAAAAGACTGCCCTATTGCTGCATTTGAGGAATATTTTTTTCTTAAAAAAAAAAAAAAAAGAAAGAAAGGAAGTAGGAAATACAACACCTAAATGGTAGTAGGCACACAGAAGATGCTTTTAGACAAGGAAAACACAAGAAAATTACCTGTTTTTTTTTTTTTTTTTGCATGGTGATACATGCTGGAATACAGTTGCTGAGTAACACTGTTGGTATCAGTTGATAGAGTCCTTTTGAGTAAAGTGGAGCAATTCCAAAATATAACAGTGAAAATTTAACATTGTGGCAATTCAGAGTATTATTACTCATTTTTATTCTGAGCACTGTCAAATAACTAGCCTTCAAATGTATGCTCTACCCTGCCTGACTTCCAGAAACATTATTTTTTAAAAAGTGTATGATACCTGCATGAGATAAACTAGTACTCTAACAGATTAGTGAGTTTATCAACTGAATCTAGCTGTCAGAGGACATCAGACACCAACTCAAATGTTTTCTGTTTGGGCTTTGTTTTGATGAATCTCTTTAAAGAAATGGAGGATAAGGAGCAGAACTGTTTTCTTCTCAAAAAGGCTTTGACAGGTCAACAGTTGCAGATTGCAGGAGGTGATTTAAGATCAGAGCTGTGCCACACAACAGGTACTGAATGTTACGGCATGCCCTCAGCACAGGAAAGACATAGACCAGAGGAGGGCCACCAAAATTATGAGAGGGATGAGGCACCTCTCCTCTGAAGACAGGCTGAGAGAGTTGGGCTTGTTCAGCCTGGAGAAAAGAAGGCTCCAGGGAGACCTTATAGCAGCCTTCCAGTACCTAAAGGGGGCCTGACAGTAAAGATGGGGACAAACTATTTAGCAGGGCCTTTTGCGATAGGACAAGGAGTAATAGATTTCAACTAAAAGAGAGTAAATTTAGATTACATATAAGGAATGAATTTTTACAATGAGGGTAGTGAAACACTGGAACAGCTTGCCCAGGGAGGTAGTAGATGCCCCATCCCTTTAAGCATTCAAGGTTGGGATAGATGGCCCTCTGAGCAACCTGATCTAGTTAAAGATGTCCCAGCTCATTGCAGGGGAGATTGGACTTAACAATCTTTAAAGGTTCTTTTCAATCGAAACTATTCTATGACTCTACTCTGTGCTTTGCAAGGGCCTATTGTGACTAAGCTCTTTGGGCTTTAAATTGTGCTTATGCTTGTTTTCCTTCAGCAGAATTCCAAAATGTTGAAAAAAGTTACATTCTCAGAGGCAGATTCTTACAGGCTTGCAAACCCAGAACAGACTTCACACTGTAAGCAAACCAAAACACCCATGTTCACTGATGATCTTTCCTTCAGAATTAGCTGAGTTTTAGCACTCATCTCATAAATAAAATTTGCAGTCCTGAGAGGAAGAAGGACTCACAAACCCAACCTAAACCTGAAGTTTTAGGAAATTTTTGAGGTTTTGTTGTTATCCTGAAAAGACCAGACCAATATTGTAGAGTTAAATGGCATAAAATAGCTTAAATATTTCTTCCACCATTTTTATTGCTGTTCACACTCCTGATGACCTACAAGATTTTGGGGATCGTTCACTTCAGTTAGAATCATTTGCAATACACTTTTGCCTAAGGTTACCAGCTAACATAACAAGATGTATTTCCAAATAATTTTTATTTTGAAAACTCAAAGCTATTATTTAAGTGCCTATTAGGAATATATTTAACCCAGGTATTTCATATACAGGGATTTAGAGCCTAAGCAGGAAACCACTCACATGACTAAACATTCACTGTAGAGACTGCTTCAAAAATAATGATTAGAGAATCAGCAAAAAATAACCATAATAATTGGATCCATTAAAACCATGAAAAAATTCATGCAGTCAATGAAATTAACTTGCATACAGGGTTTTTGTGATTGATGAAGTATTTATCAAAAATGGCTTGAATGGTTCTAGCCAACGAAAGTAATTTTGTGTTCATGGCAGCTTCAGTTTTAAACATCTGCTATTTTCTTAATTAAATATATTTAAGAAAATTATTACACAAGTCCATTTCTAGTACCTTTGGAACTCACCCAGTAAATGACTGCTGAGTAAACAAGCTGTTAATCTATAATATAGGAAAAATAGATTTCAGTCCCGAAGCATACTGCAGCACTGATCCGTAATCCACTTACCTAGGAAAACCAAGATACTTCTGATGTGAAAATTCCCTTTCAAACCACAAATGTGCAGTTAAACCCAGTTCTAGGGCGGTAAAGATTAGCCTAGTATCATCAAGGGATCAGTAATAAAATTAATTTGGAATATTCCACTAGGAGTGCATGTCAGATTCCACTATATTATTTGTTCTTAATTTATGAAAATGCTTTTAACTCCCCAGGTACACAAAGACTATGACTTGACCTAGTCTGTTTCCTTACACTCTGCTTTCCTAGTTGTTCCTCATCTTTAATGTCAAGTTCTAACTTCATGGGGTTATTTTTCTTTTTTTCAAGATGGCATGATAATAAGTAGCTTACTCAGGATGAATGTTTCAAGCACTACGCTACATTAAGACATTATGTGTCAAAATTCTGCCATATTCCTTGCTATTTGTCTATTTGTGCACAATCCTTGAAAGAGGTGTTCCTTTTTTCTAAAAAATTCCAACAGCATTATGTTCGGAAAAGTGCAAGAAAGTCACAGCACAATTATTTTTGAGAACCATTGTTTTGCAATCTAGACTGCCATTGACTGAAACCTTTGTGTGTTGCTGCACAGTTTGTGGAATCAAATTGGAGTGTTCCTACTGATTTCAGGGTTTTGGAACAGACTTTTGTTAAATGAAAATGTATTTCTTCGGGGTTCCAATGGACATATTTCCTCATCTTCAAAATCCAGTTTGCAGAAAGCAATGCCTCGAGCTTTTGTTAGCACAGATATGCCCTGAACAGACATCCTGAAAGGAAGAAAGACTCACAAAGGCACATTATCCTATAAAAGAACCACTGAAACCAGTGTGAGTTATTCCATTTTCTTTCAGTAAAGAATTTGAGAACAGAGACATGTATTCTCACCGGCATTAGTCAGACACCTCAAACAAAAACTTCAGGCAGAAGAAACTGTCATTTTCCCACTTTCTGATATTTTGTCCTTTCTTTCTATGGAGTCAAATCATGCTCAAGAAAAAAAATGAATTACATTATAGTAACTGGTCTGATACAGTCTAACGTGGTAAAGATACCTCACATTTGTTTTTATCTTAACTGATCTCTTTAGACTAAAGGGATATCATACCTGTATTTTTGAGATAATTCACTTTGAGACTTGGGAATTTTGAAAAGAATGTTAGAGTATATGAGTACAAACTAACATTCCTACTAAGTTTTGTTACAAATACTGTCCTTTCATGTTTTCATAAACTTTTGTATAAGATGCATTCTGATAAAATGGTTTAATAATGTTGTATTGAAGATCTTTCCTCAACCAAATTTATTTATGATTTTTTAATGGTGAAGCAAATCATTAGGCTTGCTGTACCCGTGGAGGTGTAATAAATATTCACTAGCGTTTAAAACAGTTTGGATTTTTATGGATCTTTATTATAAGCATAATTCTCTTCCATTCACATCTTGACAGTCCTCGAGATCACAAAGTGAATTTGTATGATAAAAGTCTTACTAGTTGAAATGCCTATTAAATTTTATATATACATAAACCAAATACATATTTTAACAAGACTTCGTGTCGTGGCACTGGTGCTGCTGAGGCAAGTTGAGGAAAGGAGTGCTGCCAAAGCACAGCCCTACTGTGAAATTTAAGAATGCAACTTGTCATGGGGTGCAGCTTCTGGCAAAGCCTGGAAATACCGGGTTCTAGCCAATAGCTCATGCTGTGAAAGAGGAAAACAAATAATACATTTTTAAGGGATATTGCCAAAGCTGGCAAAAGCAATGTGTAGTGCAGGAAAGGCCTAATTCCCATGAATTCTATTTTACACTAATGTGTTAGGAAATTCTTTGTAGGGTAGGGGCTTCCTTAAATTTCAGGGCTAGCATGAAGTGATTGTATTGCAAATTAAAAGTAGGGCACTGGTGTTATGCAGTACTGTCATGAGGTACACTTTCTTACTAACAGTTCATTTAGGACACAGCTGGGCAAGCTTTGCAGTTGGCTGTCTGAAAAGGAGTGACAATACGGCCCTAGATCTAGGCACGCTGCTGTTTCTGGAGAATAAATGGAAAGAGGAAGAAGAAGAAAGGAAGTTGCAGTTAACAAATAGCATAATAAAAGCTGGCTGCATGCCTTAGCGACTGAAGCGACCCAAGAAGATGCTTTTTAGGATTAGAAGTATGTCATTTGTCTATGCATTGATTCATGTATGAAAAATTCTGGGTATGGAGCATATCATTTAAAAGCTCGTGTCTTTTATTCACAAAGTCTTCAAGTCAATCGTCTAGAAAATACGATCTCAGGATTTTTATTTATTCATTTTTTTGGAACTCACTGTTTTCAAACGCTAAGAGAACAGATCTAGTTTCTATACTCCTTCTTCATGATTACATTTAAGTGTTCAGATGTGAAAAAGAACCTGCTTTTTGAGTTTAATAAAAAGATACATTACTTGACAAGTAGGATTAAAAGTGGCAGAGCCTTTGAAAATACTTTGACAAAGAAAATATTTCCTTGGTTGGTTTTGAAAAGTGTGTTTTGTTTCATTGCAAATCTGAAAAGGGAAGAATTAAATGGGAAACTGTAACTCCAGAAAAATAAATCAATTTTCATATGAAAACATGAACAGTAAAAGACCACATTTTGCTTCCCTTTCCTGGATACTTATCAATCAAAGGCTTTTTGTTAGTTTCTCCTTTTCAGTACAGCCTTCCATGTGTTTGAAAAGCAGAAAGTTTTATACTGGAGCATTTGACAGATGTGAAGGATTTCTCGCTTCCTACGCTGTTTATAAACAATATTGTATCAAAATTTGTTTTGCCAAGGGCAAGCATTACCTCTGGAAAGAATTCCGTTTTCATATGGAAGAAAGTAGTATTTCAGGAACTATCTACAGAATTTCCATTATTTGAAGGTACATTACACAGATCTCCAAGGTTACATCCTCTCCAAGGCACATTACTGAATATGTGCAAGGTTTCCATTTTCCTGACAGAACAATTACAAATGCCATGCAAGAATAATTTCATACAGAGGCACCAGAAATACTCTTGGGTAGCAGTTAAAAATGCTTATGCTAATGCTACAGTTGCAAAACAAAAATACTACCTAGTAAACAGATAGGTATTTATAGTTATCTTAAAACTTATTTATATGATTTTATAACAAGGCATTAAATAGGTAATATTTGACATGCTAATAGTGACCTTCAAGGTTTTAGCATGCCTTTAAACCGTTCATTTGGATACCAGAACTCTCCATCCTGTATCTGTAAAACTAGAAAGAACTGCCAAGTGTCCTGTTAAGATGGGCACATATCACACCAGCACTTCTTATTAAAAAACAAAAGCATGTGGAAAAGAGAAGCTTGCTTTGATCCTCCAACAGCTGAAAAGCTGTAGAGTCAATGCAAGTTCACTATATTGGATTGGATTCCTGGGGAGTTTTGCTGACTTGGTATTTGGTTTGTAATTCTTAATAAAGCGATAGTACCTGCAGAATGCTCAAGTGCCATCTTTTATAGGAATATTCAAAAATATATTGTAAAATTATTAAGTACAGCAGTATGAATAAAACACACTGTTTTCAACAATCATTTTGTTTTGGCCATAGGATATGCTAACACCATGGACTCATTTTTAATTTTACTTCAGACAGCTCCAGGGTATTTTGGCACTTTTTTCACCTTTTTTTTCCTCCTCAGCTTCTGTGTCTGTGGAGTGAGGGATAACCAAGCAGAACACTTCTTTAATAAAGCACAGAACTAGAGCAGGGAAGATATATAAGTAAGTGCTAACATAACTTATGTGAGCCAGCCTGTGTTTGCATTGAAGGTTACCACCATTTGAAAATAGGTTGGAAAAAAGGTGCACTCAAGAGTTGATAAAGGTCTTCCAGCATGTAATCTTAAAACAAAGTTAATGGAAGACCTTCTATTTGTTTCACTGGACTTAAGTCCATTTTTCGTCATGCTCTCCTGGATTTGGTATTCTTTCAGGTTAACCTCTCAATATTGTGTCCACCCTCCCCACTCCCCTACTTGGTGCAAAAATTTTCCCCGTGAAAAACACTATCTCATCAAAACAGTACTGGTTTTAAGAAGCAGCACAATATACCATCAAGAAAGACAACAGGAAGCCTCCTCAGATTCAGAATGGAGTTGGTGATTCATAAAGGGGAGAGAAACATAACTCCACTATAGCTGGAAGTGAGAGATCTCATTTCAACTCTAATTTCTGCCTGACTCTGGAGAGGGCCTGGAAGCTACATGGCTTACACAACCTCCTTAGCTAATGGCTACTGTGGGCTATGCTAGAGTATGCAAATTCTTGCCAAATGCAAAACAACGCTAAGTTTTCAAAACACAGCTGTTCTTTCCTCTGCACTGCACTCAGCGGATGCCTTCAGCTCCATCAGCTTAAAATTAGGCAGGTCTTTAATTACCTGAGAAGGTAACTGCATACTCTTTCCATGTTTCAAGCTTATCCATGCCATTTAGAAGAGCTATTGCAAATGCTGCTTTCTTGTAGTACAAATGTTTCATAATGCCTTCTTCCAGCACAGTAACAACAATATCCCTTAGCCAAATATTACTGAAGAGTGACTTATTGGGCAGAGGTAGAAGTTATGGATATATTCTGGATAACCTTCTGGTTATGGATATATTTTCCTTTTTTAACATTATCTATCTCTTCTCTAGCCACTCTTCTCCTTTATTCATCTTCAAACAAGAGAGTAGGGTGCTTATATTTTCAAAGTGTTCTTCAGTTTGGGGTTCTTTACTCTTTTGTGAAGCAGCTTATGTGTGAAACCTCCCACACATTAGCTATACAAGTTTCTGAAATACAATGCAGTATTTCTCAAATGTTGTATTAAAATCATAGCACCATTCAGAAGGGCATAATACTAACACTGCTATCTCAGGATAATAAACCAGTATCAGTTTTATTAAGAAATCAACACTCTGCAATAAAGTGTTTAGTAGATTGTGAATCAGCCACTGTGAAGTTAAAGCCAGCAGCTCTCTTGAGCTGCAGCATTTCTTAGCTACTTCAAGTCTCTCCTGGAGCCATTTTTAAACTTCAAAATATTTTCTTCTTGTGCTATTTTAGTTTCCATGCTTAAATATTAGAAATATAACCTTTATACACATTTAAATGTATAAAATATTAAGAAAGCCATTTCAAAAGGGACTGCAACCCAATTCTAATAGAGAAGTCATGTAAATACAGAATCATGGAAACTTGTGGAAGTAGGGAAGACACATGCCAAGTGCTTCACTCCAACCTTCTGCTCAAAGCAGGTCCACTTGCAACAGGTTGCTCAGGGCTGTGTCTGGTAAAGTTTTGGTTATCTCCAAGGATAGAGGTTCAACAGCCTGAGAAACTTGTGCCAGTGTTTGAGCACCTCCTGGTAATTTTTCCCCCCATCCTTTCATTACTGGAGTTTCCTGTGTTTTGACTTGGGTACAGTGCCGCTCATCCTACTGCTGTGCACTTCTAAGAATTGCCTGGCTCTATAGTGTATCTACCAATCAGGAAATTGTAGACAGCAATGAGGCCTCCCATGATCTTCTGCTTCTTCAGCCTGGACAGACAGCTGTCCCAGCATCTTCTTTTACATCCTGTACTCCAGCCCCCTGGCCATCTTGTTTGCCTCTGCTAGTTTCCCTCCACTGTGTCTGTGCCCTCCTGCACTGAAAACCCAAGCCTGGGCATAGTACTCCAAACATGGTCTGACAAGTTCCAGGTAAAGGGGAAGGATCACTTTCCTGGATGTTTTGGCTACACTCTTACCGACACAACCCACTTTGCCACTGACCACATTCTCTGCAAGAGAACAGTTCTTTGCAGCTGACCACGTTCTCACTGCTGTCTCACGTTCAACTTTTCCACCACGACCCAAGTCTTCTTAAGCAGTAGCTTCTCAGCCAGTCAGCACCCAGGCTGTACTGCTCCACAGTGTTATTCCTTCTCAAGGGCAGAACTGCACATTTGGCTTCTTCAAACTTCATGAGGCTTCAGCTGACTCACGTCATAGGCCTGATGAAGTCCCTCTGAATAGCATCCCTGCTCTACAGAGCATCAGCCATTTCTCCCAGCTTACTACTACCCAGGAACTTGCCCAGAATACTCTGTCCCATCATCCAGGTCATTAATAGAAAAGTTAAACTGAATTGGCACCAATATCAATCCCCAAAGGGCAACACTAGTATGAGGATGCCAGCTGCTGGCCATTGCTCTGTGAGCCCAACAGCCAAGACAATTTTAGACTCCTCCTAACAATATACTCAACAAGTATATATCTCACAACTTTGGATGTGCACCAGGACATTACATCAAAGGCTTCACTAAAGCCAAGATAAACCTTTGTTGCATTCTCTTAGCTACAAAGTCGGGCACCTTATAGAAAGCAATCAGGTTAGCTGGGTATGATTTTCCCTTGGAAAATTCACCTGCTTGCTCCCAAACGTTCATTGCCATTCACGTATTTGAAATTCTTTGAGGAGGATTTGTTCATTAACATTCCCACAAACTGAGGCAAGCTGACTGGTCTGACTGGTTCCCCAGAACTTCCTTCTTGCCCGTCTTATGAAGGCACAAAGGAAAGCCATCTAGTCACAGATGAGTTAAAATTTACTGAGGAAAGAACAGTCAGGGACAGGAGTAGACAGTGAAACTTAAGATACCCACACAGTCATATCTCTTTTCCCTCTAATTCGCTATCTAAATAAAGTGATTTAATGAGCCTTTCTTCACTCTCCCTCTCTAGCTTTTGCAGAATTGTAGCTACAAGGTATTTTCCAGTCTCACAGGAAGGAGTGCTGACTGAAAAACCTTCTGCAGACAAAACATGTCTGTTTTCAGGAAAAGCACCACTCAGATAATGTCTCCGCCTTGAACTTTCTCACTACAAAAAAAGACATTGAGGTGCTGGAGCAGGTTTAGAGAAGGACAATGAAGCTGGTGAGGGGTCTGGAGAACAAGTCTTATGAGGAGAGGCTGAGGGAGCTGGGGCTGCTCAGCCTGGAGAAAAGGAGGCTGAGGGAAGACCTTCTCACACTCTACAACTGCCTGAAAGGAGGATGTAGAGAGGTGGGAGTTGGCCTCTTCTCTCAAGTAACAGGCAATAGGATGAGAGGAAATGGCCTCAAGTTGTGCCAGATTGGATGTTAGGAAAAATTTTTACGCTGAAAGGGTTATTAAGCATTGGAACAGGCTGCCCAGAGAAGTGATTCAGTCACCATCTTTGGATGGTATTTAAAAAGCAGATAGACAAAATGCTTAGAGACATGGTTTAATGATGGTTTTTGTCAGTTTTAGGCCTATGGTTGTACTAGATGATCTGAGAGGTCCCTTCCAACCTAGACAATTCTATGATTGTATTTGTGTGTGTACTTTTTTGACAGGACTCTACCTCCACTCAACTGGACAGGAGTATGCAACTTAACCATTTTGGAACTGTGTTCCTGGCTGATAGCCCTAACTGTTTGTGTTGAGAAGAGGCCTAGTTTAATTTGACACCCCTAAATCCATTCACTGAAGGGATTTTTAAAGGGCAAGCTAATTGAAATAATTCAAACATTACTTTCAAATATTTATTCCTCCATCTGCAGTTGCAAAGCACACAGAAAAAAAGAGTAAAAAGAAAACCAACTCAGTAAAGATTGAGAACTATATCATTGACCTAACTTTTAATCCACCTTCACACAGCTGCCCACTTATCTGTCTATCTACGTTGGAGGAAGCAAGCTGATCTGTTGCTATTTATGTGGGACTTTAATTTCTGAGAATATCCAGTGCCATAGCTGCATAGCAGCAACTTCCCAATGAACTCCCTCTTATTCCAAGTTTTGGAAACTAATAGTTTAATATCTTCCTTACTTTTTCCCCAAGAATAAGCTTGGTATGAATAAACCATTCTAACTCAGACTGAACCAAATAGATATCTCTATTTCAAATAGAAAGCCTTTTGAGTCTGTCTTTCTCAGAAGCATTACCTATGCCATTACTTAGGTTCTTTTTCACTTTCTCTGATTTAATGCTATTCATTCAAGCAGGATACTATCACATAGAGTTTGTACTGTATGTACAGGAACAATTACCTCCTGCTTTCTCCACAAAGAAACATCTGACTGGGTGTCACAGAGCTTTGACATCCAAATGGAATTTTTTATACTAATTAAGTAGTTGGAATAAATTACATTTCAGATAATAGCTTCCCATGGTGATTACATGTAGCCAAAAAGAGACATTTCTGTGCTAGGCAAAAGCTTCTAAAGTCTGCCTCACTTGTGAATTTGGGATTTTCATATACTTCTTGTCCATGAGCGTAGCAGGTAATCCACTGATGTTTGCCAGATACTGATAGAGCACTGCTTTTGAATAGATCACAAGCTGCAACAATCTGATCTGTGAATCTTCCATGAAAGGAAGAAAAAAAACACCAGCAAAAATCCATTTATTAAATGTCTATAGGTGTTCCCCTAGTGCTGTGCCTGAGATGTTGTTTCAGAAAATTCTGCTGTTTTCACTCATGCCCTGAAGGATTGTTTTGATGACCCTGACAAGGATATTAATCATGTATGGAGGAAGGATCTACTGTGCTTGCAGTAAATAATTCCTCTTCTTCCTTTATTTTGAGTGTTTTGTCAAAATGTATCGCATCAGCTCAGTGCTGAAAACACAGCAAGCCTCAATGGAGAAGTATTGTATTATTAAATGCAATATATTTCTTCCAAACCAGCAATTTTTCATTGATAAATGAGTTATCTTATGCTTTAACTAGCCACTCCTGGGACACTGATATGCATTTTGAAGAGGACTCTCATAGATCAATGTATTTTAGGCCCAAAATTTTTCTTCAGTGTGTACATTCAAGAATCCACTATGATTGTGGGTGCCTGAAGTTTGGTGCTGCACTCTGCATTTAGAAATGCAATATGCCTTCTCTGACTAGGAGATGATCTCATGCATTTCTGGAACAGGATGGTCATTTTTATTTTGGATATCTTGTATTAAGCCACAGGTATTTGGAGACTTTCTTTAATAAAATAGACTCTCTTTGTTCCAGCAAAGCAGAAAACAAATCAATGACATTTTGTTTAGTGTTTGTTTTTTGGTTTTGTTTTTAAAAATAGCCTAAAGTTTCTTAAACCTTTCAGAAGCATCCCAGTTTACAATCTGTAATGCTTTGGGACTTTGCTATATCCTCCTAAATTTGATACCTTTAATCTCGATTCTTGATTCTTCCAAGTAGGAGATTAAGATATTTCTAATGAAAAGTCAGCTCCTGTTCAGATAAATACTAGCTCCTTTTTTCTTATTAAATGGGGAAAAGATTGCAGAAAACATCACATACTAGTTTTTGATTATGTTGTTGTACTTTGGCCATCTACAAGACCTTCTCAGTTCCAAAAAGCTAATAAAGTCTAGAATTAGCAAAATAGTATGCTCCAATATCTGCTATTTAGAAAAGGTTAGAAATTTTCTCTTAGAATGCATTTAAGTATCATTTAAGCTTCAATATTAACTTTCTGGAAATTATGAGCATTATTTTTTCACTAGTGTGAGCAAATGTTTGATGTCTGCTTTGCGTTTGGATATTAAAAATCATCTTGATGAACAATATCTTTCTTCCTATCTTGCATTTCCTGCTGCTCATTTCCTGAAACTTGGTCCTTTAGGAGTCAGATGTTGCAAAGTTCTTCTTTTCCTGGAAGGTTTGCAGGCCACAGTAAGATACCAGCCAAATGTGTCATCTATTTCTAGCTCTCTTTACACACACAGGTGATACATTAACTTAGAGTCTAATCAGACTTCAGTGATAGATTTTAACATTAGGAACAACTCTTTCCTAATGTGCTAATGTGAGTGTGCTAATCAATTGCAAGAGCATTCTGCATTCACTTTAATATCATCCTTCGGAAAGGAACAGGAGAAGTCTCAAGCAAAAAGGAGTTCACATTTTGAAAAAAAGGAATGATTTCACCTTTTTAGATAAAAGCTTTAACTTGTGAGTTCGAAGGTAGAAAACACTACAAAAGTACCAGTTAACAAGATGATACAAACCAGACCAATCTGACTAAGATTTTACTTACTCAGCATGTCCAAAGACATTATCTAGAAATGGGATCTCAAGTAGGTATTTCATTATGGACAGAGTTATGCTGACCCCCAGCTGTAACATCTGATCAACACTCACATCTTGCCCCAGGCCTAACAGCTCTCTGCATAGATACATGGCTTGCAAAGCAAGTCAGACACACATCGACCAAACATCAAAGCACATATCCACCAGGATCACCTAGAAGCAGAAACTTGCATTCTATAGAGATTTTAAAGTAACATTTAGAATCCCTTTTGACTCAGTGTTTGGCAGTAAAGAAGTATCACACAGATTTTGGTGTCCTTTTTGTGAAAGAAAGCAGCCCTGCTTTCCATAAGCCCTTCAGATTGTGTTATGAAGCATGTTTAATTAATATGCAGTGAACCTTAATCGGGGCTCTGCATAGCCATGACATACCATACTGTGATGTTAGATAATTACAGCATGAGTATTTTTTTAAATTAGCAACTTGTCTGTTGCAGACGAGCATGTACATAATCATAGTGAAAAAAAAAACCCAAACAAAAACCCAAACCACCAACCCAGAAAACACAACCCTGAAAGCCATAAAAAGAGGTGCAGTTAAGAGCTACAGAGTTAAAAGATTAGTTTTCAGTGGTATAATTTTTTCATGGGACCTTTTTGATCAGAATTTGATTAGAATTATGAGTCTGTTTCCCTGCATGAAATGCCACAAAAGAGGGTCATGAACAAACCCCCAAATTATATCACTTCATGGTGACTCTAAAGTTCTTGGTCCACTAGGATGTCTGATATGGTATGACATAAAAGCCTCAGTTCTACAAGGTGACTTCTACAGGGGCATCATTCAGACTCCTGCACGGGTAACCCTTACAGTGTCAGGAAAAAAGGAACTGGGGAAAAAAAAAGCCTCTGGAAAAAAATGCAGTTTGAGACCCATTATAGACTAGTCATGAAAGGGTTGTAAATGAGTCGTAGCCTGGTGACAAGGGAGTGAACTTCTCCTTACAGTGGACATGGCTATGCAGCCTTTTCAAAATCTTTAACCATTAAAGTGGTTGTTCAGTTTTTGAACAGAACTTGGAACACCATGGAATTTCCCAAGTGAAAAGCAAGGCAGTTCAGGAAATACAGTGATGACTTTGCTTAAGTATCAATGTGGGAAAGCCAAAAATATTTCCCAACTTTCCTTCCCTCTTTCCTTTCCAACCTAATGATCTTCAAAATATACAAAATGATAGAAACATCTGGTACATATCTACAACAACTGTTGGCTTCATAGCAATATATTTGTAAGAAAGATAGTCAGAGACATCTGCTCTGTCATGCTGTTCACTCAAATGATCTGCCAGTCTCAGGTGTTCTTTCCAGAGCTAGTGTTTGTAACCCTCTAGAAGTATGTGGACCTCTGCTCCATGCAAGGTTGCACATTGGCTAGCAAACAAAAGAAGGCTTCTGTAGAAGCAGTGATTTAAATAGTTGTACTTTGGAAAAATAGGAGAAAAGGGCACAAGCAGGTTTCCAAAACAAAGTCCTCACAGGCCTCTTAAGGAGACTAAAGTGGCAGAGGGAGGGAATTTTAAACTATCTGGCATCGATTAACCCATATAAATACATATTTGTGTTACAATCTCACAATTCATTTCATTCTTAAAGACCTCAGAGGACATTTTTCTAACAGTGCGATTTCCCTCTTGGCAATCCTTCTTCTTTAGAAGAGAAACTATAACATTCCCTTTGACTTCCATCTTCACCTCCACTTATAAGGCAAGCACTTCGATACCAGGAGTGGCACCATTTCAGTGGTGAGAAACTGGTGTTAGCAAGAAAAGAATCAAATTTTTACCCATTGAAGAGTGTGGTTGTGATAAACTTCCTAGGTACTTGGACACTTCCAAAACTGTTCCTCTAAATTCCATCTGAATTTCTGAAAAGCAGAGTTGAGACTAATGACTCCGATGTATAAACTAATTTCCCTTCAGGAAAATCCTTTTTTTTAAAAAAGCCAAACCACTAAAAAAAGAACCTACAAAAATCACTACATAGATTTCCAGGTACGAATCATGTTAAGAGAAGTCTTAATTGTACCTAAAATATGGTTACTTCTTAAAAATGTGTGGCAGATTGACCTTGGCCAGCTGCTGGACTCTCACCCAACCACTGCCTTATTCCCTCTCCTCAACACAATCAGGTCTGGGGGAAATAAGTCGAAAAAGCTCAAGGGTTGAGATAAAGATGGGGAGATTGCTTACCAATTGCCTTCATGGGCAAAACAGACTTGGCTTGGGGAGAACTAATTTAATTAATTGTCAATTAAACTACACTTGGGTAATGAGAAACAAAGACAAACCAACAGATCTTTCTCCCAACACTCTTCATCCCGTTGTCCCAAAGTGGGGTGGTTTGCTCAGTATGAAAGATGCCAATATACACACAGAGCAGAGGTTTTTGTTTAAATCATTTCTGCAGAGATGGGTTCTAGGTGGTAATCCACAAAGCTAGCACACCAGCCATTAAACTCCTCAGAATATTTATATGGTTCAAACCCTTAATTATCATTATTGGTTAGTACCTTACCTTAACAATTTCTATTGGTTAGTACAGTCTCTCGACTTCAATTTTTAATTCTCCCATTGCCACCTTTATATTTCCCTTTGTTGCTTTTAGCAGTTGGCTGGTTCTCAGCTGGTTTTCAGCACCTCCTGTGGAGGAGTATTCTCTTGTTATCAGCTTTCTGTTCCTCTCCAAGGTTATATTCATTAGCAAGGCATGCATTGCTTATCTACACTGTCCTTTTTCACAAGGCCTCGTAACCTTTTAACAGATCTCTGCTTTTGCTCAGTGAAAGATTCCAATTTCTAAGATACATCAATCCCAGGCTCAACTTCACTCCCAAGTCCTCTTTCTCCTCACCAACCAAGCAAGGCAAGGGAATGGATGTTGTGGTCAGTCCATAAGAGCCCCTCTCTGCTACTCCTTCCTCAAACTTTCCCC
>JAOXNG010000004.1:6126916-6138023 GCA_028566535.1 Scolopax minor
GGCCCATCGAGCTATGAACAATTCACCCTTATGTTGCCAGTCCAGATCCACCTCAGCTACTTCAATCTTAGCAGCCCGATCCACTCGGTGGTTATTCTGATGTTCCTCAGTGGCCCGGCTCTTGGGTACATGGGCATCTACATGACGTACTTTCACAACCAGATTCTCTACCCAGGCAGCAATATCTTGCCACAATTCAGCAGCCCAGACAGGTTTGCCTCTGTGCTGCCAATTGTGCTGCTTCCACTGCTGTAACCGACTTGATCTGTGGAAATTGTACATTTGTGCTTTCATTTCCTATATAAATCAACATGAAAAAGTTAATGATTCTTTGTTGGTCCAAAAGGGATGTTTTTATTTCTTCCACTCTATGGAAAAGCTGTAATAAAACTTGATCACAATCTGTTTTAAGCTGAACAAAATATTGTATTCCCACCATTTTAAAACTTGTGACAGCCTGTGAGAATAAACACAGGAGCATTACGGGTTTTGTCCATCCATTTGAAATCAATAACACAAGTATGTAGCTTCACCAGGCACAATACCATCAGCTTTACAACAGACATGCCCAGTTCAGTCTCCAAATAAGCTGAGATTCATTAATTAGCCTCGCAGTCAATGTAAGGTCACGTCCAGAAATTACAGAACGAAGTGTAAAAATCCCTTGAGAAAGGGTCAAGTGAAAGACCTGTGGCAGCTGATGCCAGAGCAAAAGATGCAGGCGCATGAATGAGAAGGAAATGAAACAGTTATGAAGGGCAGAACAGGGCTGCTGGTTTGGGAGAACCAATGCATCCAGCAGAAATTTATCCAATGCATTGTCAGTAGCAATATGCAGCCAACCGTTAGGCAAGGTCTCTAGTGTTATTAGCGTTCCTGTCTAGAAAGGCTTAACTAGGAAATCCATTTAGAGAATGTTTTCCCTTTTTCTCCCAAAATTCTTAACTTATTAACGTGAAAAGAAAAAAAGATTTCTTAGCAAAAGTCAAAATTTCCAGCAGGAAAGAGATTGCTCCCACAGGACAAACCTATTAATTAAAAAACATGTTTCCCTCTAAGGAAAACCATCTGGTTTGACAAAAATCTTACCAGCCTTTAAAGGTCTCTGACTATCACATAGTTGCTGTGAGATGTCTGGAAAAGGAGAGGGATGGGAATCACAGAACCACCTAGGTTGGAAGGGACCTTTTAAGATCATCCAGTCCAACCAAGATCAATTGAAAGATCCCACTTCACTAGTTAGAAGGGAAAAATGGATAACGGGAGTTATTGTACTGTCCCTTTTCTCCCCCTCACCAGTTTGCTTCCATTGCACATCCATACGGACTGAACCCTGATGGAAGGGCCTTGGAAGTCTTTGGGCTGTGTCCAGGTTACAACAGGGATAGGGCTAATTCTCCCTGGGATCTAGCAGGGACACAGGCATTCCATACCATGCGGCATATCCAGAGCTGGCCAGGGGAGGGGGCAAACCAGCACAGACAGTAAGTGAACCAACGTAACAGCCCACCAGCTTTTTAATAAGCTGAGGAGGTTAAAACTTGCTGTGCCAGTTCCCCATTGACCATCTCTCCCTCGCAATGGGCAGATGATCAGTACCAGTGCCTGGGGAGAAGTATCGCCCCGAGTCTCAGGAGCCCTTGCTGTGCTGTGTGGCTGACCAAGGCTTTGGATCCTCTTTCAAAGCCACCATGACCCTCCATGGCCTGTGAGGTCTTCAGTGGAGCAAGAAGAACTATTGCTGCAGGCTTTTCTCCACCCCTTTTTTTTTGTCTTTTTTTTTTTCTTAAATTTTTATTGTTTGCTTTAGTTTATAAAAAAATTAAATCTTTCTGGAGCAAGTTAAAGGTATTTATAACTTCTCACGAAGTTGGGGGCCACGTTTCACTTAGCTTTGACATATAAAAAGAGGTTGTTTACTCTTTCATTTGAATCAAATATGCACTGTTTCTATAGCAACTCCAACACTTCATAGCTCTAACTGTTACACAGACAGAAAGCATTTAACCCTTTGAAACGTAGGGGTCTGAATCTTTCAGAATCAATACCAAAATAATAACCCTTCATCATATTGTCAGACTGCATCTAACAGAAGATGGTACAGGCTTTTTGTTTTATTTTGTGAAAAATATCCCGCCCAAGTACCTGTCTTATGAATTCACGTGAGCAACAGAAGCAAAAAGTCATTAGTGTGCTTGAATTTATGACCAGGGTGATGTGTCAGTGGAAAAAAAAGTCCAGCATTGAGATCTTGCAGTGCTAAGCCCAACAATCTAAGGGCTATTACTTAACTTAATGTGTGGGATCTTTAGCAATAGATAAAAAAACCCCATTAGGGCAACTTTATTTTTAGAATAATTTGATATAGTATAAATCCCAGGTTGGAAACTGCAATATGTGGCAGTCCTGACCTCAGACTTCATTTATCCCTCTACCAAGCATTCGTATGATGATAACATCTTCAAAAAAATACCTTTTTTTCTTATTTCTCCTACCTCCAGCCGCACAACCCCTTTCCTTCAAAGCTGGACCCGAAGCAGCTTATGGCATATTACACTTCCTTCTGGTTATGTCTCCAACTGGGCAACACAAGTGTACAAAACACTTGAAAAGGTAGCTCAATATTCTTAGGGTTTAGGATGGTTGTGTTCTGGATTTAAATGCTGTGACTAAACAAATGTCTCCAATATGCAGTATGATGCTATATCTGGTGATGAAAAATTCAAGGACAATCAATCTCAGACTTATGATGCTGGTTTTGTAATCAAAATTACCTGCTCTAGAAATCAGCCTCATTACTATCCTTGATTTAAAACTGAGGGTTTGACGAGGTGGGAAATTTGCAGTGTTTCTGTAGTTACTGCTTTATGACTTCAAGAGCAAGGGTTTCCATCTTTTCAGACTTCATTACATTGCACAAATTGGCAATATCTTTTTTGAAGCATCACTAGGAAAACAATGTTTCAGTAAGAAGAACACAAGGTGGAAAAAGAATAAAGATAATTTTAAAAGAACAAAAGCAATTAATCAGTTAAAGCAGCCTATTTTTAAACATAATACTAATATTGAATCATAAAGGGTCCTCTTATTTATGAGGTAAACTAAATATGTGAGGGATATACTTCCAAATAAGTGTGTTTTGCAGGTTATTTTTTATAGAACAGATTTTTAAAAAATTAATACCTTCTCACGTGTGCTGGAGATTTTTTTATTGTGTCCAGATCTAGAACTTGGACAAGTTGGGATGTTACCAACAATCCAATTCAATGCACGGCTATGATGTCAGACATCAGAAAACAAAATACCAGTAAAATCCTATGTGGATTACATATGTTATATCTTTCTGCTATGTTCATAATACACTTGCAGCTGGCACTGCAAGCTGCATACCTACATAGCTGGCATCTAAGTGGGTACCTAGAAGTGCAAACTCATAGTGATGCTTAGAACAGATTTACCAGGGAACTGATGTCACAGGCTAAAGACCATGCAGTTATATCGTCAATCCTGTAGCTGTTACTACGCTCTTGACAACACTATTCCATCGACTAGTCCCCAGTATTCATTGGCTTAAAGAAAAACTGGGTCCACATGGGACACCCCAGAAACTCCACCTGGGACACCCTGATTATCCATTTTTCAGCCACATGCCCATACCCCTCCATGCATGCTGTACTCAAGTCCAGAAGATCATGTTGCTGCCATTCCCTATCAACACATACCTTTAGGAGACTGATCAAATCACAACCTGAATAGGAAGAACTGGACAACGCATTTTCCTGAAAAAATAAACCAACAACATCGTGATGAAAGAGTGTTAATTTTACTTCAGTCTCTCCCATCTCTTTAGTCACCACTTGCAGTTTCTAAGGTAAGCTGTTGTGAGGGAGAAAATGCTGCAGAAACCACCAGGGAAACTGTCCTCATATGCTGCCTTATAACATGGGTTATGAAAGGGTTGACAAGGCTTATGGATCTTTTCTATGAGGTTTTCAGAGGTTTCCATGTGATTTTTTTTATAATATAGGTCTACCAGAAGCCATAATATTGATTGACCCAGTTTTTCCTTGTATGAGACAAGGCCTATATTATCCCTAAATAACGTCAGAAAAATTTCAGTTACCACACTAGAAAGGAAAATGTCATCTTTCTCAAAGCAGGACAGTTTCAAACATTGTTCTGGGGAAAGGATTTGCTTTCTTCAAAACCATTGTAAAAACCTTCATAGAGGGTGCTGAAAAAGAAAAAAAGAAGCAGTGACAATAGGAGCTTTGTGATCTCTCCATTTGGCTAAATTGCTCCACTTCTTGCTCTTCGAGCTCCAAATTGGACAGTTTTCAAATATACATGCATATATTCTATATGGAAACGGTGTGCTTTTAAATAGTATATCTTTATGAGATAAAGGAATGAAGAGGATAAGAACTGGCATGCAATATAAAAGAAGGAAAGGAAAACACTCCATGTCAACAACCTGAATATACGTACATCATGAATATAACACCAAAGCATAGTTTTGCTGATTAACTGGTGGACAATTACCACAGCACCATTCGACAGATTTCCCTGAGGTTTTATTTTCCAGTGTGCAAGCTGAGAAAGTCCTGAAACATAGAAATTACACTTAGTGATCCTAGCAGAAAGGCTCAGCACAATCAGTGGCTGACCCTGCAGATTGTAATGCCAAGTCTGTGGCCAGGCACTGCCGTGAATGTGAGGATTCAATCAAAGTGCAGAACAGAATGATTCTGGAGTTTGATTGCAGCAGGCAGGGGTCATGATGAGAAACAGTGCTTGTTCACCCAGGAGAAATTTGAGAAGAGCATCCTGTCCATGCAACATACCTGAAGCCATCTTATTAGCATTCACAGGGAAATCTTGCAGGGAAAAGGGGAGGAAATGAAAGTAAAAGGAATGTATAAATAACTGCAAAGCCTACCAGGGTGTGCATTTTTAGGGAGTAAAGATGAGACTGCGTGTGGATGTGCATATGCAGTTTCATTGCCAGAACAGAAATCTGCACAATTCGAAGTGTCAGAGGTATAAATAGACTACATTACTACCAGGGATCCTTAAAAGAAAAAAAAAAAAAAAAAGAAAAAGAAGAAAAAAAAAAGAAGCAAGCAAAAAATAGACAAGCAATAAAGTCACAAAATTAATTGTTAAAATTAATTAAACACAATTAAAAAAACATTAATTGGTAAAATTGGTTGCATTGTTCAACATATTCTTTAATGTTTTGATCTGTAAAGATGATAACAAAAATATAAAATGAAGCTGGCAAGCCATAGTCATATTAAAGCCCAAGTGGCTGAACAGTCCTTAAGAGATTTTCTGGAGTAGAATTTTAAGCGAGCCAAAGTATATGCACACTACTAGACATATTGCTTCTCTACTGTGATTCATTTAGGATAGACTTGATTGTAAGATTGATTTCCATCAAATTTAAAACATAGATGGCCCTGTATGATACACAGAGGTTTTACATTCTACCTCTGAGGAAATAACATTTCAGTTTTTAAAAGTTGATTGTAAAAATAAAGTCACACCAAATGTTAGTGAGGAGAATTTAAGAGAAAAAAAATATACGAGCAATGTAAATGAGCATTGCTGCACTATGTCAACCTTTTCATTGAAATTAGACTTATTGAGCGTAACTGCCTATACGCTAATTAAAGCATCTCTCATCCTGTTTGTCTGCTCAGCCTTACACTGCAACCTTAGAATGGGTTTCACAAAGGTAAGGCAGTGGTAAATGTTAACACTACTATATTATTTCTCAGGCACAATAAGAGATTGCAGCTCATCTGCAATCTTCAGCTGCAGCCAAGAGCCTCCTCCAGGGAGAAAAAAAAAATTGCTTAAGAAGAGTGAGAACATACCCCCATAGCATCTCTGCTTCACCATTTGTGCTCTGAGGTCTGTCCGTAAAGCTTCTGCCTACTGCTCATACAATGGAAAGATGCCCATACATTTATCTAGAAGCTGCCATTATGCAGTGTGTCTGCCCAGAGTGGTGTACTTTGAGAGGCATGTAAGCAGCAAAGTGAATTATTGGAAGGCCACAGAGAAGAATGGGCAATGAAGTCGACTCAATGACTGGCACTGGGGAAAAAAATGACAGGATCACTTGGGGCAAGAACAGTATTTCTGGTATGCTGCTTTATATAAATAAGAGCTTTCAGAAAGAGGCAATGGTGACTCATGAGATCCATATGAATGGCCTTATTGCTGTCAATGGAAAGGAAACTGCCAGGGGAAACCTCAGTAGCAGCAATACATAAAGACAGGATAGAGAAACTCGGAAGAAAAACAAAGAACAGGGAAACTTTCCTTCCACCATCTGCAAATTTGTACTTTGAGTACAAATTTCAGTACTTTCAGGATCTGCAATGGAGCATCACCCGCACCCTGCATAGGATCTGAGCTGCTGGAGGAAGCAAAGGCCAGAGGACATAACTTCTTGTTCAACTGCTGACCTTCTGCCATTTTCAGAGACATTGCTTGGTTTTCATCTACCTCATTCCTCCTCTCTGTATAATGAGGAAACAGGATTCAGTCTCTGTATGATCTGCTAAGAATAGCATTATATAAGCACTAGACATTTACTATTAATTAGGAAACTATGAAGAAGAGTCACTTTTTTTTTTCTTTAAAAAAAAAGAGCTGTCTCTCAGCAATTCAGCTTCTCCAGCTCCAAATAAAGAATTGGAATATGACAGTGTCACTTTATTTTCCACAGTAATTTTGAAATTTGGCTTAATTAACGTTGATGTTCTAGATGGATTACCAAACAAGTTACTAGTAGATACAGGATTAAATAATTTCTGACCATTTATGTAAATGGGATAAAAGTCCTGTGTTGGCATTTCAGTAGTGCTGTGTATGAGGCACAACTTAGTTCAGGTGATTGCTACTAGGATTTGAGCATTTTCACCAACAGGCCATTAGTGAAGTCTAGATCAGCTCCCCAGTGACTCTAAGCAAGCTATTTTAAAGCACAGACATTCAGATACCCATTCAAGACTGGTTGCATCTATAGAAACATTTCCTTTAAGACTCTGCAAACCCAAGCCACTCTTGGGCCCTGATGGTAGTAAATTCTAAGGAGTTCCTTAGATCCTCTTTTCACAGTTGCCGTGTTACTACATTTCACTCGTGAGCTTGCACAAAGACATAGACAAGATACACCTGGAGCTGCTGAATATTTTGCAAAATCCACCAGAAGCAGTGTTCCAATATAGTTATCCAAAATAACTTCAGTGCCTTCAGAATCAAATTGCTCAGTTCAGCTGCCTGAAGACCAGTGTCAAGTCCCACTGGCAGAATTTTTACATTGATACCCATCCAATTTTACATAGATATCAATTAAATGGCAATATGGGGGCTTTGAAGAGGAATGAGCCCCAAAGGCTGGCAAAACATTCTATGAAACTCCCCCAAATTGCACCATCAATGATAAGACACTTCTGTGTGTCCTTCAATGGAAGGACCACCCATCTTGGTGGTATAAAGAGAGATAACTTGAAGCCAACATGTTTATACCAATTGGCACCACCAAAGTTGAGTCACGCTCGGCTTCAGAGGGTATCTGAGCCTGTTGCACTCCACTCATGCAGTTTGCTGATACAAACCATTAATCAGAGGGCTTCATCCACCCCAGCAGTGAGTTACCATTAGTTAGATGGTAACTCAAAGAGTCCTTCAAGTCCCCTATGTGCACCGGTGATATACAGCTGTCATCCACATTCAGCTGTGCTCTATGAGCCTTCAGAACTAAGTATTGCAGCAATTCACAGGAGGTTGAGAGCATCTTTGGCTTCTAGCATCTCCTTAATACAAAAATAAGTGGTCTGCATGGACCTGTTGCAAGGAAAAACCCACAGCTATGTAACAGAGCTGGAAACAGACATGTTATTATTCCCATAAAAGAAAATGCAGCAAAGGAGGAACCACAGTTCTGTTGCCTATGGCATAAGAAATATATTTTAAAATACTCCTAGCTCATAGTAAAAGCTCATCATTGCTTAGAATGGTAGAATATACAGTCTTTGAAACTTTTAAATATTTAATTTGCATCTTTTTAAATCCAAGGCAAAGTTTGGATTGCAATGTGCAATGAGGATCGGGAATATTTTTATTCTGGTAAACAAAAGTGTAGCCTGTTTCTAATGAGTAGCAATCAAGAGACACTGCAGGGACACAAAACATAACATAGCAAGAGAATCCAATATGTTGCTATTCTTGGCCGTTCTGAAAATTAATTCAAAACTGCATCCGTTACAAGAGTAATAGGAATGTAGAGCTCCATGTCTGTAAATATTAGGACCGTGGCTGATAGTTTCATTTCCTCCCCTACCTCAGTGAAATATGGCAGTTTACAGCTAAATTACACCATGTGGGCACAGTTTGTAAACAAAACAATCAATGTTGCAAATGTTTGTGCCTGGTAAATAGAGGTACTGCTGTATTAGTTAGAATTCTGCACCCTGCAATGTCTGTTCATTTCCAAATAGGTATATCTCTTATTAAGCATTTGATTATTAATTTCTCCATTTCCAGTGCAAAATACAACAGAAAGAAGCCTTCCACTGTAACATTTGCAAATCACACCCAAAATCTTAATAAAGTAGCTCCAAATCTGTTTCAGATCTAATTCTCTCAGACAGTTGTACATTGTCAGCCTGACCCAGATGCTTAAAATGCATTAATGTTTATGCTTTTAACTGGAAAAAACAATCATTGAGTATGATAATCCGAAAATCAGACTGTGCCCCATTGCACCTCAGTGGATTTGACTGCCTGATTTTTCTCATCCTTGTGTAACCCCAGCATCCTTGGTTCATTTAATTCCTTAAGCTTTAATTAAAAAACAGCAATGAAGCCAGCAAGACAAAGCAGCTGAAAATTGCTTTATAGCTTGCCGAACAGCTAATATTGCTTTGAGAAGAGACAGCAAACACCACATTTGAATACAAAGGTGGCCTACTGAAACTTAATCTCTCTTCTGTTGTATCCTGCTGAGGAATACTTTACAAAGATGGTCTTTTGTTTATAGTCTTACATCAGGGGAAGAGAAAACCATAAAACTTGTGCTATTGTTTTATCTGGTTTCTTCCTCCTATCTTCAGATGGTGAGTCTGGAGCCTGCTTAACTTACTTCAGGAAAAGAACAACAAAATATTATCAAGGACATACATTTCTTAAAACACAAAATCCTCGTTTCAGTTGGGGGCCATAGGGAGATTTTTGTCATAAACCAGGTTTCGTTTAGTGCTGCACAAGGTGGAAATGGAAGAACTGTATCAGAATCACATTTTCATGGCCAAGGGTGGTCAATGTCAGAAGAGCCCAGCTGGCTATCGTTATATGGGTGTATAAAGAGTAATGTGGCTCTCTATGACTCAGTCACAAAATGCTCTCCCACTACTGGGGTAACAAGGGAGTCCCCACCAGCCTATACCGAGTCAAGAGTTAGTTTTCCTGCCACCACATCAGCTTCCAAAGGGATGTAGACTCTATGTGCACCAACACTGGAGATTGAACATAGGTCATTATATTGTTTGCAACACATAGGATCAGCTCACCAGCACCACCAGCAAACCCACTGATACAGACGAAGACATCACAACCTGGGCAATCTGGGCTGACAAGGACCATGATGCAATGGGCTCCTTTGTCAAGCTACCCCATGACTCTCTGTGCAACCATGAGCTACTGCCAACTCAAGCTGGCCACAGAGCTATGATGCCAAGAGCAAATTCAACTCTCCCATATCTCTTCAGTTTATTGTATTCATGCTTCCCTGATGGAACAAAGTCTTTAGCATGACCAGGTGGGACCAAAACACAGTGTTGGCTCTTTCAGTAACTATCAGACCGAGGAATTTCACACACCCATCACAAAATGGCCACATCTTGAGGTGCCACCATCCAACCGGACACAAAGAGAAGCCTCAGCACTACACTGTATGCTCCAGCAGCTGCACAGCTTTATTTAAAGCTCCAGGAGCTGGAAGAGAAGCTTTGATTGTATTGAGAGTGGTTTTCACTGTTTCAGCTGAAGCTGTGATCTCTGAAGTTGGGCAAGGAAATCTTTTCCCCATTTCAGGAGCCTTTTGATGGTTTCAGATTTTCTCTTTTCACTTAATCAAATAGAAATATTTTTATCATCTATAAATTCATTTTCCAATTAACTTTAGCCCAAGAGAAAAGTTTTGCTTGAGTGTGAACCTTCTTTCCCATATTTTTCGCATGTTAGCAATTCACAACAAAGTTATAAGTGAATCAAGAAAATTTATATTAACCATTTCAAGTATTTTCAAGCAATCCCGAAATGGATACACACCAAAAAAAAATCAAGCAAGATGCTCAACAAAGATTTTACCACAAAATGTCTGCTTTGACAAACTGACATACTTGGTTGCGAATGGATAATAAAAATAATCCTAACCAAATTCAGTAATTTTTATAGAACTATATGTGATATTAGTCAGCATTTCCAAAATAAAGCTGTATTTGCCAAACCCTTATGGAAGCCATGGTCTCCTTACCCATTAGGACCATTAGAACAAATCTTGTTTAATATGTAGACTAATACATAGTTTTTGCACAATTGCATTTAAGGCCAGTACAGCCAGAAACAAAGATGGGCGCCACCTTTGCTGAACAGTGAATGATACTTTATGCCAAAATACAGGCAAATAGAGCAGAAGGCTCCAATGTCTTAAATATTTCAATGCAAGCAAAACTATAGAGCACAAGACAAATGTGGACCTGTTACAGTTGGTCTAGAGGAGGGCCACAAAGATGGTCAGAGGGCTGGAACACCTTTTCTGTGAAGGAGGGCTGAGGTAGGTAACCTTGTTCAGCTGGGAGAAGGCACCAGGGAGACTTTATTAGATAAGAAAGACAGAGAAAGACTTTTATGCAATCCCTGTAGTGACAGAACAAGGGACAATGGTTTTAAATAGAAAAAGGGTAGGTTTAGATTGGACAGAAGGAAGACATTATTTCTGCTGATGGTGGTGGCACACTGTTTCTCCAAGAAAGTGTGGATGCCCCATTCCTGGCAGTCTTGAAGCTCAGGTTGGACAGGGATTTGAACA
>JAOXNG010000004.1:6146647-6164334 GCA_028566535.1 Scolopax minor
GTCCAGGTCCCTCTGGATGGCATCCCTTCCCTCCAGCACGTCAACCACTCTACACAGCTTGTTGTCAATGGCAAACTTGCTGAGGGTGCACTCAATCCCTCAATCCCACTGTCCATGTCTCTGACAAAGATGTTAAACAGCACTGGTCCCAGTACTGACCCCTGAAGAACACCACTGGTCACTAGCTTCCACTTGACATTGAGACGTTGACCTCAACCCTTTGAGCTTTCTGAGACATCTCAATAGTGATGGATGGCCATCACATTTCTTGACATTATTTCCCACTATTTTAGGTGGATGTTGCCAACCAAGGGGAGAGTTAAGAGTGGATTCGGTGAGCAATGTTTCCTCCTTCACATCCATCTTGAGATGACAATCTAATTTTCAGGTCAAGAGAAAATTCTTAAGCTATGGAAAAAGTCACAGGTGACAAGAAAAATGTATGTGGGTGATGATAGAAGAAGGAATAAATCTTGTATGTGTTTTATGGATGAGACACATAGGATGTGACAGGGGAAAGAACACGGTCTGGGAGTCAAAATGAAGCAATGCAGCAGTACATTTGCTTGTGCACAACCTGCTCTGTTTTATTCGCAGATCACACAAAAATGCGCAGGCATTTGCTTCTCTAGTCTTCTGACAGCAGCAATAATATAAAAATATATCTAGGAGTATTCCATTTCCCCCAGTCAAAATCCATCCACATTCACTATTTATCATCATTTATTCCAGTAAATAGCAGCCACACCCAGGCCAATTAGCTTGCTGTCACAGCTTGTAAATGGTGTTTTGGTATCATGGGATTCCTGTTCAGGAGCTTTGTTTTGATTTTGAGGTCTCTAATCTTTATCAGATATTACACACCACTCATCACTGTCAGTAACCAAAGCAACGTCAGCATCTGTGGCATTACTAACAGGACCGTCTTCAGCATGTAAATCATCCTGCAGCATATCTTCTGGAGTCATGCTTGCCTGAAAAAAATTAACTCCACTCCAGATGACTCTCTGAATGGTAGCTCTTCACCACCCAACACAGAATATGAGGGCAGGGAATGGTTTTATGAGTAATAAAATAAACTAGTTGGATGGTTTAAAAAGGTTTTCATAGCAACAACACTTGAGAGTGGCCCAACAAGACTATCACCAGAGTCAATACGAAGAGTGCAATTCCTGCTCAGTCATGAAAGAAACAGGCAACGATTCTTTCAGAAATACTTCATAATGAAAACACCTACCACGTATCACAGATTGGTTGCAAGGTGGGAAGTCACCACTGATCCTGGCAAAGCAATGTTCTCCCACATATCTCAAATGCATCATATGTATACTTCTCTCTGCAAATCTCATTGCAAAGTGCCAGCCCAAGTCTTAAAAAGACTCAGGCACCCCACATGATTAAAATAACAGACAATATAAATGTCTTTTCTCATGTTTGATGCCAATACATGCCAGCTTCCACACCACCTTTCTTTGCTTCTGGTCATCTGCTAGGCTTTATTCTGCATCAAAATAAAACTGCTTTATTAAACAAGAGGAGGTAATTACAGCAGTGCCAAAGCCTGCTGAAGCACAAACGATATGATCTTAAGGTGACTGATAGCAGAAGTTATTATATGTATAAGAAAGAAATATGTTTCTGATTATTAAAAAACATATTGATAAGCTTTTTTCATTTTAATTATTTTATCAAAAGGGATACTAATGATGTGGAAAAATGTCACAGTTTATTAATAGAAAGTGTGATGTTCTGTTTTGCTCACCTTTTTTTGTGTGAATTAATTTGATTACAAAGGTTCCTTGTCTCAACCTCTTTGTATTTCCCTATGAAGACCAAGCAGAGGGGGGATAAAAATATAAACTACTATGGAAATATCAAACTCAGAATTATTTGTGTTTGGCTTTGGTTTTTATAATCCAACAACCAAACAAAAAGGAGTTTTGAAGTTGATTGAAAGCTTTAATTGCATTTATAAGCAGAAAAAAAATGAAGGAAATTAATGAAAAAGTCCCTAGGTTAAAATTAATTTAGGTTAAAACAAAATAGGTTTATAGTATTTTTCAAGCTAAAATTTATAATTCTTGGCTTGGATTTAACAGGTAATCTATAATAATTTCCCTTGTCCTTTTCTTCTTATACTATGTATGCCAATAGAGATGGAAGTAGAGTCTTTAAAATTTTCCCAACAATTTTACCTGTTTTTACAAGTAAACTTTTTCTAATAGTTGACTAAAGCCAGGAGAGCAGTAGTATCAAGAGAATCTCATAAGCTTCACTTGCCATTGCATTTCCCTCTCTTTTTATGACTATCTCACTCATAAACCTTCTTTTACAGCTAGAGCATCTATCAGAATATAGAATCTGTAAACATATTTATTATAATAGATATTATTGAATAATAGTCACTTCTCCACACCTCCTTTCTCACTGCAGGAAATACCAATAGCCAGCTAAAGTATCCAGGATGATAAATAAGTTTTAAAGTATCATCTTAAATTAACACAGTCTTCTCTTCTTATAGCACGTTAACAACTGCAAAAGTGGCTATGAAATACATAGAATAGAATCATTACAACATAGAACCCTTAGGCTTTTATTTCTGTACTACTTTTCCACTTGACAGTGCATTGTGATTACGTATTTTGATCAAATGTAGAGCAGACCTTGAAGCAAATAAGCAGCAATGTCATGTGGCTGAAATCATACAGTGACTCAAAACACCATTGAGCAAAATTGAGCCTGAGATGTCTACTATAATCAGATCAGATTGGAGGATGATATTGGAGCTATATGGATCCTTATAATGGATCCCTGTCTCTATCAATCAGCACAGTGTTAGCTCAGTTGCATGGCTCATCTGACCATGCTGATTTCAGAAGTGTTGTCCTCTCTGCAGCACATGCTATTTTACAGGTACCAGCTCACATTCTCTTACAGTTCAAAGCAGAAGATGGTGCAAAAAATTACAAGGTCACAGGCTTTAAAAAAAAAAAAAATCAAAAGGGACCATTTTTCCACAGGTAGGAAGCCATGACCACAAGAGATTTTGGTGGGCATAAATTTAGGTCACCTCATAAAAAGTTTAGATAAAGTCATGGACTAAAAAAACCTTGTGTGTAACACCTGGACAAGAAGCCATTGCTTGCAGAAAGGCAACAAGCTCTGCCAAGAGAAGGAAAACTGAGCTAAACATCTGTTCCGGCCACGTACTGAAAGTAGTGAAAACATTTTTCTTTCTCCTTCACTTACCATCTTTTAATTTAATTCTTCTAAACACTTCTTTGTGCAAGGACATGGGGGAGCTTGACGTAACCACTGTCAAGGCCATCTGTCTTTCAGGATAGAAACAGTTGTCTTCTGCTCACATCACTTTGGTCAGTTTTCCCTTCATTCTCCCTGCAAGAGAAAAGATCTCAATGCACACTGCTGCAGTTTATATTTCAGTCACACCAAGCTGTACATTTTCACGTTACAAATATGAACTATGGAAGAGATTTTTAGTACCATTATTTATTAGACAAGTTCTCTAGATCTTTATCATCCATAACTCATGCCTTTGAATGGATTTGCTGCCATTTCCCCATAGTCATATACAGAAGGTCTTGAAATACAGTATTTCTAAAATACCATTTTTTAAATTTCCCATTTACATGCATTCCATCTGCACACTGAGAAAATTAAATATCATAAATGTAGAGTTAATGTCTCATTTTTTAAAATTATGTAGTTTTGTAATTACATTAAATGAGGGGATACTGACTTTTAGAAACTAAATTTTAAGTCTCTTTATATTGCCAAAGCAGTCAGGAATATCTTCAAATAAGTTTATGCTGTAGGGATCCTTTAATGATCCATCTGCTGAAACTAGAAGGAAGAAGAGAAAGTAGTAGAATCATAAGAAATGAAACTTCAATTCACCATACATTAATAAAAAGCTTAGCTAGTGATAACCAGCAAGACTTTAATGAAGTTTCTGGAAGTTATATCCATTTACACTTAAGAACAGACTTTCAATAGTTCTCTCCAACACAGAAAGAGTACTAACTATATGAACTAAAAATTCCTTACACAATTCTATCTTTCATGGCTTTTGGCTAGAAAACTGTTATAGGAATCTCAGCAGTTCTCATTCTACATTAATTATATCATTTTTCAGTGTTTACCTAATCATATCTATTTTCACAGACACTAAGGCTCTACAGACACCTGTGTTTGACTGATTTTTCAAGTTTCTTTTTTTTTTAATAATATATATAAAGGATATATATACATCTCTACAGAGATACCACAAATTGTAACTTGCTCCTTTCTTGAAGTCTTTTGGGAAAAGTCTGGGAACTTATAGGAATCTAGTGCAGGTATATATGATTTAGCTAAAATCTGGTTATTGGTGTTACAGATTACTGTAACTGATGTTAAGTCTGTAGATGACCTTACAGTCATGGAGAGGCTGGCACATACAGCCCACTTTAATGTTGCAGTATAACTCTTATGCAGATTTTATTCTCCAGGTTAAATATAATGCAAGTTAGAGGGCAACTACAGGGACTGTGTTCCTTTTCATTATGCAGAAAAACACTTCAGTTCCAAAGTACACACACTTGTAACTTACAAAGTTACAAACACTTCAGTACAAAGTAAGTGATAACTCAGATTTGTGGGCAAATGTAGAAAGCAGTAGATTTTACCCTGATTGCTTTTTGACTGAAATAATTCTCTGACCAAAAAGGATTCATGCAATCAAGCAGTGCTGCCATGACAGAACAACTTCTTTGACTAAAAGAAAAATAAATAGATTTGGTCATGAAGCATTGTATGTGTGTGTGAGGTGTGTGAGGTTGTCTTACATTGTCCTGGCTTGATTTTCAGACTGAGTCTTCCCATATTTAGAAAAATGCAAGTTACAAGCCATCAAAGATGGAGAAGATGGCAGGATAATGCGGAAGGTTAACAGCCACTACCAGTTGCCAAGCAGCTGTACTTAATTAAGAATAGTATGTTTTTTACATATGTATTTATGCCTGGGTGCGTGTGTGTATGGACCACAGTGTCAGCTAGCCTGAATGGACATTTCAGATGAGCTGTATTCACCAACTGTGGGCATTAAATCCCTGAAAATTCACTGCTCTACCAAAGGATTCTTACCTTGCAGTCAGGCCACAATCAGGCTCCTAAAACTGCCAATAAAAGCAGTAACAACCTAATCCAAATCCTACCAATGTGCTGTGCAGAAATTATGGAGTTAGCGATGAAAGCATTTGCAGTGCATTTGGAGGAAAGGCCTGGATTTTGTGCACCAGAGCTAATGAAAGCCCAGTATTTAACATATGGTGGATGAGAACCAGGCTGTAAAGATTGCTTTTAAAAGAGCAAAGGAAGTTAGGGGGGAAGGGGAGGGGGAAAGAGGGTGAAATGACAGGTTTGCAGCCAATTTTCTAAGATGTTTAGTGTGTGCAGCTCTCTCTGAAGTCAGAAAGAGCAGCAGGTACCTACCACCTGAGGACAGACAGGAATGACTCAAAGCATCCTGAAACCAAAGGGGGCCTTTCTGCCAGCTTCAGTGGAGCCTATATCTGGCACGCTCTCTGGGTGTGAGTGATTGATGATCTGTCATTGAAACAAAGGTTTGCCCCATTTTGAGATGCACTAAATACACAGCATCGGAAGAGCACTGCAATCTTCCCAAATGGCCCCAAAGCTCAAAGGCTGGTGCAGACAAAGGAGGGTGTCTTTTCTTCTCTCTTATTCTAAGTTTTGTGATTAGCAAATATTGCAAAAGCAGTGTTTCAGGCTAGTTTGTTTGCATCTGTTTTCCAGTTTTGACCAGATTCCCAAACGTGAGGCGCGTACTTTTGCTATAGCACAGAAATGGGTGCAGGAGCACAAAATTATTCATTTACTTCAGGTTTTTCTGATGAGTAGACAGCACGCTCAGGACCTGGCAGGATAAGACCTGTATTTCCGCCTAAAGCTATAGGGTCTTTTGCATAGTTTCCAGTTACTGAATAATAAAATAGGTCAGTTTAATACTTTTGCTTAGTTTGCAATAAATAATCAACCTATCATCCTCGCATGATCTAATCCAGACTGACAGCAAATCAGCATATACTTGTTATTCAGGTTTCTTTATACTATTAATTTACCTCTTTAGTGTTTGAGGTTAGTTTTTTTCTCAGTTAGGTCATTTCTTTTGAGAAAAGACCCTTCTTTTCCACTTTACTTTCTTTCACCTGTGCAAGACTCCTCTCACAACCTTATCCTAGTCTTTTTAAAATATTTTCCTTTGGATGTGTTAAAATGCACATTGTTTGCAGTTGCTCAGACAACTAAGAAAATTAAGGTTAAATTTTTATCAGCTCTCAGTCAAATTAAGTATGTAATATCCTTTTCCTCCTTACTGTTTGCATTATGTGCCATTTTTTTCCCCTGTACCAGTCCAGTCATCTCTTCCAAGTAATTGATAAAAGTAATAAATTACTGCCATGGGGTGAACCTTCCCTGAAAGCATCACTCAGAACCTGGGACCTTGGCTACATTTTCTCAGCTTAAACTCATTAGCTGATTCTGGCATGCATGAGGAAACAAAAGCACAGATATTTTTTGGAGAGGCAGGTCTACCCAAAAGCTCTGGACTGTGTCTGCCTAAATTCCCCTGAAACACCAATAGAGAGCATAATACAATGTGCTTCATGCCCTACTCTAATATGGCCATTCCCCAATAAACCTGCTTTTTTGGCTGGAGAGTAGGTTGTGGGAGTTTTGCTTTAACCTTGTTGCATGTAGCTTCTTTTTTCCACTTGAGACTGAATGAGTAAAAAGTCAGAAAAAAAAAATCCCATAAATATTTTTTAAGTGATTCAAGTAGGAAGAGCTAAATTAAAGTATCTTTTATGATTTTTAACTTTACTCAACTATGAATAACATACACAATGCACAGAAATTACCCAAGTGGAAAATAAATTTATCTGAACATTAAATTACAATGGCACTGAGAACAAATCTGCTTGTGACTTCAATTGCCAAAATCCTTTCCTGATTTTTCACAGTTCCAGTGTGAATGTAGGAAAGCCAGAGTCAAGTACTATCTTGGTTCAAAACATCTATTTTCCAGAAGGTTTTGTAGTATCTATATGTAGGAAGAGAGACTGGCCCAGATTGATGGCCCGAAAAAGAAAAAAAAGACATTTCCATCACCTCTTTTCCACTGATAGGAATGATTCGTCTCTGTTGGCATTTGCATGTGTCTCACAGTGTAAATTATGACTTCACTGATTTCAGTGAGATAATTCAGATGTTTACAGGAAAAATATGTGTTTAGATGTGTGACAGAGGGGCTTTCGGATTTTAGTGAAACGTTTTATACTACAAGAGCCACCTACACTTATTAACTATGACAAGGTTGTAATTTTACCATGTCTGTTGTCCTTGTCTTCCAATGTAAGGGTGAAAAAATAGGTGTGATATCAAATACAGAGACGTGCTCCTTTGTTTTAGATAAATGTCCGTGTGTTGGCAGTGTGACCTCGCTTCCCTATATTACTCCAAGAGGAACATTTAGAAGTACTGCAAATCGAGTGCTATTACCCAAGGTGTTACCTGCAGCAATTTCAAAGACTTTAAGGGGAAGTGCTACATAATTCTTTGAGCTGAAAAAGGTGTTTCCATGAGATAAAATGGCATGGTTCAAAATATCAGAGGTTATCACACAACTGGGTGTTAAACTGCTGGAATTGTTTTTAACGCCTTACATTAATAGTACCTGGAGACTAAAATCCAGCATTTATTGATTTAAAGTAGTGCTGTGTGGGACTAGAGAGTCTTTTAATTCTTATTTTGCCAATAACCCACTTCAGATTCTTATACCAGCCACTTGACCTTCCTGTTTCTATTTCTTCTCAAGCATTTGGTGATGCCATTAACTTAAAATTCATTAAGGCAAGGACTACTCATCTTTTATGTTTGTGAAGTATCTTGCCCGTGGTGGCCTTAAAGTCTAAGGTCTGTAATTCCTGCTACTATATAAATAAAATCACAATAAGTACCAAGTAGAAGTTTCTCTCCATGCTGGGGTTGTTGGTTGTTTTGTTGGCTTGCTTTTTGGATTTTTTTCCAGAGAAACCATGGAGAGAGCTTCTTCAGATACAGTGTGGTGACTCTGGTCATCAAAAATCTTGATTTGAAGTGGTATATTAATTTTAGAGATATTTTAACCTGCTGGCAGTCAATTACAGTGAGTGGATGGCATTTAAAAAGCATTTCTTTCTTTGGAATTTAAATGACTTTTAAGGTAGGAAAGTAGTGTGAATAGTTGCCATCTGGATGCAGCTTACCTCCCAGAGAATATATTGAGGTGTGGGTGTATGCATATAGATTATATTTGTTCTTTTTTAGTCAGTGATCCTAATTTTTTTCATTTCCCATTTGACCCGTCTTGACTGGCAGCTAAAAATTTCAATTTAAACAACTGGTTGAGATTCATTTGCTTATAAGTTTGCTTAGAACTTATAAGCAGAAATAGTGTTTGGATTAGCAATGAGGCTCTCACCCTCCAAAGAATAAAGAGGAATCAGTTTTGAAGAATACGATACCAAGGCTGCTATAACAAAACCAGATTATTGATTTAAATTACCTTTTGTTATTTACTACACTTTTAAAAGTTCTGCAGTTTACAAGGGAAGGCAAGCTTGCACAAAGTGCTGATGTCAGGTAGGTAGCAGGCATTCTGCATAGTTCATAATGTACTTTAGTCCTGGTTTACAGTCTCACTGTTACAATGTTCATCTTCCCTTTCACTGGTTATGTCTAATATTGACATTTCTGTGATGGATAGATAACCATCATATGGGGTATGCAAAAACAAGAGAGTTAACAAGAAAGAGGGCAGCCCAGACTTCAGGGATTCTCTCTTTGTTAAAAACTTACACCATATGACCATTAATCATTGATATTTTTTTTTTAGCTGGAAATATGATTTATAGTTATCTTTGATCTTTTAATTTACCAGGCATCAAAATAAAAATATATTTAAAGAACACTTTAAAAAGAGGTAGATGAACACAGAATGGAAATCAAACACGAAGCTAGGACAGGCTCTAGTCCGGTGGTTGTGTCCAGTTAAACCATTTCTCCTTCCCTTTCCGCCAAATGGCTTGTTGTTATACATTTTCTATTCATGGCCCTACATTTCTTGCAATTTACTGAGACAGAAATAATTTCTCTAGCATCAGGCACTTTTATGCTTGCCCAAGTGCCTCAACCCCATCACATTTTTTTCTTGGGAATTTTCCACCTTGGTTCTGCCACTATATACCTGAAACAACTGAGTAATGTGACTTACAAGATAAACTATGAAAAGAAGATAAAGGGAACTGAAGCCAAATGCAGCATTTTCATTATGTTCAGACTATCCAAAAATGCATTTTGGTTTGGAAAAACTGTTATTCATGTTGAATCAATCCATCACATGAACGTGTGTATTCATATAAAAATGATGCAGTGGTGTTATATCTAAATGGTAGCACTTAATATATTTTCCCTCTGAATTCAATTCTGTCCAACTAAATAGCATTTATTAACATAGACATTAAAAGGATCTAATTGAAACAGCTGACAAATGCAATCCTGCAATATTAAGATTGATATTGACTAAATGTTATTATTAAAACTGGTTGCATTCCTGTTTGAATTGGCAAACATTCAGTTCATTTCCAAAGCAAAGATGCATTGACCTATATGAATAAGAGTGCCAACTTGTGCTGTCCCAAGAGCAATGTTTGCATTACTCAAATTCACAATACCTAATTCAACAGTTTTCATGCCCCTTCTAGTTCCCCAGCATAAGCATTCATGCAAACAGCCTGTTTGCACAACTCCTTGGCCACAGCCATTTATACAAATATTTTTATCCGCATGCAAACACAGCTATACCTGCACAGACAGTGGTTCAATACTTGTTATTTGCTACTCACTATTTGCCATTTGTTATTTTAGTTATCTTTGGCTATAATCATTTCAGCTGGCTGATCTGGGAGTAGTCAAGCCATCGAGGAGAAAATCACATGTCCTGAATGACAAACAGTTCAGGCAGCCAGAGACTGATGTGATCATTGTGCAAATAAACACATCCATTAAAAAAAAAAAACAACAAACCAACCCAAATGTGTGAAAGCTAGACAAAATATACATTTAACTAACACACCTCAGTTAATATATCTAGTGGTTACTCTGGGTATAATTTAACAAAAAAAGGTTCGGTATTTTTTCTGTGTTTTTACAGTACTGAAATATTCAGACAAAAGATTAACAAGCATTTTAAACACTGCCAAAGCCAGTTTTTCAACTATCAGCACCATGGAAACATCTTTGAATTAGCTACTTTTCCTCCCTCCCAGTTTCTTACTGATTTGAATACCTTTAAATTCTCTCAAAGTAAAGCAAAGTAGTTTTTCAGGGGGGTTTGTTTTGATTTGGGTTGGGTTTTTTTGCACTAGTTCAGATTTTCTTATTGAAAAAAAAGATTTAAAAAAAAAAAGGAAGTAATCTTTCACAGCACTGACTGGACTGTCACTGGACTGTTAGTCCCTGGGAAATACAGAGCTAGACTAATGGCTCCAACACAGCATCTATTTTTACTTCAACCACAGAAGGCCAAATGATCTGGATGATTAAATCATGAAATAGGTGTCCTGAAAGAAGTTGTGGCACCGTGCAAAACTGCCAGCATTCTCACAGCTAAACCAGCCAGCGCAGGTCATTTTGTCTGATCTAGAAATCCAGCTTTGCCCTCCCTTTCTTCTACAGCCTGAAGTACCACCAGTAGCAAGAGGATGCAGAAGAGCTGCCTGAAGTTCATCCTTTTCCATACTTGGAGCTTTCTTGTAGTTAGAAGTGCAACATTAGGTACTGTTAGATAATTGTTTGCTATTGATTCTTTAGGTTTCTCATTGTTTTTAAATCAGATGTTTTTTTAATTTGGGGAGATTAAGACTGAAGCCTGTTTGGTGTCAACACACTTGCACATATCATAAATTAGACATACTTCTTTCAGAAAGTGAAAGATAAGGACTCCATAAGTACATATACATTTGTATATGTGATTACAGGACAATATGTATTCATTCAATCTTAATCCCTTACAGATAAAAACAAAGTATATAGTAAGCGAGATAATTTGCCTGATAAATGCATTTGTCTTCTTAACAAGACTTTCTTTCTGAGGTAGTCTGAACAACTCATGCATCTGAGCACATCATCAGTAACCTTGAAAACTCTGTCAATATTTGGGAAAAATCCCTGCTGCAAGATGCAGGAAACCTTAAAGCTGAAAATCTCTATAGGGACACCTGGTAGCTGATGACTAGGCATGCTTGACATGCTGCTATTTAAATAGGATTAGGCATACGGAGCAAATGATGGGGGTGGTTTAAAAGTTACCATAAGCAGTAAAATTCTTCAATATTTCCACACGCATTCGATTATCCCAGTGCCTCGGCTGACTGCTGCAGATCCGCTCCTGCAACACAAATATGCTTTAACAAGACAACTCAGGGGGACAAGGGGACAGAGTTGAGTTTCATGTTACTTGGCAAAGAAAGTGCAAATTGCATTCCCAGGACCATCTGCTGAGATAGTAATTCCTCTCCATCACAGAAAGAGCACATGGGTTGAAGCACTGTTAATACATTGGGCCTTTTAAATAAATCGCTTTATGCATACACAGATCATGTTGTGATATTTTTTATTTAGGGTGAGGTTTCTCCAAGGGAGCAAAGTAATATGAAGTTTGCTTCCATATGGAGTTTAGGGTTATTTGCCCCATTAATCAACAGACAGTGCAAAGTGTATGTGCTAATAAAGCCTTCAAATTGCACAGGAAGCGTCGCGTTCCCATGTCTTACCTGTATCAGAAGCAAACTGTCCTATTGGATGGGGAAAAAAAAAACCCAAAACAGATCTGGGGAGGAAAGAGGCTGAGGTTCTAACTTGTGCTGCATGACCTCCTGAGATTCTGCTGGCCAAGAAGTGTTCCAGCTGAACTACCTTCCCTTAAAATTCAGTGGAGACACCCGTTTTAAGAATTTTGTAGGAGTGTGCCAAGTCTATCAAGACATTTGACAGGATGAGGCAGAGCTGGTTTTATCTGTGAATCTTTTATTTTGCTCATGAAGAAACGCTTTCAACGCAGGGCTGAGAAGAAACTCCAGTTACTGAATATCCATGGGTCCCCATGCAGGGCTGAAACATTTTTAGCACCATCCCTAGCTATTTTCTTGTGGGTTGACAAGGTACTGCAAAATCTGGGGTCTTTTGTTCTTCTGGTGTTTTAGACCAAATTCTACAATGGGCTCTTATTGTCCTCTTGCCTTCACAGTGATTCTTATAAGTTTAGAGGTTGTGGAATTCTGCCCTGGAAGCATCTCTCATGCCTTCAAGGCTGAGGGTCTGAGTCACAACTGCTCCAGATGTGCATGAATCAGAGATACTGTAATGTGAAAACAACAAAAAAAAGGTCTAGTGTAACTTCCCTACTCATAAAACCATATATTGAGAAAACTTCCAGGTAGAAGCAGCCAAGGACTCCACAGAAAACAAGGAAGTGCCAAAATCTAAATAATTTTCATTTAAGGGCAATGAGGTAAATTTTCATACTTGAAAAGAACTGTGGCAGTTATTAATGATTTTTTTTTTTATTTTGGATTTTATAATTCTACTAGTCAGATAGCAAAACCCAAAATCAAATACTTGATAGACCTTACTCATCACTGGCATTTTAGAGAAAGAATTAATACTATTGGTGCTGCTTCTATAGGTATTTTCCTTTACATAAATTTTAATTAGTGCTCTTAATATGTTCACAGCCTGGAGAGATAGAGATTTTACTGTTCCCCTTCATTCTCCCTTGCTGATATTTGATAGCTTCTGTTTATCAGCTAATTGTATTTTTACCAGCCCTAACATGCTTCAGTAGCCTCAGTGATCTGAGAGCACTGAAAAAGAACACCTTGAGAATGACAATGCTGGCAGCTTAGTGGAACAAAGAAGCCAACAAGCTACATTTTAAAATGGCAATCAATATTAACTTACCTTGTGTTTTAGAAACAAAGTAGATTTGACAAATGGTATCAAAACCCTACCTCCAATTGACTTTTGTAAAGGAATGTTTCTCCTATATTCCATTTATGTTTCTAGACGTTATTGAAGTTGTTTAATAATGTTTTCATGTCATCAGAGAATTTGCTATTACAACTGAATATTTTATTTTTGTGCTCAGAGAAAGAAAACTTTAATCAGTGAAAAAAAAAGGCAAAGATATTGAACATATTCCAAATAGCTCGGTAATGTGTAAGTAACCAGGAGACATGAACATATTGTTTGTTGTCATCATAAGATAGCTTCTTGCCATCAGATGAGATTCACTTTAATGTTCAGGCAAAACTCTTTTTCATAAAGATAGTAACATGAAACTTATGCATGATTGATTTTTCACTAAATCTGCACGTAATTATTTTATAACAGTAGCACAAACAATATAGGATCAGTACAGACAAGGCTGGAGCTTACCTCCAAAAATCTGAAATACAGTTCCTTTGTTCTTCACAAATAGTTGGACAGGTTTTTTCCAGCTTAAATGATTCTGTGTCAAAACTGGGGAGAGAAAAATGAAAATATATATGACTTTTTTACACAAAGATGTATTAGTTGCAGAATGAGATGCATGAATACTGAAGAATAGCTGCAAAATCATCGTCCTGTGATAGGAAGGACCAGCTGCACCTCTACTGTATTCCTCTTGGATACATAGCTCTTGGTTTTAAAAACATCCAGTGACAAAGATTGTATAACCTCTTCAGGCAACCTATTCCCACACCAATTTCAAACTTAGAAATTTTTTTATGAGCCGAGCTTATCCTTATAAGTAACCTAAATTTCCATTTCTACCATCCAAGCCAATTAACTTTTTGTCCTGATGCAGAGAAGAAACTTCTCAGCAGCAATAGACATAGTGGAACATTGGACTGTGACGTCACCCTTATGTCTTCTCTCCTCAAAAGTTAACCAACACTAAATCAATCTTTCCTTATAGACCATGATTACTAAACATGTTCTCTTGTTCTCAGTCTCTGGACTTCTGATTATCTCTTATCTTTCTTGAAGTGTGGTGCTCAACAACTTCAACAGAGCAGAGTATTATTCTACTTACCATATGAACAATTATCCTATTTCAAGACCACTGTATGTTTGCCCTTTCTGAAAAAAAAGCATGATTCACTGTAATTCACATATCTTTTTCTAAAGAACTCTAGCTAATTAACTAGTTTATTCCTAGCAAAGAATAGACTTTTCAGTGGCCTTCTTACTGAATGTCCTCAGTCACCGGCCTGACTCAAAATTTATTCTCATTAAGACAGAACTAAATTTCACAAGGAAAATCAAGTGTTCTGATTTTAAGAACAATTCATTGATTCTACATCTGCGATAATCATTTGAGTTATGCAGAAAATTATCTATGACCTGAAGAACACTATCTATAAACAGAGCAAACACACATGCTTTATTAATGGATTTGCATAAAAATTCACATTGTTTGATAATACTGGTCTAATATATCTACTGAGTCCATTGTATAGATCAAGTTGAATTTTTCATTACCATGCATGGCATGTAGTCATCTACATCAATGAAAAAAGAAGACCCAACATCAAAGAATAATCAGTCCTGGACTGTTCTGCTCCTCAAATCTAAAGAGTCAATCTTGACTTTTAACAATTAGCAAAGGTAAATGGCAGAACATAAAAATATGAAGTACTAATGTTAAACCAGCTACCACAGCTAAGGCATCAGAAATGCAACAGCAAAAACCCTGGAATTACAAATATTCAGTCAACCTTGAGCTGGCAAAATACAAGCTGGCTTCTGGAAAAACAAGAGTAAAATATTCAGACAGCGTTGTTCAGAAGTCCTACACTCATCGAGATTTTTTTTCCCCTAAGTTCAGGCCTAGATCTGGCCTTTAAAAGCAGGCGGATTGAGAAGCAATTCCTGCTGAGAAGAAGGATGCTGCGTGCGAAAGGGACTCAGCATGGGCCATAGGCACCAGGACAAGGGTGGACAGGAATGGGAACCAGCAGTCAGTCTGTACCAACCACAGGGGTAAGAAATCGTCCAGCCTCGGGGCCTTGGTGTACTTTGTGAACTTCTCCAGCAAAACCCAACCAAATTAACTCCTTTGGATGACCATGCTTGTGAGGGCACAGGCACGGGCTCAGCTTGGCTGGGAATGGCTTTTGGCATCATGCAGGCAGACTCCAAGCGTCCTTATTTACAGACCTCCACCTGTCTCCATCCGTTTCTTGGCTCCGGCTTCCCCACGCACCTCCAACAGTTTTGTCACCTGCCAGCCAGGAGCTGGGCTGCCCTCAAGATACTCATATTAATGAGTAATCAGGCACAGCAGGTCTTAATGCAGCACAGCCCATGGAGTCGCATAAGAGTACGGCTCATTCTGCTCTCTCCTTTCATGAGGTGCAGCCACTGTGCCAGCAAAGAGACAGACACTAATGGGAGGGTTTAGAGGTGAATAGCTGGCAGAGAAGCACAATATGGAGATGCTTTTTTGGTTGTGGTTTTTTTTTTGTTTTTTTTTTTTCTTTCAGGAGACAGAAAGCTGCAGAAGGAAAGAGCATGCAGTCTTTTTGCTTCTTGGTCCTTACCATCTCTCTTCTCAGTATAAGCAAAAAGCCTACAAAAATTGAATACAACATATATTGTTGTTATTTTGTTGACCTTGTTTTGCTTTGTTGTTATATTGTTGACCTTGACCTATCAAAGGTGGAACAGGGTTTGTTCAACAAGGGTATCCTATTTATTTTGCTTCCCTTTCCCAGTTAAATCCTCTCTTCATCTGCATTTCTCAGAAAAGCATGTAGATTGCTTTTCTTGTTATTATTTTAGTCTGAATTCTTGTGGTTTTTCTTTTTAATTAAAATGTGATTTTTCTGAATTAGAATAAAAAAACATATATTGGTATCAACTATTACAGACATATTAGGATATCTTAGAGACGTTTTTCTTGTGCTCTGCAACTGTTCTTGATTCAATGCTCTGCTTCATCCAGGGTTGGAGAGGTTACAAAATGCTATCTAAAACCTTTAGATAGGCATAAACGGGTATAAAGCTTTCAGGGTTTGTTACTGGACCATCAGGCAAACTGGCCACAGCTCTGCAGCCCCATTCTGCTTCCCGTTAGCAAGCTGCAGACTTGGAGAGGAGTTAAGCAAAGGCAGGGGTGTAACTGATGGCTGATGCTGGTAGAGATTCAGATTTAAGCAGCTGATCTAGTTTTATGAATGTGAAGATCTGAATCAGGAGATAAAAAAACAAAACAAAAAAAACAACAACCAAGAAAACCCCAAACATGCAGAGGCCTATCCTTGCATGGGATTATTCTATTTCTAATAGCAAGCATGGGTGGGTTGGCCAGCATCCCATATGGGGTGGGAAGTGAAAGGAGCTGTTTCAGCATCACCTACAGATCACTAATTAGCACTGAGCTCTTTAGCCACGTCTCCTCTGCCCCACAGCCCCTCACTCATCTAATTTCCTCGATTCTCATACCCGATCCCACCAGACACCCTATCCACAAAACCTCTAAATCATCCCAGAAAAATCCCAATATTTTGTCTCCCAAATGCTTCCTGACACTCATCTCGCTCCAGATGTCCCCCTGTGCAAATGGGACACTCAGAGCCTGATACTTACTGTCTCTCCTGGCTCTGCTCACCTTGCTCAGGCCCCCAAATCTGTCAGAAGAGAATAACAGGGTGAGGATAACCACCAAAATTTTACTGCAAGACTTTGGCTGGAAATCCCCTCACTGCACTTCCACAGACTTCCACAAACAATGAACTGGTAGAAGGTTTGAAATGAACTGGCATTTAATTGGTCTTTGTTAAAAATTACAAGAAATTTTTTTTTTTTTTTTTTTTTAAATTATGGCCACCTACCAGAAGCAAAAAATTAAAGAAATTCAGGGTCTTTTGTACAAATCAGAAAACTGCAGTTTGTAGCCAAATGAATGCCAGTTGTTGACAAAAGATTATGCCATTTTCATCTGTGTCTGAAACACAAATCCCTGTACCACAAAGGTGGCACCAGTGTGTGTGAATCAGCACACCTGGCTGACCATCATCATTCCCCACCAGTTATTTAGGATGGGGACCAGTGCATCTTACTTGTGAGCTCTCATTTTTCTAAAAAGAATGATTCATGCTTTCCCCCCGCCCCCCAAAAAGCGCCTTTTTTTTTGGAGAGTCATTCACAGCTGCCTGATATGACATACAGGTTGCTCCAGAAACTGAGGTAGGAGCCCAGACAAGTTCTTGGTTATAAACTAATGCAAATGGAAGGAGGTCCTACCTGGATGATGCCATGGTCATGAGAACTCATCTGTGCCATTTAAGAGCATTAAAAACACATATGTTGGTGACACAGTGGTTTATATTATTCCAAAATGAATGATGAAGAAAGACCCTTCCTGTGTTCATTACATAATTTCATTCATATTCGTCTTCATTATCATTTAGCAAAACCAGAAAAGGACCATCCTTCCTAAGCAGACAGCTGTATGCAACCACTGACAGTAACACTTCTTCCTACAAAACCCATGCCCAAGGCCTGTGGCTATCCCC
>JAOXNG010000004.1:6165779-6183348 GCA_028566535.1 Scolopax minor
AAGATGATGAAGACCAAAAGTCTGTCTTGACAACTGATCAATGTCAAGTGCAGCTAAATTTGCTGAGTCAATGTAAGTAATATGTTATGATTTGCGAGTTATAAAATTCTTGTGGATGTGGTGTTCTTGCCCCTACCCCAATTGTCTTTCTGCGTGATTTTTGTACCAAACCCCAAAACACTGTGCAGAATCCAAGATTATACACACATTGTGTCCTGCATTGTATTATAGGCAAACCCAAAGTTACATAGTCTGTACAGAGCTCTCTGCTTATGTGACTGCAGTCTTTACAGCATTGAAAGTATGCAAAGTCTCATTATCACCCAGCTTCAACTCAGATATGGGATATCACAGTGTTGATCAGATGGGCACTTGTGAAATTGAAAAAGAGCAAAAACAACCCTGTTGGAAATGTTTTCTATCTTGTTTTCATTGCACCATGGAGTCATAGAAACTGTAGGTGGGAAAGAGCCATATAAAGGATTAGAGCTCTTGTTATCATCCAAACAATAGTGGAAGAAATTTAAATTGCTTTGAAAACTATATAACATTTCCTTTTGTTTCCCTTAAAAAAGAAAATACATTCAAAGTGCTGATGGTCTCTGCAAAATGAAAATTATTTTCTTAGGGGAGAATTTCTAATTTAAGGGAGGAAAAAGACTGTTGAGGACACAAGCCAAAACTATCAGAAGACCTCTGTGATCACCTCTTGCAATCTGCACTGGTCCTACAGTTTGTTGTGCAGGGCAGTTACCTTTCATGGAGGAAAAGCAGATAATAGAAAGTACATAAATCTTTCTTCTGACTATTGAGTGTTGTGTACCACAGCAAAGAAAAATCCATCACATCTTAAAAATGAGCACACACTGATAAAAGAAAAGAACACATAAATTTACACCTGTGTGTTACTGCAACAGTGAGCACAGCTAAGACAAGGAAGAGAAAGATCAAAAAAAATGAAAAATCTGGAAATCATTTTGATGAACTTACCCAGAGTATCTTAAAGTAATATACAAGATAAATGAGCCTGTTTGAAACCTGTAGTTTCTTTAAGCACTTTGTCAAGACAAGGAGAAATGAAGCTGAGCTGCCAAAAGACAATATTTGTCCTGTACCTTTACACGGATCAGGAGTTTCCAGTTAAGTGGAGCTAAAGATAATTGAATTAAAAACCTATATAAATGACAGATCTGTAATTTGAAGAGGCAAAATGGGCTGAGCTAAAGATAATTCACGTACATTTTTTTCTCCCTATAATTTCATCTTCTTCGTATGGACTATTTTAAATAGAAAGCAGAACATTTTCCTGCCTCTGACAGCTTGCTGCTAGAATGAGTGTTTTCACATGTATCCAGCAAGAGACTGGAGCGTGTATCCTGATGTGACTGCAGTAGTTCCTGACTTTGGGAGAGTCTCCCTGACCGATCAGATCAGATCAGATCAGTCAACACAGCAACATGTTGACAACCTCTGGATTCACAGGTGGATGAGAACAAGGGATATCTACCTGTTTTCCCACCTGTATCCCACAGATAGCTGTCTGATAATAAGTGGTTTAAATATATATATATATATTTTTTTAGCCTAAAATAAACTTACCACTGGCTTGCTCTTTTTCTGAATTACTTTCACATTGATCAATTGAAGTGAATTGCAATCAGCTTCTGTCTCAGCCCATTTTTCTTAAGGATCACAGGGTAACTCAGGATGGAAAGGATCTCAGGACGTTCTCTGGTCCAACCTCCTACTCAAAGCAGAGGTACCTCTGGCATCAGCTCAGGTTGCTCAGGGCTTGATCCAGTCAGGACGTGAAAACCTTGGAGGATTGAGATGGAAAAACCTCTCTAGGAAAAATGTGCCACTGCTTGAGCATTGTCATGGTGGAAAAAGCTTTCTTTTTATTTTCCATCTCCTGAGGACCTCCACTGGCCTTGCTCCAGTTTGATATCCAAATCTAGATACATCATCTAGATATGATCTAACAAGTACTGAGCAGAGAGAGGTAAATCCCACGTCATTTCCTGGTGACCTTCTCACAGAGGTGCCCCTAGACAGACAGGTCCAGTCTGGATGGCTTCTGGGGCAATGCTTGTCCAGGGGCAGGGCTTTGCACCTCTGAAGACTTCTGCTGTTCCCAATCTGTATGTACATTCTAATGACTCACAAGGTTCCCCCTTTGCAGAACAAATGACTGGAGCCCAGATTCCTTCAGGCACAGTGTCTGACTCCTAATGATTTCATGTGGCTTGGGAAAAGAGATTTACACTGCCTCAGTGCACCCAACTGCATACAGCAACATGTTCAAGAACTCATCTCTATACGAGATTCACCTCAAAATGAAGCCATACCCAGCCTTCTTGTTCTCCATAGCAAAGAATTTAAATCCACTGACGCTTGTAAAGTGCTCCCATGCCAGCCCATCCTTGTTCTATAGAGCCTTCCTCTTCCAAAGTTACTCTTGGGATGTTTTGATCCTGAATGACAGCCAGAGAGGAAAGCAGTAGTGCAGCAAGACCCAACACAGATCCATCCATCTGACCCAGCTGAGCCCGTCTTCACTTCCCCAGAGCAGATACAGCTGAAGTCTGGATCAGAGTAAGATCCCGAACCAGTTTTCCCAAGTCCCTATTAGTACTGTAATTATCCAATTATCCATCTGCTCGGTTTTGCTTCCATAATAGGTATACCAGCTCAATGTTCCAGGTGTGAAGCAGAAAGATTACTCTCCAAACCACCGTTTGAAACAACTACTGTTGATTCAATTTTCATATTGACGCTTTTTTTCAGGCAAAAACTTGGATTTCAATTCAATAAAAGTTTCCTCAGAAAATATCTTTTACCTCTAGCATAGCTATCAAAAACTCTATTTCGTTTCAGACACAATAGAAGAAGCAAATCTGGTACTACTTGTTTTCCATTTTTAGGCATTTTCATAGACAATTTTTTTTCTTCAGATTTCTTCCCTTCTATTGCATACCCTCCATTGTAAGAGGGTTTGATAGTGATAGTATAAGATAGTTTGATAGTGTAAGAGGGTTTGATAGCGAACTGGTGATTAAAACATCACCAGCTTTAATGTTACCGCGTCTTGCAATGCACTGTCTGATATAGTCAACAGACTCATGGATGCACTTCCCAGAAGAAAATATCTCTCTCCAGTTTCTGTTCCCCTCACCCTTTCTTTCTACTCTTTGTACTTTGCATTCAAGTATTTGCAATTGCAAATTATTCAAGGTCATGTTGGTTGCTACTTTGGGCACCCTGATCTAGTGATCACAGCAGGAAGTTTGGAGTAGATGATCTTTAAATGTCCCTTTCGACCCAAACCATCCTGTGATCCTTGTGTTTATATCGCAGGCACGCATAACATGAGTCTCCAGAAGGAAAAAAATAATCCAATACCATAAGGCTATTCTCCATAAAGTGCCCTTTACTCAAAATTTTGCTTCTTTCAGTTAAGTAGCACCAGGACTGTATAAAAAAATTAAAGGTATAAACTCTCTACGACTTTGTAGCAGAAAGAGACAGAGATGCAGGCCTTGAGGCATGTACTGTCCTTTACCGATCCCAGAGCTTCACGCTTGGGCCAGTTCCACCCTGTTGTCCATTTTTACCTTCGATTATGAAAATTAGGAAGCCATCTAACAACAAAAAGTGCTTTTCAAGTTGACTGTACAAAAAAATACTTTTCAGGCTGACTGTACAATCTCTCTCTACTTTTCTCATTTGTTTTTTTTTCTTCTGTCCAAGTCTTCTTCTAACACAAAAGTAATTGAGCACCTCATTTTTTCTCTAACTTTGCAACAGTTTACAGTCTTTACTATAAACAGAAGATCCAACAAATCCAAAAATACCATTTTGTTGGGTTTTATGTGAAAAGATTAATATTATGTCTTATAAGCATGCTATATATGGCAATAGGAGTTACATTTATTTATTCTACCTACTGAACATGGGGACATAAAATTAGTATAAGAGATAAAAATGGATGCTTTTATGCATATGTTCTGAAATTTATGTATGCACCTTTGCTCTCATTGTTCCAAAGGGAAAATCTTTCACAGTAGGCATCAGTTGCTTAATTAGCACAGAATAATTAAAACTCACTGCAGGGAAAATTCCATAGCCCCACTGCAATTATAGAGGGAGATTTCTTGGCTTTTGTGTGTACAATTAAAAAATAACTTTTAGGTAAATTACCTAAAAAACATCAGCTATTCAAAATTGCCTCGTAACTGAAAGACTCCTCAAGCAACTACAAAAATTAAACAAGAAAAAAAAATATTCTCACAGTTATCAGTAAAGTCCAATCAAACAGTGTATTAACTACTTTCACTTCATTTTTCAGGGTCAGTTCTTTTTATTGATTTATGTAGATTCCTGAACCTTAAGAAATGCATTTAGTATAATTAGACAGCAATAGAAACTTCAAAATTCATTAAGAATCATGAAATAGTTCATTCACTACCAATGATTATGTATACTTTGGATTTGTATTCATAAACATGTGGTCATCAAATTTCAATAGATCAAGGACTTTTTAAAAATTAATTTAATACCATTGTCTGATCCAGAAGAAATAAAAATTATCCAAATTAAAATGGTTTTGCCAGCAGAATGGCACATGTCTTTTGACAGAAACAAAGTGCCCATCAACACCAATGACAAATTTTAATTAGACGACTTTGGTGAAATTTAAAAATTAAGGCCTTTCATTTATTTTATTTTGCATTTCCCATTTTATTTATATATAAATATATTTATTTTTATATAATATATTTATTTTATAATATTCTGATATAAGCTTTCTTTTCATTTTCTTTTATCCTCGGTATTTCATTCCCACTGCCTGATATTTTTCTCTGAGCTCTTTCCTTTGCATTGTGCCCATTAACTCCAATTGCTTTAGTGTGGCAAATTCATTCACACTCGAAAACTCTCCCTTTGTTGTAACTGGAAATCTGGTAGATCTGCCAACTGCCTCATTACTGAAAGAAATACAGCAGACAATTACATCTTCTGCAGAGGTCTGAACTGATATATCCATGTGACTTATGCAGCTGCATGTAGCACGTGCGTCTGCATCTAGATAACACTTTACTGGGAAGGACCTATCTGAGGGACTTTTCAGTATGACTCGGTCTTAGATTCAGCTTAACAGACAATACAGAAGTACCTGCAATTATTTAAACTACACAGACTAGCAAGTGGATTTAGCACCAGAGCTTCTATCTTGTCAATACAACTCACATTGCTAAGTCTTGTATCATGTTTAATCTGTGGGAACTCAGGAGAGGTAATTTTGTGGAGAGGACAGAAAAACTTCTTATCTTATTTTATAGATAAATTAAACAGCCTCCCAATATGCTTGTCCTTGATGCTATGTTAAGTTAAGCAATGTGCTGCCATCTTGACAGCCATATACAACATGTATGTGTTTATTCTGACCAACTCTACCAGCAGAAGGTGGCAAAAGATGGAGGGAAGGTTTAGATAAAATTGCTAATAGATTAACCCATCTTCTCAAAGTTGGTTTCCAAAGAAACCCAACCCCTGAGGTCAGCCTCAAACATGAACCACGGTCTTTGTCCACCTTTCAAGATGATGTCCCTCTGCATCCCAAAATAAGGCCATAAAAGCCTTACTCTACCTTCCTGTCCTAAATATTAACTTAAGCCAAACATCAAGTTATCTGCCTTCGAATCACCCCTTAACTGTACGTTCTTTAGGATAGCTGCATTTTTGTGAATGGATCCTAGATGAAAATCAACAAGAAAAGTTCTCCCAAAATATATTTTAAAGTCCTATTTATGTCATTTATAATGACCGGGCATTATACTCCCTTAGTACTGGAGTAGATTAATAACTAAACGAGGCACTATTTAGTGAAGATTCTGAGTGCTGCAAAAATAACATCGAGAACTTGCTTTATTAACTGCTGCAAAATTTTTCAGGGAATTGAAAGGGTAAACAAATCCCCTTTTGGGGTCATTTAAGCCAACTTATAATGGACAAAATTACATCAAGACACCATAATCAGATTTGCACAGGTGTAAGTGAAGTAGAGCCTCAATTACTCTGACATTTTAAGATTCAATTAAATGACTGAAAAATTTCTTTCATATGAACCACTGTGGCTCGGCGTATTACATGGTAGACCATATTTGTTGCTGCATGTAGAAGATTGCTGTGATACATAATCCATACACACTGTGATGGATTATAGGCAGAGCCTTTTTTTTTCCCTTGGTCTGGTTTCATTAGCTGACGTGGATTTACTACTGTTTATGATACAAATGTTGAAACCCAGGCAACAGTTCAGTTCTGAACGTGCTCTCTTTTGAGAACTGAAGATCCTTAGGATGACTTTACGGTACCTTTTTTTTTCTTTTTTTAAGTATTATAGTAATGACTTGGGAGGCATAGCAAACGTAGTGACAGGGAGATTTGCAGACACACTAAAAAGAGAAGCAGAAGCAAGAGCAGAGTTCAGTCAAGGGAAATGCCAAGGTGAAATACAGTGAAGATAAAGAGAAGTTCTGATAGGGTAAGAAAGTTATAGCCATTGGAATAAATCTTCTCCTGTGGAGTAATGTCCCAAAGCAGGAGTACATACTCCCTCATAAGTAGGATCTCTATCCCTGAATATGTCATCAACTTCACACCCCACCAAACACCTATCAGTGTGTTATTTAGTATCACACTTTCATTTTTAAATGGGGAAAGCCATGTTCATTTTGTCAGCCTCACTTATTTGGTATACAGCGTTCCCAAGTTGTGTTTTTTTTTCAGACAATCTACTAGCATATGGAAAGCCATCATTAGTGACTGGCAAAATTTGATATGCAACTATTCGTATTACTGCAGCCACTAAAGAGAAGTGGTCCACAGAAAGCCAGAACTCTTGACTCCTAAAGAATGGTCATCTCAGTCTTGCTCTGGCAAGTAACCTATTGGATTAAAACTGCTAAACTCATATGAATGTGGTGACGCATAGATAATTTGTCTGTAAAACACTCTGGGAAAATTTTCTAAGGTAAATCTCTACAAAGCACACAAACTCCAATTCTCTGTCAATGTAATGAGCATAACTAGCATTTCTGCCAGGAAAAAATCAACTCCTTTTTGGCTCTGAAAGTATGAGGTAGTTATAAACGAAGGTGCTATGTTTCCCATCTTTATAAAATAAATCTGCCCTGAAAGGATGAACTGCAAGACCTGGACCTCAGCACTCTGATGGAAAGAAGCTTGTGAGCATCCAGTATCACACCGACACACTCCAGACTGTCCTCATACCACATCTCCTGGGCTTCTCTTACCACCTACTGCAGCTACCACCTACTGAGCCCCGGTTCCTTAGCCTGAACCAGTCTGCTCAAGCACACAGTTTGATTTGCCTAAGATAGAACAAATACTTACAAAAGTGGTTCCCAACATATTCTCCCTATTTTTGGTCATTCTGCTTTTCACGCCTGATTCATATGAAGAAACAGGTATCTCTTTCAAGAGATTATAGCATCAGTGATGCAAAGAGAAGTAGACTTTGAGTTTGAAGGTGTCCCACAGTGGCACTCTGAGGGAAACACAACTGCTAGGCTCTATCAGAAACACCTGGGTTGTGGTGAGTAGATGGGAACTGCGCTAATTAATCAGGATTACTACAGAAGTGATTAATTTTAATAATTTAATGATCTGTCACAAGAAGTGACCCATATCCCTGTGAGGCTGAACTATGCTCACCCATCCCAAAAGAGGGATCCTGAGCACGTGCATCAGGTGGTGAATGAGATCTGGTGAAGCCAGAGGCAGTCCCACAGATCCCATCCCAAGAGGATTCCACAGACCAGTGCAACCCAGTTGCTGTTGACTAAGCTCCCAGTGTCAGCTCTTTAAGTGTATGTAACTTCAGTGATGCAAGGAGCTCAATTAACTTCAACAGATATTATCCATATGCTTACAGGTTTTACTACATTGCAGTCCTATTAGTTGCATTCAAGCTATTAGTAGCAATATCATTTGCTGACTGAAATAGATTTTAACATTATAAATACTATCAGATGGAAAGACAGCTTGGTTTTGAGCAGGAGAAACATGGGCAAGGAGCACAAGATAAATACTACCATAAGTATTCTATATGGTATTATTTAAAAGGAAACAACTCACATAAAATACAACAGCAAAACCCTGGTTGTCTTGTCCTGAAACGGATGGTTAATTAAGTTTCTATCAAATACATAAGCCCAATATAAACAGTACATAGTGATAGGTAAACTTTCGTTACCCTCCTCTTCAGCCCAAGATCTTATGGGGGGAAATTATTTCTTAACTAATTGTACTTTTTAAACAGTGAGTAATTAAAAAAAATTATTTATTTTTTACTTATTTGAAATAAATCAGAGTTTGTCAAGGAATAAGCAGGGAAGAGTGGATTTTTATGTTTAATTTTTGAAATAAAAAAATCTACTTCATTCTGAAATACAAAGCAGTAGACTGTGGTTATAACCTCTTTAGTACCACTTCATCTAAAACTATGCAAGTCCAACTTGCAAAACAGCCCATTAAAAGGATAAATAACCAAGGAAAAAAATTCAACACATTTTCGAATATTTTTGATAGAAAGTAAGCAACGTTGAAACATTGTTTACTTCATTTCACTGGGAACAAAACAAAATTATCTAGATTTTATCCACTGAATTCAAATGTTGTAGGAGAATCACACATTTCAGCTCCAGGATTAATATTTTGTATCTTATGTGCTTAACAGAAGTAAAAGTGCCAAGTTCCCTATTAGCATAAAATAAATTCATTTGAAAAACAACCAGGCCAGAAAGAACAATTGCGATCAACTAGCATGACTTTCTGTGTAAAATAGGTTTTCTGGTTTTTATGCAGAAGATATTATTTCAGGACTCTCCTCCAACATAAAACCTAAAATCATATCCAGTCCCCATTCAAGCCCTGACAGCAACAGAGAAAATGGCATAACCCTTGATATGTGAATCCTCTGCTATTAAATATACGTATGCGTGGTTTGCACTCTGGATTTGTTCGGTTTAGAGTGGGAAGAATTAAATGCAGTCATGACTTTGGTGCCTTTAATTTCCTATTTGATGGGAAATACTAGTAAACACTGCTATAAAAAACAAGTGAAACATTTCCCACCAGATCTGACCTCTAAAAATTGCACTTGCACCATAGCTGAATGCAGGCATAACGAGAACATCTTTTAAACATTCCTGTTGTCTAGAAAAGGTTGTTGAAAATGTCCCCATAAAGCATATGTTCAAGACTATTAATTGTATTGTAGGAAATGAAATCTCAGCAACATCTCTCCATTATGCAGAAAGCCCAGATGTTTTATCAACAATGCCGGTTTCACACATTTCTGGTTGGCATAACTACCCAAAATCTGTAAGATGCCTTTCTATTATGCCTTCACTAGGGCAGGAGAGTTCAACTTAGACTGTTTGAAGACCAGTGTAATAAGGAACAATGTTTCTGTAGAGCAAAGAAGCTGGCATTGTGGAAGAGAAAAACACAGCATCCTAAAAAGCTTGCAAAAAATCTGTGCTGGGATCATATACCATTAGAGTGTCTACACTTGATTGACATCCCAAGGAATTTAGGCAGGAGTTTGAAATGAAGATGAACCATAAATATATTTTCTGAATCAGGACATACAAGCACATTTTGTATGATTAATAATGTATGCTCAGTTTAAACATTTTTAAAATGATCACGTTCTGGAGAAGACAAAGTTTTTTTGATGGTCTGAACTGGACTTCCCTACTCATCAATGACAATGTAGAGGAGACAGATAAGTAAAATACAAGTTTAAGATGATGAGAGTACAAATAAAAATAATTGTTGGGTTGTAAGGTGATTTGTATAATAAAAATAGAAGATATTGATCTTGAAGGTGATTGGTCAAAAGAAACAGCTGAAAGGCATGATGATTGGATAAAATCACACCAAGATGAATGAGGAAACATCTGATTAGGTGATCCATGAGATCAGATCAGAGATCTCCAATATAAGCTCAAGGTTTGCCAGATTAATTTGGGGAAACTTCTTCCGAAGATGCCAAGGAGACCAACCAGTGAACCCAACTATTAATCAAGAGAGAAAACAAGGACACTAATTTCACTATGTGACCAAAGCTACACATGCAGACCCCAGTAGAAGAGTGTCCTACTCCAGAGAAGGTTGCCCACCATGATCAGGGTGGGTATCTTCCATGGGCATCTCAAAGAGTGCATTGGAACATGACTTCCCTGGTGTTGACACACTGAATTGCTGATGAATAGAAAGATGGTCTTTCCTTAGTGCATAACACAGCATGGTTTGTCCATGTATGGCTGGATATTATCTTTGTAGATACAAAGTTAGATATTATTTTGGGAATAATAATGTAACAGCACTTAGCAATAACACCTAGAATATTGTTATATGTATTTAAAAAATAGTATAAGTCAATCGCCCAATTCAATCATTGGTGTTTGTGCAAATCAGTCTTTAAGTTCCAGAGCTTTAGTTGCCCTGCAACACAACCAGTGTGTCTTTTAAAGACCAGGCCAATGAAATGTGTACTAGAACTGTGCTGTCACTACTAACCAGATTAGACTTCAGTACATTCATGAGAGCCATAGAAGAGCCCTGCAAAGCCCTGAGCAGGATGATCTGGGGTAGGCAGCATAAGTGCCCATAGTGCTGCCTATCCAGATGGCTAGAAGTGTCACTGGAGATTATCACCTTTTTCTGCTGAGTTCAGCTAGCTTCTGGAGTAGATGCAGCTGCATTTGACAAGAATAGAGCCCTGGAGCCACTTCTGCAGCTCACAGATAGGAGCAAGTTTACTGACCCTTCCAGCAATACAGAAAAGTTAGTGTCCACTAAATCCACACCAGACACTGTGCTCACTGTGCTTTGTTAACTTTAAGGGCAGTGAATCTTATCTTACACCCAAAGCACTCAGGTCTTGGCACTGCAAGCAAGACCATACGTATCTGAAAGTGGGAAGAGACAGGAGAGTAATCAGGAAGCACATCTGCTAGAAAGGCTTGTGTAGCAAAATGTGCAAGGCACAGTGATCAGCAACAGAGAGGAGTACAGCGTACCAGGAGAGGGTCGCTTTAGATGACAGGGCAAAGGTAGATTACTGATTCATTATCTGAGAAACACAGTATCTGAAGAACCAGTGGGCTGGAAACAGGATTGAGATGTGTTTCAGGTAGTTGTGCCAGCCCTGTTGCTGAACTTGGTGAACAGACCCAAGAGGGAGAGCTCAGCATCAGAGGTCAGATGACTGTTTTAGTCAGAGGTCTCTGGACATGGCTTCTCTCTTCCACCACATAGCGAGAGAAAGTGCAATCACCAGCAAAGAAATCAAAGGGCAAGGCACAGACCAGTGTGTGCAGCGAGCCCAAAGAAAATAAGAGCCTTGACCAAGAATGGCTTTGCCTTTAAAGATATGGAGTCATCTCATTATGTTAGTCACACTCTGAGAACAAGAAGTGCAAGAAGGGGAAGAGAGAGAAGGAGAGCAAGAGCATCCTCTAGCTAAAGATTGCTTTAGTCAAATGCTTAGATTATTTCATTTAACTTCTAAGTACACGTGTTGGATCCCTTATATTAGCTTATGTAACAGTTGGATTAGCATTTATTTCTTTTATAAAATAAAATAGTGTTTATGCTTCCTCTTTCTTGGACTTCTGATAAATATGGCATGAAGTTCTAAAGCACAAAAGAGACAGAAAATAAATGCACTTACTTTCTGCAAATTTCTGGCTTTCTAATTGCAGATTTTTCCTTCTCAAATCAGAGCAAAAAAGAGCAACTAATGACTACAGCTGAATGAATACTGAAATCATTACCCTTGTTATAATGATATATTTCAATAGCAACCACAATACTTGATCTCCATGGATGGTTTTATAATGACCATGGATTATGCTGAGAAAATGCTATTCCTAATTTTATTCTTAATGGAGTGTGAAAGTCTTGCTATGTGGTAGAGACTAATTGTCACTTTAAACATAATTCACATCACTCAAAGAACATGCATGCTTCATGGTATTGATTAAAGGATACCACAAAAAGTTTGGTTGACAAGAAATGGTGGATTTCTTACTTCAAGCCAAATGAAGCAGTTGTCTCACTAGAAAAACTCGTATTATCATTTAAGAAAAGCACATTTTATCATAGATAGCATGGGGTCATGCAAAAGAGCATGCATGGGATTTAGAACATTTGGTATCGGCATAATTAAACTAACTAATCAATTGCAGAACAGTAGTCAAATGTTAAATCTTAATGAACTGGAAAAATGCTACTTCAATTTTTCTGTTTGAAATCCCCAAATTAGCATAATAAACACAACCTATTTCTGCTCAGTGAAAAAACAGCATTTGTTCCCTTATACTTTGATGATTACTCTGTATTAAAGATATTATTTGCAGTGGCTTTGTAAACCACCAGCTAGTTTTGAGTAATTTAATAAAAATAATGTAAATATGTTATGCAAAACCCAAGTGTTCTTGTCCCTTTCTGCAGCATTTTTGTTGCAAATACGATTTTCTTCCATTTTTTTCTTCGTTGTTGTAGTTATAAGACTTCTATTCTATTTATGCTGAAATACAGGTATTACATGTGCAGTGCATATTTCCCAATGGGGGGGTACCTGCTGGGAGAGGGTGAGTATTTTCAAGAAATCCACTTTTTCCTTAAGAAGTGGCTAAAGAGTTGACTGACAGAGGTCAAATGTGACTTTTCATTCACTTTGCCTCCATTCTTACTGTACAGTGAGGGATTTGAGATCTGCACAACGATGAACCTAATAATAATCAATGCTCTTCTCTGTGTTATGGTCATGTATATCACTAGTCAAGATCCAAGCCCCATCCTCCATGGACTTCAGACCCTTCAAAGGGCTGACTGCAACAAGTGGTGGAAATAGCTTTTCACCCTTATTTTACTTATGAGAAAACTGTGATGTATCCATTAAGTATCATTCACTAAGATATAATAGAGGTCAGGGCTAACATGAGAATCTGTACCTAGGCTTCCTGAGTCCTGCTGCCTCACCTGAAGTTGTGAAAGGATGTAAAGCAAAATTCACCCCAAAACAAAATTGTTACCCTAAATCAAGGAACTTCAGCTAAGACATTGTTAAGCCCTCATTCCACGTGCAATTTGCAGCAGATGTCAATTTTTTCTGAAGTCATTCAGCCAGCTCATCATCGTAGTCTGTTACATATAATTATTAAATGCGTTTTAACTCAGTCAAGAGAAGGTATTAACCTAATGAAAGGGAAGGATCCCAGTTTGTTGGGATGAAATCATAAAGATTCATTCTGTCCATGAACATGTGAAACTCTGAATATTACCATCAGTTCTCAGCAATAAACCTAATCTGTATTGCACTGATGCTCTACTTCATTTTAGCACTGCAAAATAGCCAAAGCTTTAGAGAATAGACCAGCCATCTGTGCCTGCAGGTGTTTACAATACAGAATAAATTAAGAAGTGACAAGGCATCGAGAAGGTTACAGTTGAATAATTACCATGAAAAACTCAAAATCTTATGCACCATTTCAACTACTGAAGATGGAGTATCTGTCTCTGTCCTTTTAAAATCAGTTTCCACTTTTGTTGAATTTCTTGAGTTTGCCCTTCTGTCTGAAGGACATCTCCCTTCTTCAAATACAGAGCACTTGCTGAAATTAAGCTATGTCAATACTTGTACTAGCAAGTGGGTTTTTTCTTTTTGATTTAATTGATGCAAGAAACTCGGTTACCAGTGTTGAGCCCAAAGACTCATGCTTGTCTCTTTCCATCAATGACAGCCTGTTCTGTAAGAACATCTTCTGGCTCTAGATTTCTTTCCTCTCTGTTCCCAAGCCTTCTTCCTGATACAATGCTATTCCATGGAAGGCACTGGCATTATGCACCAAATTCTCTGAGATGAAGGTCATCCTCGACTTTATTTACACATTATACATCTTCAACATCAAAGCTGCAGATGTATGGTACAAAAGAACACAAAGACCTTGGATCTCATTAGAACTTGGCTGGCCTTTAAAAATTAGAAAACAGTTTTTAAAATTCCCCAAATTAATAAAACATCACTATTTGAGCACTGAAATGGGAGAAATTTTTCAATTGATGAAGTGCTCCTGATTTTGAAAAAAGGAACTTTTTTAGTCTTTTGCTTCAAAGTGTCATATGTCATTAATTCTTAATAAGTACAATGAGAAATGCTCACAGCTTATTATCATAGAAAATTTTGGATTTTTTCAGGGTGGGGAAAGGTTTCACCTTTTCTAAGATTTAAAACATTTTAACAGGAAGATAACTATTAGAAACTTTTGCATAAACATCTATTTTATTGAGCCCTCTGTCTAGCCATAGCACCATAGCAGCAGTGGATTTAAGGATCTTTTGAGGAAAGATATGCAAAGACTAAAGTAATTAAGCATTCTGTATCTTCCATGTGTGGTACAAGGGCTTTTTTGCTATTCACAGAAGACTTTGAACACACATGGCCAGAAATAGCTCAGATGTTAATCCTTTTTTCAGGAGTTTGGGTCTAAATAACAATGCCTGCTCCACAAAGTAATTTTCTGTCTTTAACTGTCTGGAGAGAGACAGAGGAAGTTACACTACTCATTCTCGAAAGATGCAATGCAGCTGAGCTGGAAGCAGCATGTTATCATTGCATAGGCTGGGAAGCATTAATGCACTAAGAAAAGAGATTTCCAGAAGTGTAGAAGAGGAGTTACATCACCCACCAGCTGTAGGTTGGCCCAGGAGCGCAAGCACATCTCTCCACAGCATCTCACGGTCCTGGAAAAGGAGATTACGCAAAGACAAAAAAATCTATAAACTTTTCTAGGATATAGAATTAAAACCTGTAGGCTTTAAATTTTATAAATTACTAGTGTTGCAATAAAGACATGCCTGATGTCTGTCACAGTCTGTAGGGTTACACATGCTTTTGCAGAGATTCAGAAACATCTCCTGGGCTGGGGGCACCAATTTTGGAGCCGCAGGGTCTCACAGCTCTCTAATGCTTTATCCCAGGCTCATTAAGTCCATATTCTGGTCAGGCATGAAAAAAAGACAGATTTCTATACTACTTAAAAACCAAAGCAAATAGTAGTATTCCTACTAGGATAGGGATGGTGGCTAAACCAGAAGATTTGACTGGATTAGTAACATAAAATTCATAAGAAGCAAATTGGGTTATCTTCCAGTTAAGCTGAGGAACCAAAAAAAGAAAAATACTTAGAATTAAACAAATCAGGGAAAAAAAAACCCAAAACCAATAACCAACAAAACCCCCACCACAAACCTGGACATGAGCTATCTCTGTAAAGCAGATGTTAATAATGTGCTATACACTGGCTTGTGTGGAAAGGAACTAATAAAATGAGTTATAGCAGTAATTACTCTTATTTAATTATATGGAATGAACTATAACAAGATACAAATCTAGTAAATCCCACTGAATATTTCTTAAGAAATTTCTTGACCTTGAGCAAGACTGACGTGGGGCAGTTGGCATACAATAGGATACTTTTTAATATGATTTTAGATGCTCTTACCTGAGAGGGAAGCAGTCAGTTACAGTATAGTTTGCTGAATCCAGTATCCCAGTAGACATGTGGCTTTGCGTCCCTGGGTTCAGCCAGTACCAAGGCTGATTGTGTATTTCCAGGGGGCACATACGTATGCACTCAATGTTTTTTGTTTTTTTTTTCTCCTCTGAATTAACAACACTGAATTATTTGTTTTGAAGGACAACTCCCATGGGGCAGAATCCAAAAACCATGTATCAACCAGCAGACTTTATCATCAATTTTTGATTTTGGTATTTTAACACAGTGTTTAGCCAGTCTTAACTTTAGGATGTAAATCGGTATCAAACAAAAGTGCTAGAAAAGAGAAAATATTTCTAATATGTGCCTTCTGTTCTTAGGTTTTGAACTGAAATTTCACTTTCAGGTCAAACCAAAGCAGAGTAGGTCGATTGCTCATTTTATTACACCTCCTAACTAAGCACTGACCTTGGGGCAGCTTGACTTTTTTGATATTTCCTACCTAACTCTGTGATCTGGATCTTATTCTATGAGTAATCTGCACAGCAGGCAGCAAAAAACAGGTTCTTTTTGTCCTAACCTTCATCAGTCAACATGCATGAAAAAAGCCACAGTCAATGGCAGAACAAATGACTAAAGACACACACAGAAACAAGTTTTCTTTCACTTGCCCTACTGCCAGGCCAAGAGACCCACAGACCATTTTAGTATGTTTGAATCAAACCTACTTGAGCAGTCAGATAAATTCGTAAGCATTTGTAGGATTATCTAATTAAAAAATTAGCAGGCAAATTGGACAGCATGGAATTACTCTACAGAAAATTGCATAAGACAATTTTTTTTTCCAAATCTCCAAAAGTAGATTGCCTTTTCATTCAAACATTTTGATGTTTTAAAGAGCTCTGGGTGTCCATTTTGGAAAACAGAAAACCAAATTTCCTCCTTGATTTCTTTTTCTCCTTCCTGCAGCATATAGCTTTCACTAAAAATAGCACAGGAGGAAGGAGAAAAGCAATGTAAAAACTGGGAAACCTCACTTTTGAACTATTTTTATAGTTGCACAAAAAGCCAGGAAACTAAGACAGTATAGGATATTGTGGCAGAAACTGGAACAGGTGACAGGTGAGGTGGGATAAAAGTAAATAAATGGGGACAACGTTTTCTTGTAATGAGTGTGGAAACAACCAAAGCTACCCCCTGGTACGAAGCCATAAAACATTTCCACACACATCAGCACACCAAAACAGAAGTGAGGCAGGCAGGTCTTGATAAAAACATTCAGATTCAACTGTTGAGGCCAATGTAGAGCCTTTGGTGTTAGATGTGACAGATTGACTGGCTCTCAGGTAGACACCGCCATCTTTGACATACATACTAGAGAATATGTGTGAAAATTAACTCTGCCATCACATTTAATTATACCCGAGTGCTTTATCCTGCTGCAGAGTGGCATTGGATAAGAAAGCACAAATATTTGCATGTAATTGTAAACAACTTACCTTTCATTTTGCAGTTGCTGAAAAATATTAACTGGGGCGACAAAGATTTACAGGAGCCTTTTGATGTTTTTTTAAGTCAGCTTGCTGTTGTTTTAGCAGTGTGAAACAAAGGTCACTGGACAAGGGGGTTAAATAGAAATGATCATTTATTTTTGCTGCACAAAGGTCTGTGCTTTCTGTGAAAAACAAACTATAGATTTTTATGTTTGCTGCATGGTCTCTGTGAATGGGGAGACACGAATATCTTTGCATGAGCAAGTTTTCATATTCTTTCTCGCATGCTGGTAATTTCACCTGCCTGCTTCATCATCACTTTAGCTTGTCTAACTGATCTCAGATCAACGGGAGCTTGAAATTATCTCAAGGCACATTATGAAATACATAATAGGGGTGTGAAGAAGATGCATGGAGGAACGGGGTGTGGGGACAAAGCCAAGACACAGCACAGTCTATTCTAAATTGCACCATCTC
>JAOXNG010000004.1:6203049-6216960 GCA_028566535.1 Scolopax minor
ATTGGTACCTGAGACTTTTGCCAGGTCTACCAAAGTGCTCCCAGGTCAAACAGTCCAGATGCTCTAAATATAGCAGATACAGATTTTTGGGGTGTTTCAGTGCTTACTCATCATCAGTGCAACCTAAAGGACATTCTTCTGCATAGCTCACTCATCCCATAGATAGACAACATCTAATGAACCTTAATTCTGATGATTCACATATAACTAATTACACTCCAGCACGCAGGCATGACGCATCAGCTATATTGTGTCTTTTTTAATTAATTTTCTTCATGTTTTCCTACCCCTTCTCCATTTTAAAATGGACTTGAAGTTCTAATATGACATAGCTAATCTCACTTCCAATCTGAAATTTCAAGCCTTCCTTACATGCCTCTTCTACAGCTGATAAATAACTTCAGACAATAGGAATGGTCAGTGCACTGAGATTATGACTTGTCATAGAATCATAGAACAGTTAGAGTTGGAAGGGACCTTAGAGATCATCAAGTTCCAATCCTCCTATAATGGGCAGGGACACTTCCTACTAAAGCAGGTTGCTAAAAGGTTGCTCATTTCTACACTGACCTCAGCCACATCCCATTCCCATGAGGACCCCTCTGCTGTATGATCACTAGAGTATCTTGTTCTTTAACAATGTATTTTTAAGACACCTGAGTTTGAAAACAAAACCAGCCATCAGCATGTTCTTGGAAATGGCATGACCACCTCAGGGACTTAAGTAAAACTGGATCCTGTTTATTGAAGACAGGTACAACATTGGTCTGTTTCCAGTCACAGGAATCACCTCCAGTTCTATCACCTCTGCCCCTTTGGGCACATAAATAGGTGCCTTCAGCTCCCATAAGAGAAAGCCTCAAGTAACTTCATTTTCTTTCTACATGCTTACTCTTGATTAAGACTCAGCTAACTCTGATTCCTCCCCTAATGGGACACCATCTTCCTGATCCATTTCCAACATCCTATACCTATTCTGTAATTGCAGAAATGGGCAGAGAAGGGCATTTGCTGTTTTGTGGGAAATGCTCAATTTCCAGTAGCCACCATCTTGGAAGTTTCTGACTATTGCTCTGTTGCGGGTTGTTCATCCTTCCCTGAAAGGCTGGCAAGACTCTGGTATGTGTTCTGTAGGGCTGTGAGGATCTCGTCAGTCTCCTATTTGTCCTCCTTGATGGTACATGGTCTGCTCACTTAATTTTGCTGGTAAGCCAGCAGAGCTTCCCTCCCAAGCATCCCTCCCACCGGTGGGACCGCTGGCATTCCCAGCACTCCTTGTCCTCAGAAACATGGACAGTCCCATTCTCCTGCAGGGGCTCTGCCTGGGTCAAGGTCTCTGACGTGCCAAGGATGACAGCTCCAAACAGTGTCAGAAATGACACCTATTCAGTGTCCTTTTGCATTCCTGATGCTCTTGCCTATGGGTAGTATAGCTGCTCCCAAGTGGGTTGGTACCTGCCTGATTAATGGGCAGTTGTATGCAAACAGCTCGGACAGCTTAAACCAGGAAATGGCCAAGAGTATCCAACTTAGAGCTGACAGAGCAAAAACCTTCAACAGCCTTGAGAAGCCAGCCCTCACTGGCAGTGGCACATCAGCAGGAAAGAACCAACAAAAGATGAGATGTGAAGAAGCTACCTGAGACCTGCAAAAAATTAGCTGTGCTCACCAATTAAGTACTAAATAATACATATCTCCATGAGGATGCCCATCAGCTCTTTGGAGTAGAAAGGTACTATTCATTGTTTCTGTAATCCCTGTAGCAACAGAAACTTTGCCCTTAAACTGGGACTTAACTGAGGCCTGTGGTTTATAAAGATTTGTTTGCCTCCGTTGTTGATTATATTAAATTACAAAAAACAAAATTACGTCTTGCAATTATTCACTGACAAAATCTTCACCAGACATCTCATAATCATTTTGTGGGAATATCTACCTGCTCCTATTTTTCTGCCAAGCCCTAAGTGAATCATGAAAAGTAGTTTTTCCCAATGCAATATAAGCCTTATTTATTCTACTGCTGTTCTGTATATATGAAATGCACATTGTTCAAAGAATTGCATTGTTGTCATTGGAAGTAATAATAATCTAAATGTATTACTGAAGTTAATCTATAATTCCCTGAGTGTTTTATAATATGCAGGAGGTAGAGCAAAATATCTTCAAGATATTTTGGAGTAAATATATATTGGTCTGTGTGTATGGATTTCTTCAAGCAAGTCTTATTACCAGAGTTCTTTAATTTACATTTCTGCTGTATTTATGTGCTCTGTTTTGATGCTGCTTTGCCTAGTTTGGATATTGGTAAGTGGAATAAGAGACATTTTTATGAGCCATGCCCAGTGAAATAAAGAAAATTTAAGTTAAAAATTGATATGCAATACTTATTAATATTTCAGTGCACAAAGAAAAAAATCTGATTTTCGAATCCCCCAGAAATGAAAGCTTTAGAAATATAGATTCAGTCCTGATGGCCATAAAATAAGCAATTTAGGTTTCATACAATTATGAGGAAGTTTCAGCTCCTCCAAATATGTATACTGTGGGTGAGAGTAACTTCTTTACTCGTTTTTTTTTTTTTCCCCAAACAATATCAGATTGTTATTCTGGAAATCTCTCTTTTTATGGGCTTGTAAAAGATAACATTAAATCAGATGGAAATCATTCCAATTCTGCCAACTTATTTATTATTTATTAACATGAAATATATTGTGAAGAAGAAACTATCAGCTTTAGAAATGCTTCATCATTTTAAGATATGAAGATAAGATCTTTGGAAAGAAATATGACCCCCTCATGCTTTAGGTACATTCCTTATAAAGAACTAATAATTTGACAAAAATGTTTGGGTTTTCTTTGTTGCAAAATCATACCCTTATCTCTGGGAAAAGAGTCATGAGCCACAGGTGGAAGAGGAAAAGTACCCACCTACATCAATCTGCAAAAATGGTGCTGCTTTCTCCTCCCAGACATTCCATGCATCTTAACCAGGTCCTGTCAATATTCTCTGGCTATAATCTTCAGCAAAACTGAAATCTGTGAAAAACACACACTGTTACTTCCCTCATAGCATACTTTGCTGACAGCTCTGTAAAATTAAATATAAATGAATATTTTTTGCAGATTCAAAGCATAAATCCTACTTAAATATTTAATATATAGACCTACTCCCACTGAACAGTCAGGTTGTTTAAACTTGCTTACTTCCTATAGCAGGTGTTGTAGAAAGGCAAGAGAAGTGTATACAGAAAAGTTAAAATAAAATATTACCAAAAAAAATAAAATAGGAACGCTCCTACCCATCTCTCTCCATGTCATACTACCATCAAATTGTCAAGATGCTTGTCCCAGCCTTGACATTTTTTTTGCCATTATACTAGACAGGAAGAAATTGTGCTCGTCTACCTGACAGAAACTAAGTGGTGTATCTGCTGCAGGCTGCTTCCTTATCTCTGTTTCCTATTATTTCCAGGAAATAAACCAACCAACCAGCCAAAAAAAAAAAACCAACCCAATAAACCAAAACAACCCAAAAAAACTTTCTAAGGGGAAGGAACTAGACAAAAAGCACAGCATAAGGAATGGACTAACATAAAAGGACATTTTTCTGTCCCTGGATGTTAAGTCCATGACCCTGTTTGTGAACAATGACACATGAACAAGATGTAGGGATGTTCGGTATGTGACCACAGCACAGAGAATATTCATAATCTTTTCAGATAGCCTGAGGGATAAGAGACACAGACATGTTCTCTACACGTGTGGTCCTACAGATAAATATTTCCTTAACAAAATCCATCCATGGATCCTGAGGGAACTGTTGGATGAAGTTGCTAAGCTGTTTTTATATTTGAAAAGCCATGGCAGTCTGGTGAAGTTCCCACTTACTGGAAAAGGGGAAACATAGGCCCTGTTTTCAAAAAAAAGAAAAAAGGAAGAGCTGGGGAACTACGGGCCAGTCACTCCCACCTCTGTGTCCATCAAGATCATGGAGCAGATCCTCATTAAATCACTGCTAAGGCACATGGAAAATAAGAAGGTGATCACCTTCACCAAGGGCAAGTCGTGCCTGACAAATTTGGTGGCCATCTACAATGGTGCTACAGCATTGGTAGATAAAGGGAGAGCAACAGACATCATCTACCTGCAGTTATGCAAAGCATTTGACACCATCCCGCATGACATCCTGGTCTCTCAACTGGAGAGACATGGGTTTGATGGATGGACCACTCAGTGGATCAGGAACTGAAATTCTGTTGGAAGCACCCAAAGGATTGTGTTCAACAGCTCAATGTGAAAGTGGAAGCCAGTGACAAGTGGCATTCCTCAGGCTTCAGTACTGGAACACAGATGCTCATTTATATGTATTATCATCCTACAGATGAACTCACAGTGAACATTTTCATTCTGTATATTTTCAATTTTGTTGGTTTTTTTTTAAACAGATACATATTTGCAAATGCTAAAGAGGGAGAAGGTACTTTTTATAATTCCTTACATTTATTGTCTACTTATTCCTATAAACTTTTGTTGCAATCTTTCTTCATGGAAGGCTTTTATTCCTAAGGAAGGTCATATATATTTTGTGTGCCAAAAGCATCAGGTTAATTTTGTCCTTACAGTAATTCCAAGGTGGTCACTAAAGTCTTTCTTTCAGGAGACAGATACTGCTGAAGTGTTTCTGTGTTTTCCTGTCATTGTCTTAACCCTGTTACTGCTTCAGTGAAGAGAAATGCAGATGGAAGGGAATGACCAACTTCCTCACATTGATAGCTTTCTCTCCAATGGATGGAAGTTAGCTTTAAATATGCTGATTGTACTTAATTATCACTTTTTAATGTTCTTTAATTGAAAATGTAGGTTTGCTAGAGCCCACTTCAACAGAACCACAATCTAATTTGGGGCTAATGCTCTTTGTTCAACAGACACTACTGCAGAGAAAAATGCTATCATTGCAGGTTGGGGCTCAGATACTTTGTCAAAGGAGCATGATGAAAATTAGTAACTACCAACATTACATTCAGGCCTCATTGGTGCAATTTGGAACTAGCCCAAATCCCAATTAAGGTGTCAGTGTGCTTTGAATGATGTCTTTAGTATGAATTCTACATCCTTTACATGCCTCCTCTCATCCCAGTGTGATAGTCACGCACTGGAGACTTGGCTATTACTTCTTTGTATTTAAATGGCTTTCTACAACCTCCTTGACTGCATTTGCAGTGGCACATCAGAGCGAAGCAGAAGAGAGACTTTGCCATGCCTGGTTTCAAAAAAGCACCTATTTGTCACTCTTTGATATGGTGATACCCTCTTTCAGGTTGACAGAGGGGTTTTATGGAGGCAGGGTAAGACAAATACTGTAATTATTTTCATGCAAACTCAAAGCACTAGCTACTGCACTGACATTTACTTGTGTCCCTGTGTCTTGAATGGGCTCAAGTTGTGAGGGCACCTGGTAATTTGAATGTACATTGCCACTGATGGCATCTTTCTTTTTTTATGCATAGCACAGCAGAATCCCTATCATTGAAGACAACTATAAAAATATATAACCAGGCAGCCCAAGTTTCTCATTTTCACAAGAGTTAGGTGTATCTCTGGAAAAGAATCTTATCAAGAAAATAATAATTATGGTTGACCTGCCATTTGTAATTGAGAAGTGTTATCATGTAGCAATTGTCTATTGCTTAGCATGACAAAGAGCTACACAAATATAGAGCAAAGCTGCAGCAGAAAACTAGGGAAAATGGTAAGAAATGAGAGGGAAACCAGGTCTTTGGTATATTTGGGACAGTGAGTGGCATGATAAGAAAATCCATTGTGTATTTTCTTTCAGGCTGAAAATCTATTTAGGCAATGAGAAGCTCATGTGCCATTGTGCTAGTACCGGTGTGGTTATGCTGCTCGTGGATGGCAGAGAGAGGGAAGCAATCTGATAAATGAAATGTAACCACCTGATGCATAATTCAGTCTTGCAAGGGCAATGTAGGAAAACAGTATCATATCTAGACAAATGAATCTATCTTAGGTTTATGACTATTTCAAGGCCTTCTCTTTCATTGTCAGTACAGTAACAGGTATATATGTGGTTATTATTTCAAAGGGAAAGTTCTTTTCCAATAGTTATTTTTGAAAAATGCTGTCTCCCAGCAAAATCACTTTAGTGAAGTATGCTTTCATTTTGAAGTACAATAGCAACTGCCAGTTAGAACCATCAATTTTTTGCTTTGCTTTGTTTTGTTTCTGTTATTTGTGTCTAATATGTCATTTTAGATGTTGGCACCACTGTGGTGCACTTCGCTCACCAATCCCAGTCATAACCAGCTGGTTAATAACAGCTGTGTCTTGGCTATATTCACAGATTGTGACAACTACATAAATACAGAGGGAAAAAGGAATATTACAGCTTTTTGCAGGAAACTGAGGCACAGAGAAGTTTGGTCCCTGCCCACACAGGCATCTGGGTGATCTGATTGTACAGACCAGTATCCATTGGAGAACCTTGTCCAGCACTTTAAGTGTTGGTCTACACAAGATGAATAAAGTCATATAGCAACTGCTGGTGCAATATGTACTGAGGGCAGTGTTTGAAGTCAACAGGCTGTCCTGAAAAAAATGAATTTGTGATACCATATATTTGGCGAGTACTAAAGTTGACCGCAAATTCCACTAGAATGAATTAATGATAAAAAAAGAGTGTAACTGAAGATAATTTAAATGATAACATAATAATATCTGTATTATTATTATACAAGATATAATTTAATCATTCTTTTATATCATAATAACTGATAATATAATGATAAAAAACAAGTACCTGTTAGGCCTCTAGGCCAATTTCCATTCTCCCTCTCCCTTCCTCAAATATAACTCTGAATTATGGCTTCTTTTCTTCCAAATTTCTTGTTTTACTAGACAAAGACTTGCTATGAAGAAGGCACTGAAGTCAACGCTACTTGCAGTCTGTGGCCTTCTGAGGAGGCCTATTTTATTTTCTTGCAGACCATGCCTGGGTAGGGGAGGCTCCCTGCTAGAGGAGAAACAATTCAAATGTTTCTGTGAGCAAACTACATCCAGGAGGTGACAGCAAGGGAAGAAAGAGTGATTTTGGGGACTGGCATTAGGGATTTTAAATATGAAAATTGAAGCTTCAATAGCTCCTATTATCATAGAATGGTTTGGGTTGGAAGGGACCTTTAAAGATCATTGAGTTCTAATCTCCTGCCATGGGCTGGGACATCTCCCACTAGACCAAAGCCCCATCCAGCCTGGTCTTGAACACCTCCAGGGATGGGCCATCCACAACTTCTCTGGGAAACCTGTTCCAGTGTCTCACCACCCTCTTAGTGAAATCTTTATTCCTGATATCTACTCTAAATTTTCCTTCTTCCAGTTTGAAGCCATCACCCCTTGTCCTATCACTACAAGGGGTAGTCCTTGTAGACTACCTTGTAGACTACAAGTCCCTTGCCAACTTTTCTGTAGGCTGCCTTCATGTGCTGGAAGGCTGCTACAAGGTGCCCCCTGAGCCTGCTCTTCTCAAGACTAAACAATCCCAACCCTATTAACCTATTGTCATAGCATAGGTGCTCCAGGCCATTATCTTCATGGCCCTCTGCTGGACCTATTCCAACAGGTCTGTGTCCTTCCTGTGTTGAGGACTCCAGAGCTAGACACAGTACTCCAGGTGTGATCTCACCAGAACAGAGTAGAGGGATAGAATCACCTCCCTTGCCCTGCTGGCCACACTTCTTTTGATGCATCCCAGGATGCGGTTGGCTTTCCTGGCTGCCAACTCACACTGCCGCCTCATGTTGAGCTTCTCATCCACCAATACCCCCAAGTCATTCTCCTCAGGGCTGCTCTCCAGCCATTCTCCACCCAACTTGTATTTGTGCCTGGGATTGCCATGAGGCACCTGCAGGACCTTGCACTTGTCCTGGTTGAACTTCATGAGGTTCACACAGGCTCACCTCTCAAGCCTGTCCAGGTACCTCTGGATGGCATCCCTTCCCCCCAGCGTGTCGACTGCGCCACACAGCTTGGTGTCATTGGCAAATTTGCTGATGGTGCATTTACTTCCACTGTCCATGTCTCTGACAAAGATAATAAACAGCACCAATGCCAGTACTTACCCCTGAGGAACACCACTCGTCACTGGCTTCCACTTGAACGGCAACCCGTTGAGTGTGGCCATCCAGCTAGTTCCTTATCCATCATCCATTCATCAAATCGTGCCTTTCCTGTTGAGAGACCAGGATGTCATGCGGGACAGTGTCAACCTGGACAGTACCAAAAGACATTGGGAATGTTTTAAAATCCTGAAAAAAAAAAAATTAAAAGGCTTTACAGTCATGTGGAATTTACAAGAAAACTGCCCAAAATTTTGCAGCTCAAATACAAAGTCATTGCAACAATATGCAACATACTTTTTCAACCATATAAAATATGGGAAAAAATATGCAAATTGAAAGTAAAGTAAAACATAGATGCACCCATGACTTTTATTCTTGTACCATTACAAGGAGCAAATAGATGAGAAGACTGTATTTTTATTTTCTATACTCAGTTTGTTCACCTTTTTTACCATGAATGAGAAACCTATTAAAATATTATAAGATTTTTAGTAGGGGATCTAAAATGATTAAAAACAGGATTAAAAAGCATTTCCAATGCTTGTCAGCATCCGTTATGAAAGTTATGAAATTTAATACAAAATAGCTAATGAGGGCAACTCAGCCCCACTAATGCTGTTCAAAATGCAAACTTGATTTTCAGAATACTCCCTTCCATATTTAATATGGTGATGATTACACAAAAAGCTATGCTCCAATATGTTATTTTCATCTTTGTTTTTCTGCTGATGTTACTCTTCATTTGAAGATTACTGTCAACCTCTATTCCACGGGAGATCAAAGTGAGGCATGCAGCTTGTACCAGATGCCATCATAAAAAAATTACATTTAAGAGATCTCCAATGTAATTAAAAACTCTGTATAAATCATCTGAAAGACATACTGTACCAATTCTACACTCTTTAAAAAACTTCTGGGAAGGCGACAAAATGTGACTTAAAACTTATGCTAAATGTGCCATCTTCCTCTTTTGAAGTCCTAATTAATTATCTCATTTGAAAACAGGAGACTGCAAGTCTGCTTTTGCATACTGAGATATCTGAGTTCGTCATCCCCATTGATATACAGGAAGACCATAGCAAACTCTGATAAATAATCAGGTCTTGGACAAAGAAATGCAGGTATAGAATATGCCCACGGTACCAGACTTATTGTTGGGACATAACCTTTCTTTAAAGGCTGTCCGGTATCATGTAAGCAGCTGAAGTCACGCAAACAGGGCTTGCTGCCCAGTTCTACTGCCCTGACCCTAGTGGGGAGTCCTGGCCAGAAGCAGGGCCTTTGTCTCCCACAGCAGTGCCGGGGATGTGTGAGTGCCAAGGCCAGAGGAGAAGAGATGTAGATGGACCAAAACACGTTATATTTCCAAAATCCAGATCAAAATAGAACCAAGAAGAAACTAGGATGCTAGAGAGAAAAGCCTCTGTTTCAGAACTTAATCTTGTTTAATTTAGCCTTTGATATCATGGGGTTTTTCTATTACTTTCTTGTAGTTTCTGAACAAAACTAAAGCTCAGAGGTCATGCAGAAACCAAGAGATATCCCAGTACCAGTCAGACCACACCAGTATATGCAAGGTAGCACATACAGGGTCAGGCCTTAGAGTCCAGCTTTCATCCTTACCTTGTCTCTCCAGAATTGTTCCAGAACTGTCTCCCTTGTCTCCATCCTCAAGCAGATGCAGCTAATCCTGGGACCCCCAACAAAATCACACCATTTTCTTGAGCCATCCGCTGTCATCAGCGTTATCACCACATCCTCAAATAACTGTCAAGAGTTAATTACCAAGGAAGGTTGTCTCCCACTGACTGCTTTTATTAAACAATTCACAAAGGTACTGTATTGACTTAATACCACAAAAGACACTAATTGAAATGCACCCAGCTGCTGATGATGCCAAGGATATAACTATAAGCAGTTTCTACTGTTTATAGACTTGAAAAAGACGAAAACATACAGTCTATAATGTAAAGGGGCTGCCAAATCCATCCTGGAGTGTAAGTAACAAAGTGGGTATTCATTAACTCTTCTCTATTGGCTTTTTTAATAAAATGGGATATGTCTTGGTCCAACATACAAGCAAGATTTATTTATTTTTAAATGACAAAAAACGGGAAATACGAGGCACTTGCAAAATATTGCTTTGACTACCTTGGCAGCTTGTCATTAATAATGGAATTGTTGTCTGATCTTCAGTCATTTGCAATTCAATGTACCCACAAAATCCACCACTTCTTCTTCCACATATTTCTCCACAAAGTGCCTATTTACCTTCCCAAACCAGGAAGAAATACACTAGATGATTTAAAGGGTAGCCCTTAATGCAATTTAAAGCCTTGCAAATTGATTTTCCGTAATGAACTTTATATCCTGACATCCTGTCGTTTTTCCTCTAGTACATTCAATTAGACTATAATCAGTTATTAAGGGTTAGATAATGGAAACATGACATCATCCACACAAGGCAGAAATTTTTGCAAGAGATTAAGTAAAATCTAATTTTCATGCAAGATTAGACCATCTGAGCCAAAAAGGTGCAAAAAAAAAAAAAAAAAGATTAAAAAAAAAGGTCCCAGAAAACCCAAGATGGGGAAAGGAAGGACACCTGGATTTGGTAGATGGTGAGATAAGAAAGAACTATAACACATTCCTCCTAGGGGTATAATAGAGAGAACCCTTGCACTTTAATTTAAGAAATGAATGTGCTATATTCATCTCAACCACAGAAGAACAAACATTGTGAATTGAAACATTTAACTCCATTCCTGTAAAAGAGCTGAATACATTTCTTTGTGGATAAAAAGCAAGAGCCATTCATGCTGTTCTTTCAGATGATAGACACACACACACATTAATAGCAGTAGTACCAGTACTTAAAGCAGAGAGGCTTTTATGGGGTTTGTTAACATTAACTTCTAATAGAAGCCTTGGGCTCAAAATATGTATCTAATCTTAACTGAGAACATAGCTCAGCAATTCCATTTGCCCCATATCAAAGAAGGAAAAGTGTTGTTATTCTGCCAAGAAAATGGATCTATTTATCTGATGCAACATTCTCCGTCAGCATTTCTGTACAGCTCTCCCCACTCAATATCACAACAGGATGTCTGTAGAGGATTCAGATTTTCAGAGGTCAATATGTCAGGTCCAACACAGTTTATTTTTCCTTCCCTCTATTATTTTAAAAAATAGGCATATTCTAATTATTAAAACAAACTGAAATATGGTGATTATATTAATAACTAAGAAATTTTTTATAACAGTATCTATAGAGCTGCAGTACTTTTGGCGACCCTCATATTTGAGAAATAAAAAAAATGCAACTCAATAAAGATAGCCAACAGAGTGCATAATAGCTCTTAACATACATTACTGCTTTTCAAGACAGCATCTCCAAAGCTTGTCAACCTATGAGCAATTTTTGGGACATCACCTCAAAGGGAGGTGCTAGAGGTAAAAGAAAAGTTCAAAGCCTACAAATAGTCTTTGCATCTTTGCTCATGTTGCTAATCCTCAACCGTCACACCTCGTGCTTGCCTTGCTGGTCTCTACTGACTCTACTGGATTTTGTCTCCATTTATGTCCAAGAAAACAAGAGCCAAGACTGAAGGTCACAATGGTCCACAAAAATCTCGTTGTGGGGTCTGGGATTTAACTTGGTTCTTTTGTGGTTTTTTTGACTCTTTGTTTGGTTTTTTTCTGTAGGATTAAAAGTAAAACTCCAGCTTTTGTGTAGTTTCTCTCTTATTAGATGGCTTTGAATCTGCTGGATAACTCATTTTGTCCAAACAATTTACAGAAGCTATAGCTTTCATTCAATTTAAAAAAAAATGTGTCCTCAACATTACATTTTTTTTCTTTGAATTTTCCAGGCTTTCTTTTTTCCCAAAACCTCCCAAGCATCCCAGTTATCAAGTATAACCATAGCCTTAATTAAGAAGAAAAGTGTTTTGGGTCATTAGTCTAAGTCTATTTGGCTTTTGATTTTTTAGCAGCTTAATCAAGGCAAGATGATTCTCATTTGTGAAAACAGAAACCAGCAAAGTTACAATTAACTAGCTTTAATCGAAAGCAGAGATAGGTCAAACCACCTTCAGGATCTCTGTTTTGGACAAAGTGTCCCAACAATATGCACAAGTCCAAAGGAATTGCATCAAGCTTTTCTAGATCTTAGCCCTATATCTTCAACAGTCTGGTTATCTCTTAGAAAGACCATGAATGCTTTTTTCTGATGTCTACAAACACACCAGCACAAACACTCAGCTTTGGCGTCTCAGCTCACACATTCCTTTTGCTATGTAAAAATAAAAATATGCTAGAATATTAAACTCAAATTACACAGTGATAAAACTATCTGTAACCAGGCTGTAACATTCACAAAATACGATGGGTAGAGGGTAATTGCAGAACACCAGCTATGTTAATAAGCAGATTTCTTCATTTTCTTCTTTTTAATACACCTGTTCTGTTTATAGAACTCTTCACTTTGGGGATTTTGAATCTCTTTCAAGTATATAAAATAATTATACCTGTCAGTTTCTATTTGATTTACTTACAAAATTTTGAATGCTTTTCTTTTTTATCATTTCAAGTCCCAATAATAAGGGTAATCAGTCAGTTGCAAGGCTGTGTAAGACATAATTTCGCAATGTTGTTCCCCTCTACTGTAATGATGCAGTTTCATCAGATTAAGCATAGTGTATCATGTTGAAAATTGTATGAAAATTATAGTGGCAACTCCTGATTTCTTTGTAAATTCTGAATCTAAATAAACCCTGGAGAACAGGACAAATTCTTCTATTGTTATATCAAGCTGAAACAAAAGCAATTCCTGTGAATAGAAAGGAATTATTGATATAAAATCAGTGAAAATGAAATTTGGCTAGCTGTCCAACAAGGAGAAAACATACCCTGTTTCTGTACGTTTTTTGTTTATTCTAATTTATTCTCATTTATTGTTATATCTACAGCAGCATAACTTTACCAGCAAAATGTGCAGAAGCTCTAGGTCTGCATACAAGCCTCTGGTTGTCTCTGGATACTGCTTGGAGCAGCTAGCAGCATGGGCACCTGAAATCTAAATTCTCTCATCTAATGTAAGACACCAGACTGAAGGTACTAGATGGAGTGGCTACATCAGTGGACAAGGGAAGAACTACAGATATCATCTATGTGGACAGCATCCTTTGTCATCTTACCTGGATAACAGGCCTTTGACACAGTACCCCACAACTTCCTTCTCTCTAAATTGGCAAGATGTAGATTTGATGGGTGGATTGCTCAATGGATGAGGAATTGGTTGGATGGTCATAGAGGTTAGGAGTCAACAGCTCAATGTACAGATGCCCCTTAGTCATCCATACGGGGACCGGTACTGTTCCATATCTTCATCAATGACATAGTGGTATCGAGCGCACCCTTAGGATTTTTGCAGATGACAAGAAGCTGAGCAGTATAGTTGACACACCTGAGGGATATGATGACACACAGAGGAACCTGGAGAAACTCGAGAAGTGGGCCTGTGTGGGCCTCATGAGATTCAACATGGCCAAGTGCAGGGTTCAGGGTCCTTCACCTGTGTTGGGGTAACCCTGAGTCAATACAGGTTGTGGGATGAAGGGATTGAGAGGAGCCGTACTGAAAATTAATAGGGGGTACTGAGGGATAAAAGCTGAATGTGAGACAACAATGTGCATCTGCAGCCCAGATGGCAAGCCATATCCTGGGCTGCATCAAAAGAAGTGCAGCCAGGAGGTCAAGAGAGGTGATTCTGACC
>JAOXNG010000004.1:6240478-6253450 GCA_028566535.1 Scolopax minor
CATCGGTGCCTGTTCAGTCTAATTTTTCTGTGTTTTGCAAAACAATATAGTAATTACATCATTTAATCACTAGGTAGAAATAAATTTACCATGCATTCCAGCCTTTAAAAACTGTTAACTAGACCTAGAGCAAGTTTTCAGTGTCTTAGAGCAAGAAGCAGTGCAGAGGAAAACCTTGCTCTTTAGTAAATAAAGTGTGTTGATACTCTAAGTTCAACAAACAATCCAGGATGCTGGAAAATGTGAGGGTTTCAATAATTTTGTCTCAGTGTGGAATGTGCAATGCTTGTTTATAGTTCAGATGTCATCCTCTTGCTAAGAGAAAAATAAAGGGCTTTCTGTACTTCTGCCAAGAAACAACTTAAGAAAAACAGCTAATTCATCATTTCAGGTTGTGTTTTCTTCCTCCTCATCTTCTTCTATGCAGATACATAACAGAATTGTAGAAATTGACAAAAGTTCCTTCTTGTGTAACTTCCTGCACCTTTTGGAATAGGCTTTCAGGGATGATAAGCTCTAATAGAAATTTAACATTTCAGCTATCCCATTTCAGTTTTTCAGCTGGTGGGACACAAATGGCTCTTTAGAGTAGAGCTGATAAATGTATTTATTCAGACTTCTCCAAAACAGATGCTGCTGCAAAGAGCACGGGATAAAATTTATTCTCTAAGAAAACATCAGCACAAGGTCACACAAATCTCATGTAAGCCTGAACATCTGGCCAAATGCCATAAAGTTTGAGTATATCTGAATGGGTTTTGAAAATTGCGTGTGTGACAGTCCACTTCTGTATCACATAAAAAATTTAAACTTTTGGCCCAAGTTAGGAACAGCAAAAGCTAATGCTATATAAACCTTCAATAAATATACTTCAGTAAATAAAGCTGTTGCTTAAAGCATTCTTCGATGAAAGAAAGGTGAAACAAGCAAATAAGGGATATTGTTTACATTCAAATAATAATATAAAATTTAAACAAGCCCACAGAAAATGGCTTATCTCACTGGGGAGCTGGACAGATGGGTTGACATCAAAATCCTGCTTGCTTTCCTGCGTGCATCTCCCATTTGTACTCTGCTTTGTTTTTGCAAACAGCTGTAATAGCCTGTGCCTTGTGCACAGAACCTCTATTCTTAATGAAAAACAAATTGTAAGAAAATGTGTAAACAGCAAGTATGATTTGAAAAGTCTGGGCATTACTGATGTGTGTGCACATGCATGAATACAAATATGACACATTAAAAAAAGAACTTTGAAAGAAGCTAACCAGGCAGAGTTACCACAGTGACCTTTTAGTTTGTAGAAATTCAAGCCCTGTGGGTTTTTTTTTTTCTGTGTTTTAGCACTTTTGGGGCCATCTTCTCCAAATCACGCGTCACCTTTGTCTGCAGAGGAAAATGGGTCAAGAATGATGACACTTTTTCTGCCAGGTTACGTGGCAAAGATGTGGACACACTGACATAGTCTGTTGACTGACGCTGATCATCTACACCGGTTTTCATTCCTTTGTCCTATATACATGAGCTTAGGAAGGGTTTACATACCTGAACATTGTCCTTTTTTTTCAACCTACAGCAATTGTTATAAAAATAAATAAATGATATGAACCTTGTCTATTAAGACAAACTAATTTTGAGTGGGTTGGCTTGTCAAGCTATCTAGATTGTTCCCAAGCCTCCTCATTATTTGTCACTTATCAGACTTTCTGTCATCTCTATGCTTTATCTGCAGTGAGTTTGCACTGCTTCTAGATAAAAGTATTGAATAGATTCTGCCTAGTTCTAACCCATGCAGCCCCCAGTTATGGGGGGTGAGGGGAGGGAAATCTGATCATTATTCTGACCGTTATTCTGCAGTAACCACATTCTCCAGCTGTGTCAGTCAGTTTTTAATTCAATAAATGTGAACTGCCCTGATATCTATCACTAATTCTTTTATGGAATATAATGCAAACTAGGTTAAATGCCTCACAAAAGTCTACTGCACTAAGTATATCAAGCTCACCACTTCCTTTACCACCTAAATTTGTAACCTCATCATGATTAAACAAGTCTCGCTTGGCGAGAGTCTATTTCCATAAACCGTGCTCTCTGGTGTTCTTTCTATTCCCGTCCTTTCATTCTGTATTAATTGAATACTGTATTAGACCCACAACTGATGTCATGCAAACCAAGCTGGAAATACTCAGATGATGTGTGGACTTTGATGTGGAGGGTTGTTCTTTTTAAATATTTAATCGTATTGCCATTTCTGAATCACTATTAGACATTTTATCATCTTCATCTACCAGTGGGCCTGTAACACTGCAAAGGTTTCTTCTTCCAAGTCTACATAAGAAAATCTTTCTGCCAGGCATGGTTCTTTCTCATTATTTTTAGACTCCATGCCACATTGCCAAGCTAATTTCCTATTTTGTCCCTTTTTGCATTGTTGTTTTTTATTTTTTCCTTCTAATTTTTTCCTTCACTTCTCCACTAAACTACAACAGACTTTAAGCTAGAAGTGGTTCCTTTTTCTCTTTCCCTCCTCATCCCAATTGCTGAAATGTAGCATTTTGGTGGGAAGGTCTTCCAAGCTCCAAACCCCATTCATATATTACTCTTTAAATTTTTTATTTCAACTGATTTATATCTTTTAACTTCTTTCACTTTAAGCCATTTACCTTTCTGAAGCATTAAGTACATATGGACTGTCTCCTTTCTACTTTGACTATAATCTAGGCAGAGTCAGCGATCCTTAAGCAACTAACAACTTCTCTTTCACAGATTAATTTACCTTCATTCTTCATAAAAAGGTCCAAAATTGAGTTACATTGTGGAAGGTACAACAGCTTTTGTGTTACAAAATTACCATTGATGCTTTTAGAGATAATCAAGATGACATCCAGCTTAAAGAAGACCTCCTTATTGCCATGGGATAATATTGCATCACTCTTCAGTGCATCATGTGCCAGTATCACTCAAATACGGGAAACTCAGCTGCATTGTCCACAGGTCCGAACCTGAAAAAAACAGTGATTTCTTATATTCCATGATTATTTTTTATTCATTGCATAGACATTATCTATCTAGATAACCCAGCAGACAAACCACTAATACCTAAAAGATGTGGAAAGGTGTTTTCACAAAAATAAGGCATTCGGTTAAAAGAAATGTCTTTCACTACAGGCTCCATACAGTCTCTCATTTAACCACAGTCTTGGACATGCACAGGATCCTTGCCCTAAGGAAGCTCCTGAATTTGGAGGCACAGCACATCTACTCTTGTCACCGTACTGTCAGCACAAATTCTTGTCAACATGTTTTGGACAATGAGGCACGACTAGGTAGGAATGTGGAAAGGCTTGGCCCATCTGCAGCTCATCATCACACACTGTTTTCCTAAACATAACATTTCAGCCCTAACCAAGCCAGGCCCACAGGAAGCAAAAAAGAAAAGAAGAACCACAAGTCAAGACCTCAGGATGCTGAAGCTTACCCTGAAGTCCCCTGTTCTTGTCGAGTGCAGTTGGGATCTATGCATCTTCATATTAGAGAAAGAGAAAATCAATTATCCCTTGAGATGACATCTGATTAATTTGATACAAACTCCCAAACTCTTATTGCAGTCAATACTGCAATAAAGAGTGTCTACTTTCTCATCCTCCCTCTGACAGCAAACTTCTCAAGGAATCCCTGACTGTTGTGAGAGGCCCAAAGAACCAAGAAACTTTTGAAATAATAGGAAAAGAGTAAGGAAAGTTGAAATTTTTTTAAAAGTGTACCTGAAAGCAATTAAATGTTCTGATTTTCCTAGAATATGCTACACTCAGCACTGCTTCCAGCACCATATGTTAAGCACTAAAACGTGATTAATTTGCTGAAGCTCTGAAATGGCATTGGTCCTAGCTGTGTTATCCACTCCAGCAAGAAAGTCACACTAGGAGGGGAGATGTCTTCTAGAAACTTGTGTTAGCACAGAACACATACTACCAGAGTCAGGGGACAACCTGCTGAATGCTTAGAAAATATACCTCCCTTCCTATGGTTGTTAATTTCCATAAACACAATCTCCTGAGCACCTTGGGTTTTTTATTTAAAAACCTAGTGTCTAGCATCTGGATAAGAGTTCATATGTGCCTCTTCTCCACTTTTCTCTCATCTGCTTTATGATTCTGTAAGAACATCTGTGGCAGAGGGCAAGCCCACCTTCCAGTAAGCTTGCTAAATTAGGCTGATATCTTGAAAATGGTTGTACGCTTTTCCCCTTTTATTCTTTATCTGTCGCTGCAGAGACAGCCTGCAAGAAAAGATTTGATTTGAAGCTGGCCAGCAGTAAGTTTTGTCCTGAACTATATTTATTTTTTGTGTTTCCAAAAGTTTCCAGTCAGAGTATCAAGTTTAGTTCTTATCAGATAATTACACAGCACTTGCCTCCTGAGGCAATTTTAAATCAATCTCAGGAAAGGCAGTAACTATACACTGTAGATAATTATAGTCCATTAAAGTACCATAAGATTAGATTCAGAGATCACTAATCACACAAGGTCATAAATGTACTGCACCTTTCTGTGGTGGTGTCTGCATTTTGATATGTAGCCCTTTCACAGGAAAAAAGTATTTTCTTGGTTTTTTTTATTGAGCAAAATAGCTAATTTTTAAAAGTTAAATTATTGCCCTAAAAAGGATTAGAGTTCTAAACAGTCAATCACAGACAGAAAATAGGAGCATAAAGCAAGATTGTCATTTTAAAGATACCCTTGACAAAACATGCCATATTTTCTACTTAAAATAATATGTAATCGAACGCCTTCCTCACTGCAGGAAAATGGCTCCTTTAATTGCTGTGAGAGACACGTGAAGTGTGCTTGACAAGTATTTGATTAAATGAAGAGTCTTCCTTGTGAGTCACACAGATCAGAAATTCTCCAAGTGTTTTCCCTATGACAAAACATCATTTTTGTTCAAATCTTATAGAATCCGTTAAGGCAATCAAAGCAAATCTGTCTGAGGTCAGATTATCCTGAACTGAAACACTCCCTTTATTCTTTGATCTCGTAGTGAATTGCAACCGGGATGTGCCATAACCATTTCATGTCTTTTGCCGTGGTTGTTGATGATGACCAGCAACTCCCAAGCATTGCAATGCCAAAATTGGGAGGTTCTAAACAGCTGACTTGTCCAAAGAACAACCACAGCCTAGTTCAGAGACAGCAACTCAGAGAGATTTACTGAACCCAAGTAAGGTTCCATGCTTGGTCTAACAACTCTAAAGGTAAGCTGGCTCTGGTTCCATGAGGTAGTCTTACACTGAGTACTAGTTCTTGAGGACTAATCAAATGCTTGTTCCAAATCCCAGCTGTCTAAACGAGTTCTATTCATTCAAGGTTATCCCTTCTGTAATATTTGATGTCAAAACAATATAGGCTTTACAAGGGGTCTTCCAGAGTTTCAGAAAACTGCCCACATCCAGACCAGAAAAGGGGGTAATTTAATAAACATTAAAAAGCTCTAAATATGTTTACCTGCCTCACCCAGAGCACCACATTCACTGAGATAAATTTGGAACCTCTGCAATATTTTAAATTCCTTTCCTTTGAATCAGAGTATCTAACTTCCTCACAATACAAGAAAACCTTAGGTGCTCCCACAGAAAGTAACTATCCTCAGAGCCATGAATGAAGGTTCCTTTATCTGTCCTATGCATTCAGATATGAGTAATTTGGAGTTCCCCCATGGACCAATACATCTCACCCAACACCAGGCAATTCATCTGAGCTAGTTACTTGCACTGCTGCTACAGATGTTACAGAGAAACAGGCAGTCTCAGAGAGTAATCACCTAATTTTCTTAGACATCTCCTCCAGAATGAGATTAATTTGTGATACAGTAGCTTTCTAACCTCAGTCAGAATCTGTGAAGTGTATGTACAGAAATATCAAAAAAACTGCTGACTTCTTTCACATGCAGATAACTGCCTCATTAATTTTGGTTTGCACATAATTAAAGGACACTAAGAAAACCTGAAATGACATGGCTTTCAATATTCTTACAGTGAGGCAGCTAACACAAAGAATGTGACAATATTTTTACCAATGTCCACTTTTGAGGGCTAGAATAAACTGGTTGTAAAACATAGTACACACAATAACTCATTCTTGTAAAGGTCAGAAATCTTTTATACATGGCAAAGAAGATTTGTATGCAAGATCACAAACCAGCATCTCAAAACAATAAAAAGAATATGATTTCTTATATTTTATTCCAATTCAGTAACTCTCACACGCACTTAACATTGCAAACATGAGAAGCTCCACTCATCAGTAAAGCTGCTCAACAGTATGCTCAGATTTGCAGACAAGTCATTATAAGATTGGGAGCTGAGTAACCACAATGTCAACAGAGGAACACAGAGAAATCAATTTTATGCTTTTCTTTAAGATTCAAATTATCTCAGAAATTGCTAGCTACTTTAACTTTCAAAACTGAGCTTTAGGATGCTCAGCTGGAATATATTATTAATCATGAGTATTCCAAATGTTACATGGTAATGACTGATGTCCCTTGGTGAGATCAGGGTTGCATTGTATTTGCTCTGTACATTTCACTAGGAAAAAATCCCATTCCCTAAAACATCTGCAGGCTTTGATAAACAAGACAAATAAAATATAGAGGAAAAATAGACACAATTGAGTATTAAGTTTGTGAGTAAATAGCAAGTCTGTGATGAAATCAGCAATAGAATCGAGGCCTCTCACATCCCAAATCAATACCTTATACACAAAATCATTACATTCTAATTAAGAATCTTTATAAGTAGTAATTGACTGTAGCATAAATCTGGGATGAGTCAGGTTTCTAAGAGAATACTATCAAAAAATAATATTCTGAAGAATATTTTAAGCATGAGGAGAAAATTATCCTGAGAACAAAATTCATTGTGGAACACATTGTCATTTGCTGAACATTAAAGAAATTACCACTGAGGTATGAATGGGGCTCCACTGAAGTAAACAGGAAATCTCACATTGCAAGCCACTGTCTCAAGTTCTCTGCAGACTTAGGCATACATGGCTTTTGCATTACATTTATTACATTATATTGCATACTTACGCCTGAGTCACATTTAGAAGGTTTTCTCTGCAATGCTATAACTATGTATTTGCAAACGACTGCCAGGATCTGAGGGATCAACAGAAAATCCACCACTTCAGAAACCATCGTATCAGGGTAACACCTATCTCTGCACAGTTCTGTGAACAAAATACATTTTTTTATGAGACAATGCAATTCAATTAGGAAAACAGTACACTCAGTCTTTCTAATTACCCGTTTGCAATCATTCTGTTTTATGTAATGTGCAACAGCACATAGCATGGGATTGACCCATCCACTAGATACAGCACAGAAAACCAAAAATATAAATATAAATAAATAAATGGGGGGGGGACGACAACAAAAAAGTAAACCAAAAATAAAACCAAAAAGAAATTGTATATTGAAATACAGGCAGAAAGATTAGGGGCCAGATCTTAGAGAATTGTGCACTGCACCACACTGAGATGTGGGATGCAGAACCCAGAGGAAGGCTAGGAGCCCTCTAAGACCTTCAAATGCTCTGGACAAACTAATGAGCTTCAGCGGCCTTTTATTTAGAACTATTTATGAAACTGAGGACAGAAATAAATCCCCATCTTCTTCCTATGCCTTTACTCATGACTGGAGAAATGCTTTTTCCAGCAACCAGAAAAAAACAAACTATCAAAATTAACTATACACTATAGCCACTTACCAGAAGTCGGAATGCTCAATTTCCTATTCTGCTCTAGTGAAACAAAGCTTATTCTACTAAGGGACAAGGTGTTCACCTTGTCCAACACAACACACAAAAAAGCTTCAGGATAAGTAGGCACAAAGAGAGAACGAGTAAGCCAGAGCTGACACATCCATGCGAGTCCTACATGGTTCCATTCCTTGCTCCAAAGGCTATTTAGGTGTTTCAGCTAATTACTGTATAATTTGAAAGATTTTTACAGGAACAAAGTGTCTGTTCTTCCCCGTGCCTGTCTTGCACACAGGGCAGGGAAAAGCCTTGCAGACTTCTCATGTGTGCATAACCAAATTCATATTTGCTGAGGCTGCAGTAAAAGAGGATCACTACCCTTGCTTCTCATTTCCTGCAGAAAAGCAAACAGCAATCTAACACCATGGAAAGATAACAGTATTTAGCATAGACACCTTTCATTTCAAACCACATTCATTGCACACAGAGAGTCATACAATCTCCATTTCCATAATATTTCATTTAAATACATCCCACGTAATGGAATCTTGGTGTTGGGATATTACATCGCTGGTAAATGAAACCCTCATCTCATTCAGTAAGAACAATGTTTGCCTTTGGCCTAGAGCAGAGAATAGTGATTGAAGCACTTGGGAATTCATTTCAAAGCGTTGTGGAATGCATTACCATGGCCACATCCTCTCCTTCAGAAAACACCCACAAACAGTGTCAGTCTATAGGGTGCAGTTTTTGAAAGCATGTGTTCGCCATTGTCAGAAACTAAATGGGAGCCTGAAGGAATGATTAATTAGGAGTACAGCCAGCAAATTGCCACTAATGGTGAACATGAATAACACTTGTCTCAACAAGCATTTATAATTTCCTTTCATATTGTCAGAGAAAAAGCCCAGCAAAGATGAACACAAGACCAATTTTCAAAGGTTTAACTCTCCTTGATTGGATCATTCATACAGCTCTTGATCCCCTTTAATTCCATCAGACAGCAATATTTTCCCCTGTACAATACAGTGGTAGAATCATTGTTAAAAATAAGATGGTCAAGAGAACAAGAAATGGAGGGGAGATGGTACAGGCAGAAGCTGGGGAAAAGTTTATCACCTACAGCCATTCTGCATCAAATTGGAGGAAAAGGCCAGTAGCTAATGACCAGGACAATCTTTTCCATGCTGGACAATTCGCAGAAGGTAGAGTTACTCCACCTTGTAGATAAGGAAGTGCATACGATCCATAGGATGGAGGGTTTGTCTCAGGTCTGAAGTACTCTGATACATAGGAAAACATTTATTTTTAAAATATTTTAGGACTTCTTCTCAAGAAAACTTAAAATTTAAAAAGTTTGATCATTACGTTAGTGAGTCTTGTTTTTGCTACCTATTCAGTTAATTTTTTAGGACGAAAACTTTGGCCTGTTTATCACTGCAGTAAATATCATGTTAGTAAATATCACTGTGAGTAAATATCCAAATGCTGTGATAAAAATAAATGCTTCCTTTGCTATTCTGTTAAAAGTATCTTTAAAACGATTCATGAGGAATTATATATGAATATGCACATACTTATTATAAGGCAAAGATTTTCAGAAGTGACAAGGGATGTAAACACACAACCTCTCACAGATGAATGGAGCAGTACAAAGCATTCCTTTCCCCTGTTGTTTCTGGCTCCTCTCTTTGCAGTTACCCCACAGTGGACACTCAAGTGCTTCTCATCAAAATTGTTTGGGGCTTGCAGGATGATAGCCCAGTAACCTGCTGCTCTCATAACACGGCCACTTCAGGTTGTAAAGCCATGCAGTGCCCTGTTGTTCAATGGGCTCCTTCACAGAATCATAGAATCACATGGAAGAGACCTCTGGAAATCATCTAGTCCAACTCCCCTGCCAAAGCAGGTCCACCCAGAGCAGGTTGCACAGGAATGTGTCCATACAAGTTTGGAATGTCTCCAGAGAAGTAGACTCCACCACCTCCCTGGGCAGCCCGTTCCAGGGCTCTGCCACCCTAAAAGTAAAGATGTTCCTCCTCATATTTAGGTGGAACTTCTTGGCTCCTTATACACTGTATGTTCTTGTCTTCAGGTCATGGCAACAGGTGCCACAATCTTTGGAGCATTTACAAGACAAAAAGGTAGACAACTTGGCAAACCAGTTTACCTGCATAATTATAGTAATTGGGATAGCAACTAGATGTTACAAATATTTTTTTAAGGGAATCAGATTGGTTTTAAAACTAAAATGTTACACAATAAAAACTTACAGGACAAACTGTGATTTAAAGGGAGGGAGGAAATCTAATACTGATAAGCTAGGTATGCATTAAAAATACTCCTACCGTGACTGCTTCCCAGAGATCCTGTTTATCATATAACCCAAGGAATACATGATGATGCAGCTTAGAAAAGAAACACATCCAAAATATCAACAAAACACCTGAAAGTGAGAACCAAAGGATTCCTTCAAAGTGTGTTCACAGCAGAAAACACACAGAAAAGGATTTCAGACTGCCTTGGTTTGCTTCAGAGGAAGAGGGTTGGGTTCTGGAATCTTTTTTAAAAAGAAGATAATGAAGTACATGTATAATATTGCTCTAACTTTTGGGGTGGCTGAAGGATAAAGATCTTGTAGTAGCCAACTGAATTAAAGAGAAATGAAAAGCAATCAAACTATAGTAATGGCCTTAGGTAGCTTTCTTTTTTTTTTTAATATATTTTCTGTAATATGTCTAATAATGTCTAAACGAAGCATTCTTTAAAAGCTAATGGTGTTAACTCTTAATAAAAAGTCACTGACACTGGAGGACTTCTGCCATCTGGCTAACACTCAGAATTTTAACAGAGATCCTAATTAGGTTCCATTGCTTGAAAGAAGGCACTAGGTGAGGTTTGTTTTATCTCAAAAATTATGACTCCTGCAAAGCCTGTGAAAGAAACAGAGTGCAAGGGAACTGAGAAAGTTTTTCACTGATATGTGAAATCCACACTGTTTTTAAGGCAGTGGCTTCTTGGTTGTTCAAAAACAGAAGTCACAAAAAGTAATCGTCATGAAATCTGGATGGGAGACGCACAGAGGAGTTTGGGTTGTTTGATTTTTCTGGAACCTTCCTTTCTGCATTGGAGAAAACCTGTACTTAGTATAGCGTTATATTTTGTTCAAAAGCAATGCAGTCTACAGCCTTTGTGTCTTTCACAGTAGAAAATTCTGCAATCTAATTCCAAAGAATGCAATTGCCATAGCCACAGTAAGTTGAAATCATTCGAGCAACCAGAGCTACTCCTGTAAAAAAATTGAATATCAAAATAGCAGCCCTTCAGAGACTGCCTCTGAAAGCCAGTGCAGAGTGAACTGACCACCACTTTACGTGCATTTCATTGCAATAGCTATTGCAGGATATGTGGCTTCTTTCCTGTATCAATACTAGCATAAAATTAATCAAATCCATACGTTTTATAAAGTAAAACGTATTCTGCACCAAACACATCCAAATATGGGAGCAGCTGGATGGAGATCAGAAAATTCACAGTTCACCTGACTACCCAAAGGCTCATTTAGATCAAGTCTAGATACATTTTGTGAATTTTACTCACCAAACAGATCTGAAACCCCTTTGTGGAGACTAGTCTTTAGCTAAAAATACCACAGCCATCTTTTGCTGTATCTTTACCCATCTCACCTTTCTACAATGATTGCCTGAAATCGTAATGGCAAGGAAATCAAAGGGCAAATAATTTTATGTAAATGTTAAAAAAGACATAGTTTATTCTAAAATCCAGAAGTTTTCCTTGAACTAGAAACTGTCATAGCTGTACACACACAGTTAGTCATGGTCTTTAAATTCTGTTGCTTGTATTTTGCATGAATACATATTTCATAATTCCTCCATTATCGGAGCCCATGAGATTATGTCAGTCTCTCCGCTTTTCTTACAGAGAAATGGTTCAAGCTCTAACAGTTGAATTTATGATATTGATGTGATATGAAAGATATGAAAACACTGATCAGGCTGTAAAAAAAGGGAAGACAAAGTAGAAGAAGAACTTTTAAATAAAAAATTACAAAATCACAACATTTTAAATGCATGTGGGGCAGGCCTCGTTCATAGTGTTTTTAATGCTTCACATGCACGATGCTGTGCTTTCATACAAAAAATAAGAATGTTACTCTGGATGAATATGTCAATAGTTTTTTTAGAAATAATAAAAGAACAACTAATCAGCTCCAAAGGAAGTATTTCTGATCAGAAAAAGGAAAGATTCAGACTACTCTACAGAAATTAATGAATGCAAGATTAAATAAATTCCTCCACGAAGTCCTTTATAAACTCTTCCAAAAAACCAAGTAGTTTCCATGTGACAAGTCACTTGATTCATCAATGGATTCATTTTGCAATACAAATTGTTTTTATTTGGCTTATCTTTCCTGTACTGCATTATCCATCAAAAATAAATCCTACTCAGTATAAGGCAGCTGTTCTTGTGACCTCCTTAGTGCTACACTGAGTTCTTCAGAAGAATTGGACCAAAAGTTACCCACCCTGTGTCCTGCATTTGTATTTCATGCTTTTATAGACAGGTTGTGAAATTTCCATCCTTGGAAATATTCAGAAGGCAAATGGACAAGGCTCTGAGCAAGCTACAGTGATTTCAGAATTAGCCGTGCTCTGAGTGAGTGAAGGAGCAGATGACCTCAGAAATCCCCTTTCAACCTAAAGAGCTGGAATGAATAGTATGGAAATAGGAATAGGAACATGAACAGAAATAGAAATAATAGAAATAGAATTATTCTGTTTAACAGAGTAATAAATAAAATAACAGATAATAATAGAATTACAAAACAACTTAGTTTACTAACTAAATGGTAAGATTAAATATAAAATGTAATTAATTGAATAAAATGAAATTATATTTTTCAGAAAAGCAGCTACAAAATTATGTACTCTTTGAAGTAAAAAATTGAGCTTTACTACAGGAAATAACTCCATTTTTCATGTAGGCCACAAATTATAGTCTTAATTGCACAGGACAGTTGACAACAAATTAGATTCCCACTCACAGTAAAACTTGCTTTCCATTCTTCTTTACAGCAATAAAAAATAATTTTAAAATGCTTTACTTTAAGCACATATTTAAAGCCAATTTATGTGTAAGTTTGAAAAGACTGTGTCCTAATACAAAGTTTGGGGGTTGGATTGGTTTTTTTC
>JAOXNG010000004.1:6256097-6268980 GCA_028566535.1 Scolopax minor
TTTTCTTTGTTTAGGTTTGTTTTGTTTGTTTGTTGGTTGGGCTTTGGAGTTTGTCCCCTACCAAAGCCTCTCTTCTGCCATCCCTCCAACTCCTGCCTCTCCCTGTTCCCTGCCTTTTTTTCCCCATCTCTTCTGAGTCCTGTCTCAGCATTCCAGGAGGTACAAGGCAGCAATCCCTGGGACTCCACTGGACGTAGAACTAGAAGGCAGAGAAATCAAATCCCTTCCTTTCACCTTGCAGTCCCAGCGCTTCCAGCAATCCTTTTTCATTTATCTAAATCCTCACTGAATTCTTCTGTTTCTTTCCAGACCCAGTTTCCCCCTAAACCTTCCTGCCTCTTCTCCTCAGCTCCCAGCATCCCTCTCCAAGGACCTTTTTCATTGCTCCAGCAATGCTGAATTTTGTCTGCATATCGAGCGCTTCTTGCCTTAGGTTCATCCACAAAAAGCAAGTTTATTTTGAAACCTCTTTGTGCAGCTACCTAAATGCTTGCTGGAAGGCTTCTAAAGTCCTAATCATATGCATACAGCTATACACTATTCGTCTATTTACAATTTACAATAGTTAAATGCAAAAGAGAGTCCTACATGATTAGACCCGTTAGTAAGAAAAGACCGTGTTATTTTTTTAAAAAACTGCCAAAATGAGTGTAGTTGCAAGGATATTTATAACCCTGAATCCTTTTAAAAAGCAACATTCATCAAGTAATTACTTATCACTGTGAACTGTGACTTATTTCACAAAAACTAGTGAAAATGCACCAATGCACAGAAAGAAGAAAAAGGGAAAATCACACTATATGGAGGATAGCATAGAAATGTCCCCTAGAAGGCTCACTGGCTCACTGACCCTTGCTGTCAAAGTCATCATTATCTGAGTTGATCAGCAAAGTTAACATAACCCAAACACTTAGATCACCTTTTACCCATGAAGAGCTGAGGGTGTTACTTTACTGCAGAGCGAGAATGAAACAAAAGCAAAATTAAGAACAGGAAAAGGGGGGAAAACAAGCTATTCAAAGTCTGAATATATTAAATCTTGTTTGGCCAAAGCAATGCTTCACTTCAGTTTTATTCTACTATGAACAAAAAGAGCATAAATTGGTACCTTCTTAGCAAATAACAATAAGAGCTCATATGAAGCTGTCCATTTGTAGTCATTTGGCATACACTGAAGCTATGGAACAAGAAGAATATCCAAACATATTTCAGCAAAACTAAAGCCACTTTGTAGAAATGGAGGGTCTGATTCTTCAGATTAAAATAAAAAAAAGAAAACACAATAAAAACCCCACAAAACCCCACAACAAAACCTGGCAGATTCTGATTTTCTTTGTCAAAGTTTGGCTCCTATATACCTCTTTAAAAAAGAGGGATGGAAAATCACATCGAGTCTGTTAAGCTTTTGTACAGAAAAATATTGCAGTCTAAAATTTTTGCCCCCAATTGCCAAAAAAAAGTCAGAAAACTCAGGGTTTATGTCTGCTTAAAAACAAAGAAGTAATAATACAGCTTCTGCAAGAGATTTGATTTCCATCTGACATGCTGATAAGGTAGGTTGAGCAGAAATTAGACAGACCTAGAAATGACAAGGGAACAGCAAACTCCACCACTCATCAAGGATTTTTTTCAGCAACCTACATCCCTCCTCAGAGTTATTAAGCTGACGATTTAAGTAATAGGAACAAAATGAATTCAAAACTGTCCTTTCGAAACCTTCCAGTCCAGCCTGTTTCACTGCTGTGGGTATTCTTAAGAGGCATGAAATGATGCCACTGTCATTGTGTTTGGTTTTTTAAATGGGATGTACTGTATTATTGTTGTTCTAATGCTTTTCCTGTTGATCTTTTAATTTCTGTTTCAGACACTTTGGAAATTTTTGAAATACAATGTCTACAAGACAAGCTTCTGCTTTAGCATGATTTTACTTTTGGCAGAAAAAAAATTAAAAATCATGCAAATAAAAAAACCCCAAATCAAATCGATTCAGCTTCTTAGTTCCATACATCTGAGGGATGTGCAATCTAGGGTTTTCCACAAATTTTAAGTCAGATGTCAGATTCAACATCTGTGTTCAACAACACATCTTAGAAGATGACTCTGGTACTTGTGGTGAATGTAGTTCTAAACTGCTATGAAGCTCGTGGACCTGAATCATCCAACACCTTTTAATTTTACACTTCCTTTTTATCATTAGCATAATTGCCAAGGGAATTCTTTGTCATGCTAAGGATTCTGTTTCCACCTGGCTGTATACTGTCATCAGAAACATGTGTGTTAATGAACCCACCTGTAAATGTGAACTGCTTCAGGGACCTCTCCAATCGCAATCTTGGACTTGCCAGTTACTTTGAGACATATAGCAAAATTTAAATAGATCCCAGAATTTCAGGTCTCCATCATCTCCTGTAATTTTCTCTCTGATGTACTGGTTATGATATGTACTTAAACAGAAGGTGTGGCATGCAGTTTCGTAGCACGAGACCTTTAAATTGTGCTTTAAAAAGGTACATATTTAAATGAAAAATCATACACAGTAATAAAAAACAAAAAGAAGGCAGTTTTTTTGACAACAGTGCTCTACAAGGATAGAGAAAAATCCTCGCAATTTGGTGGGTTGCAAACAGTTTTAAAGTCTATACCCCGAGGACCTCACAAGAAAATCTTTCCCTCACTAGGAAATGTCTTATCTGGATGAGACAGGATGCTTTACAACACCTGGTGAGCACTGCGCTGAGGAGCAGGACATGCTCAGGCTGCAGATGAAAGCAGCAAAAAAAAGCACAAGAGTCAGAGGTGCCCAAACTGCAAGAAAACTGGGATCCTGATGTATTCTCTGACTTTCCCCAAGGGAACCTCCTGCAACAGTCCTGTTCTTCAGCATACCTTTGATGGTAGAAATCTTCCCCAAACGCCTGCAGTTATACCTCCATGCCCCTCAAAGCTGCATCCAAGCAGCTTTGTCCTCCCACTTTAGCCCAGGGACCAGGTGGAGCACCCACCTCACCCTATCTGACATGTCCAGAGCAAATCCAGATCTCAGATAGGACTAAGGGCTTCTCTAAATATCGGGACCCTCTCTTTCCTCCCACTTTTTGTCTCTAAGTGCACTAAAAAAGCGATACCAATAATTTACACAGAGAGTGCTGGCTCAGTGCGTGGATGGCCTCCCCTCCCTCCCTGCAGCAGAGGCTGACTGCTGAGCTGCATGGGAGGATGAGGAAGCCAGTTCCTCATCCCTTGCATTCAAAGCTGTGCAAGATTTATAGAGTTATAGAGAGGGCGAGCATGATGACTTCAAAACATTTCCTTAGAAGTGGTGGAAATAGGCAACGGTTTCAGTCTCTTTTCTTGCAACAGAGCAGATTGTACAAAATCAATAGTTTTATTAAAAAGCAAAAATAAACCTGCCACCAGAGCCTTCCTTTCCCCACTCAGGTAAATCACAAGTCATGGAAGAGGGATGTTACATTGTGTTTTCTTAAGTGTATACTGGTAATTGGGTAAATTAGAAGGAGCTAAAACTCTTTAGAAAAGGTTTTCTCTTCTCCTGATTTTAATTTTAAAGTGTAAATTAAAAGTCAATATTCACATCTAGCAGTACAACAAACATTTTGGTGTGTGCACAGCTTGAAAAGACTCTCAGTGGGCTACATAACACAGAATTTGCCTTTCAGATGAGGATTTTATGATTGTTGGAATATATGCTTTAATAGAGCTAGAAACATTGCTTAAATTATTTGTCAGTCATGATTAGCACTGACACACCCATGCAATCAACAAGCTAACAAGTTCAGCATCTTCAGTGCTATATTCTAAACTAAAACTGTTTAAGCAATATAACTAATACTTTGCCTGAACACCTTCATTAAAGAAAAAGTGAAATAATAGTACAACTTTCATTTTTATGTATTACAGACTCCATTTAACCATGCTCATTTACAAACTCATTTGTGTTACTTCTAATATCATCAGAAATAAGTCCATGTTCAAAAGTCACTAACCTCTGCAGCAAAATTACCCAGGGTGAAAAAAGTGGGTTTATTCTAATCTGAAACCTTGTCGGTGGCTATAACGCTTCATTAAATCAATTTGGTGCCTCTTTGTCAGGAAAGGTCTGAACCTATTGTTACACAGAAGCCTGCTCTGAAGGGCAGCAAGAACATCACTCTTTTGTATGAGTTCTTATCACTTGAGTCAAGTGCTTTGGTCACCTCTACAACAAGTGGTGAAAATGAATTACTGAAGGGATCCAACCTCTTAACTATAACTACACAATACTTCCAGATAAAAATTAAATGAGAAAATAAGTAATAAGATAGTATTGTGAGCAACGAGAAATCAGACTAAGTTAGTCTTCACATAGAGACATTAAGCAAAGACCCAAGGTCAGGTGGGCTTTCTCTGTCCAGAACAATAGCAGGAAACTAGGCACAATGACAGAGCTCAAGGGTAGTGGCAATATAAAGATAGCATTATGTACTAACAAATTGTCAGGATAAACAATTATATCACATCACAGAAGTGATTACAGCAAGCATTGAGATTTCAGGCTTTTTGAATTTAATGACATGAGCTAAGCAAAGCTGCAAGACCAGTAAGTGCATATAGTAAGTGCTCCAGCAAAATGACAAGCACTGGGCTTCCTTGGACTGCAAACACAAACACTAACATGCTACACCCAGATCAACACACTGGATTTAGGACCTACATCTCCAAGCCCAGATTTGCTGGTTCTTTGCAGATTCACTCAGGTTGCTGGTTGCTGCTGGTGGCCTGAGCACGGACGAGTTCCTGTGCCATGAACAGCATTCCAAAGAGTCATCTACAGAATCCAAGGAACCTTATAAACTCAAGTTTCACCCAGGTTAAGGCAAGGTGATTGCACTGTTTAAATTATTGGCCCTGTCAGTCCAGCCACCTGGACTTGTGGATTCCCACCACACAATGCTGCTCCCTCTCCCAAGAGATCTGTCACAGTCAGAAACTGGAAGTGAGTACTTCCAGAACCCAGGTTAAAAGTTACAGCCTGAAATTCCTTGAGTTCATCTCTGTCACAGTTTTCAAAAGTATTCTTGAGAAAGTTTGTATATTATTAAAGTGCTCTTTAATAATATACACCTCTTAAAATGACACCCAGGTGTTCTGCATTTAATGTTTCACAGAACGAGTTTGCTCAGTCTACAAGTAAAAAGGTATTTGCTTATCACTGGCCACACAGAGCAGCAAACAGCGCATGAGCAGTGCTTTGCTCTGTCTCCTGCCATTGTCAGCAAGCAGCATTATGTACTACTAAAACTCTGCCTTTCTGTACACTTGTCTATTATTTTTATCTTTTTTTGTCCTTGTCACCTTTCTAGACATCTACTGCAGATGTATAGACACAACCAAAGACAGCATTTGGTCCTGTGCTTTTCTGACAGCGCATTGCTCCAAAAATAGGAAAAAAAAAAGGTATTCTCAAAAAAAAAAAAATAAAACCAAAACCCAAGCTGCTTAAGTAGTTCACATAATTTTTATGTGGTTCCATCTAGTTTGCTGTCTTGGGGATGAAAATACATCCAGCTGAATAGTGCTGTCCATATTTCCTTCAGAAGACCAGCAACCCTAAAGCAGCAAAAAGGACCCTGTTCTGGTGTAATTTTTCCCCTGACACACACCTGGAAAGTCCTTGTTTGTTGTCATTCCCTTCAAGATTCCCAAACTGATATGACAAGTTCATAGGACTTTGCAGTGTCCTTGGCTTTAATTCCAACTCAGTTGGGTTTGTAATGACTTGTGGTGGCCACCAACCTTTTCAAGAGGGGTCTTGTAGATCTGTGTTGGCCTTTGAAAGTCACAGCTGAAATGTGGTCCTGAATACGATGAGACACAGAGAAAACACTGCAGCTCCCTCCTTTCCGCTCTGTAAGAGTTCAAACAAAGCAACAAGTTGCAAAAATGCCTTATTTGAATGCCCAAAAAGTGTTCTGAGCACAATCAGAAGCAAAAGAAAGAGATTACTTCTTAATAGGTAGGCTTTGGCTGGAACCAAATTGCCTCCAAGACCCTAAATCAAAAGCTCTCTGGAATGCAAAAAACTTCAAATGAGGTGTTTGTTAGAGAAAGCCGGTCTCCAGGGACCTGCTTCACATGTCAGCTAGGAGCCACTCCTGGTAGTCCTGGATGAAGGGCAATCCAAGTAAAGTGCAGCACTTAGACCTCTGCAGGCAGGCAGAGAGGAGCATCGTTGGCACCAGCCTTGAAGAACTGAATAATCACAAATGCTGAAGAACCCTTTGGCTAGTGTGAAGGTTCAATGCCTCAGATGTGCTGAAAAACTACTTTCTTTCAAAGGGCTGCTCTTGACTGTGAAGAATGGTAGACAACATAGCCTTCAACATGCACTAGGTTTACTTTACCATGAATGCTGCTGCAAAGTGGACGTGCTAAGAATTATTCTTTAGCTGTTTTCCTAAATGTGCACATACACAGATCTTGGAGCACTTTGGAAAATACATTTTTATTGGCTCATCAACAGGGAAAATAAAGTTACTGGCAGCAAGAACTTTACGTGCCCTAGAAACAAGAAGTGCATTAGCATCTTTATTGCAAATGTAATTGGGTTTTTTTAATTTGTGATTGGGGAAAGGGTCACCAGTTAAAATACACCACTGCAAAATTTGCAATTTAAATTTCATTTCACACTGGAATGTAGAAACAGTTTACATAAATAGTATCCATTAATCATTAAAAAGAAAGGTTAGATGTAAATTAGGCTGCTATTATGTTTTCCTGTGATTATTTATGGGTTGGTGATGAAATTTGTTTTCCAAAGGAAGAAGAATTAAGGCTTTTTGAAAGCAAAATCAAACTCTTACAGAAAGTATAAGCTTCAAGCAAGGAAAACCCACAAGGCCTTGATTTGACCCCCAAGGGCAACCACAGGAATAGAGTTTACTCTTGTTTACCTTTAAGGCAGAAGTCTTTCACTACAGGCAAGTTTAATGTAGCATCCTTTGTACTGCCTCCGCTCAGACTGTGGGCAGAGAGTGTTACTTCATCAGTTTGGTGAGCAGTGGTACAGTAATTGTGTTTCACACATTCCTCTACCAGTGTTATTGCTGTCGTTTTCCTCTTCCCTTTGCTGTTCTGTAAATTGCGTTTATCTCAACCCACAAGTTTTACCTTTTTGTTTGGATTCTCCCCAATCCCACAGCCAGGGTGGAGGGAGAGAAGGAGATGTGGGAGGATCCAGCAGCCTGTGGTTCTTTGTTGCCAGCTGAGGCTAAATCTCAACAGCATAGATAGTAACTGTTTAACCCAAACTTTCAGGATAGCCTTTTTTGAGGCATCCAGTTCCAGAAGAAGGAACAATCCTTACTTTTTCAATGAAAATACTAAGAACAGTTCTGCGTGCTCTTTCAGAAGAATGTATCCAGTCAGCAAAGAAGCAAGATGTTCTGTATCCTCTGCAAAACTATTCACTTAGATCATCCTTGCACAAAACCCCATGAAAAAGAACTTTCCTTTCAAAGATACCCATACTGTACTACAGAATACCATCTAAGGTATATCTATCTTATATGATAGACCAGTGTGGGATACCATACCACGGTATATATTATGGTATTGGCAGGAATATGATCTGGTTGCAGCCAAAGAGACAATTAGAAGCAGTGCCTTCATGTGCCCTGAGACCATGACTACAGATCATAAAAGATTCAGATTTTATGCTAGATCTGAAGATAAGAGGAGAACCTGCTGCTGCACAGCAATTTATTCTACTGTTTTAGGAAATCTTAGGCCAGTTTAATTCATCACATCACTCCTTTTGCACAACAATTGCCAAAATGAAATAATTTAATATTCAAAAAATAAAAGAGAGGTTTTTATTCATTGTAGTCTAATAGTTTCAAGGTTGATATTTTATCAGTTCCTGGAGTGCCCATGGTAACATGATCTCAAGATATACTTCTGTCTCACATTTGTCAAGCCTTTCAATGCACATTTTTTCAAGCCTGGTACACTAGACTATTCCCATTTTCATTTATGTTATTAAATTATTTGTTACTGCTTTAATATGTGTTATTGTATAAATGGTTTCAACCACAAAGGTTTATGGATGCATCTGCTGAGGCCCCCATAGATGCTACAGAGGACCCCAGGGCTTTTAAGAGTGAAGCAATTTAAACACCAGCCTTTGCTCAAGGTTGTATTCAAAACTACAATCAAGGCCTCATCAGCAGAAACTTCTTGTTTCCACTGTGCAATATCAGTTATTTCACCTGAGTATTAGAAACAGCAGAAGAAAGAAAGGCTTAATGGCTTTTGTAATCTCCTTGCAAATGCATACAGAAAGAGTGCTTAAATTCTAATATATTATTGACTAGATGGTTGGCCTGAACTTCTTTCCACTTATTTCCCCTCCCCCCCAACACAAGATGGAAAATGAGGTCAAGCCTTATTTTATGTCCCCAGATGAATGGAAAAACACTAATAATAACATACCATATTTACACAGTAAAAAAGTGAATAATCTAATTTAAAATTTTGAGAACAACTGTCAGACAAAACAAGTTTCTGATGTTATTCCTGAAGGACAAGCACCAGGCCTTGAACTCTGTATGTGGTCTTCATTATGGTGCCTTGGCGTAAGCCCAGATGCTGTCTCCTACAGATACTTCTTAAAAAATGTATGAGAGCCTAGAGAGCCCAACAGGGCAGCAGAAACCTCCTGAATTCTGCATATTAGCATATTCATTAAGCATAATCAATAATTAATATGTCACTTCAATGAAACATACAGATCAAATTATGTCTTGGTTAGGACTATTCTGAAAATGTTCATAAGTATTCAGCACATTGTTAACTGTGCAAATTTAATCTCGAAGTAGACATCCTGGCATTAACAGAGCAGGACTTCTCATCCTTTTTCCAACTAACAGTACTGATAACTTCCCAGTGGAAGGAGACATCCCCCAAGAGCAAAACCAAGCCTACTGATGATAGACTTATTTTTCTCAGGTATCTTTCACCCTTCAGATGTAGCTGAAGGGTGATGAGGGCAGACACAGGAGTAGCAGTGTAGCACATGGGACGACTGCTCCAGGAGCATAAAAATATTTAGAACTAGGGAATCCATATAAAAGAAAAAAAATGTCTCCTGAAAACCTACAAAACTACCTCTCATTTTGGCTATTAGAACATATTCTGACTCTACTAGTGTTGAGGCAAGCCAAAGACTTAGCTGAAAGCATCTGTAACAGCAGAGCCTGCACGTACTGTGAAACAACATTCAACACACAGCAGTGTGGCTGAGCTGATTCTCATTCCTTTCAGAAGTGCAGACCTGAACACCTGCTTTATAATTAATTTTAAAAAAGCACCAAAAAAACCTGCAACAGCCACCATATCTTTAAAGTGGCAAGTATAGGTGTAAAGAAGAATCCAAAATGAGCCTATCCCCTTTTAAGCACAGCATCTCCCTTGTTCCTATCTTCATACAGGATATAAGTCCTTTTCTCCCTCACTGTATAGCTATGAGCTACCTACTACTTATAGCGGAAAGTTAAAAAAAATATATACTTTTAATGCATTTTCTGTTCTCCATTAAATCTTCATACCAAGTGGGAAAGGTTGCAGAACAGCAGATTGCACACTATTTGGTAGAAGTCATTGGCCGTGCTATTCTCAAGTAGAATAGGAGAGGGAAAAGATGAGATGAAAATGTCATGGCAAAATTGAGAATTTCCTGCTCTTTATCTGTCTCCTCCTTTGTGTTTGTCTCTGACTCAATCAGATTTAAGTGATGTTCCCTCGAGTTTCCAAATCATATTCTTATCACTTCAGAAACATTAAAGGACTGTGACACTCACAACAACATTGTAAATTATTTTTCAACAAATTGTAATTTAAAATGTGATATGAAATGTTAATGTCTGAGATGGAGAACCCTACAGAAAGATTATATAACACAATCAGGTTTTTCCTCTAAAAATTCATTTCCATTGAATTATTAGCTTTTCAGAATGAAATAATTCTGAAAGGTGATTTAATTTCCCCGAGAGCTATTGGTCTTTGCCTGAAATGAGATATTGGGTTCTGTCCCTGATGATTAATTTGGGATGTGATGAATAGCATCAGATTCGGAACTTGTATTTTGCATATATTAATAATATTAGAATTTAGGCATTTTTTCCCCATTTCAAAAAAATTTTATGACATCAGGAAAATAAGAAGAACACAAGTGCATTATTTAAAAACATGATTTATGACAAAAACAACCAAATTAAGACTCCAGTCCTGAAACCATTAAGCAAGGTTGGGCTGTACAATACCTCTATACTAAAAACTTTATCTAGATAAACATTTTGGGCTTTGATGTTATTTGCCTTTGCTTTTAAATTTTATACTCTTCATTTTTTTTTAGCAAAATATTTTTAAAAGGCTGAAAGATACCTCCAGCCATCACTCCAAATTAAATTGGATGCTACATTATGGTAAAACATCACTCATGACCAGACCCCCATACTGCATTGCAAACTGCTAACTAAAAGAACAAAAGTCTTCAAATAAGGAAAATTATTGTTAAGCTAAAAATACTTTCACATTCATTTAGCTGTAACTGACAGTGTTTAAAAAAAGCTGATTCATCAAAATAGTTTTCCTCTCTATGCCTTCTTCAGAACAAGATCCCCCACCTCACTTTTTTGTTATAAAACATACACTGCATATCAAAATAAAACAAGAATCAGTCAATAGCTAGTTCATGCCTCTGTTGGCTTTATGGTTATGGTTTACTGGCTTTAAGACCAGAGTGGACTCATTTTTATAATTCAAATGGCACTTCATACACCTTGAAGACCACACAATTTCATTCAGCAATTTCGTCCCTGTAACTATAACTCCTCGTTCAACATGCATATGCATTTAGATATCATATGCATATTCAATTCAGATCTAAAGATTTCAAGTGGTACAAATTTCACCACAACCCTAAGATAAGTTGTTCCCATAGTAAACTCCCTCACGGGTAAATTCTTAGCCTTAAATTGTCTAGCTTTACACTTGATGTAAACAAATATTTGTCTAGAGAAAGACAATAAATCGAGGGGTTATCAGTCACTGTCAGAAAAAACAAGAGCCACAAGCATGTGGGTGAAGAGCATCCTCACCTTGTTTTTGGTCAACAGCAAAAGCCCAGCATAAGGGCTGTGCATATGTGCAAGTGAAGGCGGCAGCACGTTGCAGAGCCAGAGGTGCAATGCACCTGTGAGCTTGTAAATCATCCATGTCACAGAATCCATGTCACAGTTTTCAGATACTGTGTCAAATGAGGAGAGTCTTGGGTTAGAAACATCTTCAGAAACACCTGGAAAGAAAAGGTGTATCATTTATTCCAAATAGTTATACATAAACTGTTTTTTTCAAAAGCCGTAACTGCGTATTTCAAAGTGCAACAGAAACATTTAGACTTCTTCCAGGATTCCTGTTCAAAATTCATTTCAACACATGCAATCATAGAACAGTTTTGGAAGGGACCTTCCAAAGGTCCCTTGCAATCCATGCAATCATAGAAGGTGTTGGAAGGGACCTTAAAGATCATCTAATTCAAATCCCCCTGCCATGGGCAGGGACACCTCCCACTAGACCTAGAGTGCAGTACAGAGAAGATGTTTCACAATCAATAAATTTTACTTAATAAATAAAAAAAAAAAGTGAAATCATGTTTGTATTTCTAAATACAAACAATCACCTGCAGGATATATTTTTCAGTAAAATATCTCTTCAGTTTGAGGAACAAGAGGTTTAATATTAAATATACAATTTTCATGGATTTTCATGACTCATTGCACTATCTTCAGATACATTAACCATACATAGTTTGTTTGGTTCACACAGTCTTTACATAACTGTCTCTTATTAATGTCTAAGCAAAGTCTATTGATTGTCCATATAAGCAGATCTCCTTTTTAAATTACAGAAATGTTATTCTCATTTTTCCAGACAGACCACCTGGGAATTTTTGCTGGTGATACAGAGACTTCAAACATTGAAAACACAAAGTAGTTTTGCTTTCTGTGTATTTAAAATAAATATAGCACATATTTAAAAATATAAATTAGGGAAATGCTCTTGGAATTAAAATTTTAAGTGGTAACTAGAAAAATTATTAAATTAGACCTCTGTAATTGAGTTAATTATCCCACTACATTTCTTTAACATAAACTTGATAGCTGTTTTCCAGTTATATTTTAGTCTCTCTCTCTCTCTCCTTGATTAAACATTATGCAGCAATATATGACAGTGTAAAACTTGAGTTGCAATGATAATTATAATTCATTAAATATTGATCAAATTAAATCTAAAATTGCTTGGATGCCATTCATTTGCTAATTATAAAATAAAATTCCGTAACATGAAAATAACTGAGTAGCTGTATACATAAACTAATAAAATTAAAATATGAATGTGTAACAGTATTCTCAGTAAGAAAAAAGTTCTACTTAAATTAAAAACTGTAATTTGAACAGGATGATTATCCCTGATATTGCCCTTGAAAGCCTGCAATTGACTGCTGTCACCATGAAGTGGTTTGTGCTGGGCTGACCACTAAAACAAATGACAGATGCTCTCCTTAATTTCTCTCCTAAGGAAGAGAAGAATGAGAAAGCAACCTACATATCAAAAAAGAAACTAAACTACTTTAATGAAATATTAGTATTAGTATAATATTAATAAGAAAACAATGAAAAAGATACCATATATACTAACCATATCAAACCCCCAGGATGATGATTGCATCACCAGCAGGCATTGGGAAAGTCCTGGATTAAGGAACGCACAGATCAGGATCAAAGGTAGACAAACATAGGAGATCCCTTCCAACTCCAACAATCCC
>JAOXNG010000004.1:6271745-6282329 GCA_028566535.1 Scolopax minor
AGAAAGTTTGGAAGCAGATTCCTCCTGGTGGTAGTTGGTAGCATGGCAGATAGGCTGGTTTATGTAGTGCTAAATTTTCACAACTGTGTTGTATTTCTTCCCTCCCTCTGTGAAATAATGACACCCATAAAAACTTGGACTGAAATATTATCTAAAATTAATACAGCAAAATATAATTTAAGAGAAAAAATAGAATACTAACAATGCATAGCAACACCATAATGAAAACAAGCAGATGTTTTCACTGAGACTGCCAACTTGAACATGTGCTATTATTTCTTACAATTAATGATTTTTCCACATTCTTTTTAAGTTTATATATGATATCTTAGATGCAACTACTTAGAAGTTTTTGGATTTATGTAATGATGTCCTAAGAACTGTAGCTGGAGTCACTATAGCAAAATATATCTCGATGAACAATTAAATTTCATTTTATTGTTTACAGATAAATTACAGATTATTATTACAAATAAATTGTGGATTATGACTAAATTCAAGACTGCAACTTATCTTTGTTGTTACACATTATAGTTGATGGATAGCTATTTTTAAGTTTAATTACCCACAATGGGAAATAAGATAACAGAAATTGAAGTTCATTAAGTAAGATTTTTCAGTAGGCCAAGTTACGTGGTCTGATTCTTATTTATATCATGGCCTTTTCATTTCGTACTGACAATAGATGGAATAACTAGTAGATCTTCAAATACTGGGTAAATTATACTTACAGAAACTACAAGCTGGTTTAATATGGGGGTAAATCATCTTTGAAAATTGTAATAAATTGCTGGAGCTGAAAATCTCATTTGAGTTCAAAAGCTTTCAAATAATATTTGAGGATCGAGCAATGGGTTATAATCAGTGAAGTTATTGTATGTTATGTTAAGGACATGGACACACTACAGAACTTCAGCTGCCAGGGTGTAATTAAGGAATGATACCATCTTTATCAGCCTTGTTTAAGCAAATGAAAGAGCAAATACTATGAAAGAAAGATTAACATAATCAGTACAAAAGCAAATATTTCCCATCAAAAATAGAGGCTGATTTTTGTTGCCAAAACTCTGCACTAAAACAACTCAACCTTCTTTCCTCTTGCTGGTGGCAAACCCAATGTTGTCGCACATGATCAAGACCTCAAGATGTATCAAAGCTTCAGAATTTGAGATTGAAATAGAGATTGTGTTTTTTAATATAACAGAAAATGACCAGAAAAAAGTCCAGCACAAGTTTCAGTTTACAGACTGAAAGCTTTAACAGCAATTTGCAGCAAGCCTGAATGAACTTTCCCCAAGTGTCTTGAAATGGCACGTGCAAAGCTGCCTCAAGAGGCTTGGGAACCAAGGAAGATGGTGTCAGGAATGCATCAATGCACATAATTTAGATGATATATCAATGTGACATACAGATGGAGGAGTCCTAATTGCATACCAATAAGGAAAGAAAGCCGGTCTATAAATTTTCATACTTGGAATAACAATCTTTTTAATTTTTACATATTATTTTGAAAAATATATTAAAAATACTCTTTTGAACTCTATTATACTCTATAAGATACAAAGTATATTTCTATGGAACTCTACTTGAAGTTTATATCTTACCTTTTATAGTGTTTATTAGTTGTATATCCATTATTTTTTTAGGGCTTTTTAAAGTGATTTTATGAAAAAGATAATAACTAGTTAGTTCACTAAGATCTGTCTCCATCTAACTTCATAGCTTGAAATATTTTCAAATGCATTCTTATCTCTGTATGATGTCCATCTTGTGTAATGTTCATTTTAGGACTTTAAGTGCTACTAATTACATAATAAATGCTACACTATTTTCTGGTGCTTTCTCTATTGCTAGACAAGAGAGAAAACTGAAGAGGCCACAGTGAAGAAACCTTTTTTTTTATAAAGGTCACCCTTATTAATAGCAGAGATTATCTTACCAGGTTATCAGTGTTCAACACCACTGTTTTGATTGAATGTCATTCTAACATACAATAACTATAAAACAAGCTTTTCCAAGTCACCTTTCTGTGGGTAATAGATAGAAATTCTTAAATATAGTTAATGGCTGGGTATAGCCATCTGTTTTATTCATATTTTCCAAAGCCACAGCATTGTGACATGCAGGATGATACATCTGTGTCATTGATGTTAAATAAACATTTATGTCTAGGGAAAGTACAGTTTTCTGTTTTTCATTCACTGTTGTATAAGAGTCTAATGGCAAACAGGTAATCTAGCATCCATTAAATGTGTAAATTATGTAGTCATTTACAGACATGAAACAGCAGACAAATCTGTTAAGTACTTTGGTAAGACTGTAATTTGAAAGCCATGACATTATCAAACCTTTCCACAGTTCACCACAGCTAATGCATTCAAATCCAACACAGTAAATTTGTTAATGCTGTCAAATCCAGTTTATTCGACACTGCTTATCTGCCAGGGGCAAATGTTTACATTTATCACTCCTTCTGAGACATCCCTCTGGTTTCATTGGGAGGGGGGATGTTGCCCTTGCAGCAGGGAACAGAAAGTTCCGAAATTTTAGCACTTTTCAATGGAAAGAAAAAAAGAAGATTGTTCAGTTTTGCTCTCATTTAAGAAGTTAGCTACAAATTCTAACAGAGAAAGGCTCAGTGATTTAAATAACATCTCAATCATTATTCACTCAAAATTACGGATAAGAGAGTTGACAGCTTCATGAGAAAGAATCAGGCTGCAACTGAAGCTGGTATTCAATTAAGTAAAATTCTCATGGGGAACATTTGGGGGATTGTTAATGCTTCCATTTTTACATATGTTTCTCCAAGCCATTGTTTTAAATTTACACCCAGACAAACTTAGCAAGGTTTCCAGTCCTTATGTAAGCTGGATAAATACAAGAACACTTCATGTTTAAAATCCAGTTTTTCAAGTTATGCTACATTTTAAGTAACCTTGAAAAATGTAGAGTGGTTATCATTCCTTCCAGAATATTACTGGAACTTTGAATAAAAATAAAAAATAAAAAAAAAAAAAAAAAAAAAAAACAAACACCACAGTTATCTAGTTTATCTAGTACAGGGCCTTGAGAAACAAGAAAAGATAACAAGAAAAATAACAGCCCTGTCCTTCCCCCAGATGCCTTAGTCCTTCCCCCTTGTTTGCCTTAGTCCATCCCAATTAGCCCACAAAAAACTTGAGCAAACGATGCATCACTGGTAACATGACCATCGCAGAATTGTTCCCACCTCCATCCTAACCATGACAGATCCCATCTGAGTGTCCAGCTTATGCTTATTTACCTCCACGTTCCTAAACTGACTCTTGCTTGAGTAATTAAAATCTCAAGCCTAGTTTATGTAAAGTTGCATTCACTTCCTTAAAGGAGGTATTTTTAAGTGGAAAAATATCTATCGGAAGAGCCACTGAAATCCAGCTTCTGCCAGGAAAGCCTCAGTTCGCAGGCACAGACTAAATTGATGCAGAGATTTCAAGCCCACATTAGAACAAAGTGAATGAATTAGGGTGGTTATTCTCTCCAGTCAGCCTGGGCATCTCTAGCCTGTGATAGATTTGTCCATGTAAAGATATCTGAGTTAGTTTAAGTGCCATCTAAGATTGTGCTCCTCCTTTGTCACCGAGTATACAGGCTATATCCTAGTAGGTTATCATTTTCCCAGTTAACTAAACTACACAGCTTCTTCCATCTGCTCAGATTAGCAGCCAAGATGACACCCTTTATGGTGGCTAAAGCAAATTCTCGTTTTCTGGTATTTTCAGCACATATTTCACAAATACATTGGCATTGGTTTTACAATCTTATTGTTTGCAAGACTGTTGCAACATTTTATATTAATAGCAAATACTCATAATAAATACACCTTATCAAGCTCACAAGCCCACTTAACTTTGGTCCACATGTAAAACTAATAGTCTTCTAAAATAAATATAATAGTCTCCAAATAATCAGTTTCTGCATTAGGATGCTTATCCATCTACCTCTAAGTTTACCCAAGTACCTCTAAGCAATTTCAGAAGCTGATGCTGCCAGAGGGGCTATGTTTTCTTCATATTTATGTGTAGTTTTCTGGGTTGGGAGGGATAATGGTTTTTGACTTTTCACTAAAAGTGGAGTAAGAAAATATATTTTCAAAGCTCAATTTGTATCAGGGTACAAATTTCTCCATAGGTAGTTTAGAAATTTGAAGGCTTTCTTTTCCAGCAAAGCATTCTCTTTTGATCAAGATGTCTCACTTTGGGTGTAGAATGGCACCAACTCCAGCTTTAGCTCCTTACTATTACATGGATAAAAGCTACATGTGCATCCATAAAATGATAATAAACACTCACTAAAGTTCTGGACCCTGCACTGCTGAAAGGATTACTGATAATGTAACCACCACAGTATCCTTGAGCTTAGCATAGGATTTGTGATGACATGGACCTTCTAGTAAACATGACATTTACTGATGACTTCCAAAGACTCCTGAGAAGATCAGAGATTCTCAACCATTTTAGATATAAATGACTGTTTTTCTTGATATATTAAGACGTGTCATGAGCTTCTTTCTCAGACTGCTTTCCAAGGTTCCCCTTTGTCACAAACCTGATGTTCTTCCTCATATCATGCCCTCTGAATGTTGCGAGTATAAAAATAATTGAAAAGGACAGATTAAATCTATAGAGAACCTCCTTGTTTGCTATTAAAAAAGATCTCCAGCAGATCTACTTCAAAAGAAAAAGCAGCTCTACATCATTAACCTGTAGATAAAGGATTCTCTAGAACAGAAGCCATTATGTTTGTGGGCAATTAAAACCCTCAGATATGTTTCATACCATATTCCATGCACGTGCCAATATCTAAGCATCTGCCAGATAGCAGGTGGTTTGCAAATCATTATCTTTTCAAATTATGTTGCTAATGGCATGTGTGAAATGACTGAAAAATTACATGTTTCACCTTCTCCATCATTAAAATAAAATAAATTGCTGCCATACATTACCTAAAGCTCGAGAGCCATAAAGAACTGGCAAACCTGGTTTCCTGCTCTCCACCCTACTGCATTAGACTTGCCTCCCCCATTAACAGTGAACAATACAGTCTGTGATATTTGACTCTTATGACTTCTCTCTACTAACTAATAATAACTTAAGGAATAACTAAAGACCACCAAGAGCATTAGCACCAACTAATTCTCAAATGGAACACAGCCTGTTAATTAGGAACAATCAACCAGTTTTCTGAAGGGTACTGACAGCACAGTACAGCTATAAAAAAAAGTGAGATTCCTGTAAGAATATAGGGTCATAGATGGAAAAATAAACCCAAGAAAACTGGTAAACAAAGCATAATCAGAACTACCACTTTTGCTTTACAGTGGAGTGACAAAGAGCCTAATTAGCCAAATATCAAAATATGGACAAATATCTTGGGGATTTTAATCATACTTTAGTTCATAGCTCACAGTGGCTTCTTGCTCCTAGTTCTCAGAACAACTCATCAAATTAGGCATTTAGGTTTTTTTCTGCAAGCTTAGGGTAGGCAATATGTGGTGGGCAAACACGTGTCCTTCCAAGTTGCACTACCAACAACTGAAGCTTCTGAGAATAAATCACTTTTACAAAGTCCTTGGTTTGGAAGCCCAGATGTTGAACATGGCAGCTTTTGTTCTGCTTTTCCAAACCAGCACACCTAGCAGAGCCTGCTGGGAAATGCAAATATTTGAAAGCAGAAAGCATGCATCCAAGACTGTCCTGTTCCTCTTCATTCAGAGGAAGACCATTTCCATGGCAATAGATGTCCTGGCTAAAACCAGCCACTAGCTCAGAGGGAAAGGTCACTTTGTGCCTCAAAAAGTGAACATGGTGCTTAGAAATCTGGTTTATATCCTCTATAAATGTATAGACAAAGGGAGAAACCTACAGCTCTGTATAACGACTCCATTCGGAAATTACCTGAAAACAAGTGATCTTTAAAGATCACATTAAAGAAACACGGCTTTCAGGGTTTCCTCACAATACAAATAAAAGTGGCCAAAAGGACATAAATCCTATCATAAAGTCAGGTAGCTACCAGTTATTGATTTGGATAGCAAGCTGACTTCATTTTGTGCTTGAAAAGTTTTCTGAAATAAATAAAATTAGCATGGAAAGGAGTACGAATGGTCTTGCTTAACACAGTTCATATTTTTTTTCCATTCTAATTTTATACTACCTCTATTAAATGAATAGTGGCTTCAAAAATTCATACTGTTTTCAGATCCTGAGTATTCTAGGTGATTTGAGTCTTCCAGATATTTTACATCAAGATAACTGCCAGCTACAATGACAGATGAGCAATGCAAAAGCGTTCATAAGTACTGGAGGATAGCTGTTATGGGCTTTAGCTCTGTAGCCTTCTGGCACAGCCAATAAAGACAAAACAATAGGGAAGATTTGCTATACAAAGTAGCTGTAAACAAGGCACTAGTCAGTGAAAAAGTGTGCTGCAGTGCAGACAAAAACTCAAGCACCATGCAATTCAGAGATATTTCTATTTTGCTACCTAAAACAAATATATAAAATCAGAACCAATTCAAACTATTTTCTTTTTCATTTTAGGGGACTGGTATATTAGCAAAGCCTTGTGATTTCTAAAGACTTCATACAGATCTCATACTGTGAATTAAAACACAATAACACCATCGCTGATTACCACTGTGTCCATCCATTATTGCCTTTTCCATATTACCCAGTAGCATCAAAAGATCTGCCTCATTTACTTTAATCAAAAGTTCCCTGCAAGTATCTCTAGTTATTTTTCAGTCTACGTGAAGCACTGTGGCTTCCCTGCACATCAACAGGGACAGAGGCTGTGAATGTGGCAGCCAGAGGCACTTTCACTTCTTAATTTTTCCACCACTTTTGTCATAAGGTGGTTGCCGCACCCTGTGTCAATGACTTGAGTGGGACAAAAAGGACACAGCTGATTGCTCCAAACTGGTGGCTGCTTAATTTCAAGATCATGGGGAACCTCTGTTCTCTCTCTGCCGTATCAAGCGGAGGCCTGTGGTGGAAGAAAATGCACAATAACTCCTCCTGCTCTTGAGGGGGAACAAACCCACTTTCAGCGGAGAAAAGAGAAATGAGGGTCGGGCTGTTTGTGTTCTGGGCTGTGTTAGTGCAAAACATAGGCCTCTCTAGACACAGAGAGAGTAGGGACCCCTCCCACAGCTGATCTTACACTCTCCATCTAGCCAGGAGCTGGCCCTGGGTTTCCTTCACCCCTCCACAGACAAACACGCACACACAAATAGAGCTCTCCAGCACAGAGACACAGAACCATTGAGGCTGGAAAGCAGAGAGCTTACACTTTCTCTGTGCTTCCTCTCCATGTTTGATTGTTGCCAGGAGCTCCTTCCTCATCCAAACAGCTTCCTGCAGTACTGCTTGACTTTGTGCATGTCCAGGTGTACTATTCTGGAGCTTGAAGAGGAGATCCTTGACCATCTAATAGCTCTCCTCTCTTCTCTGCAGAACTCTATCCCACGGGATTGTGTCAAACTGGTCCCTCAGCAGACAAAAGCCTGCCCTCCTGAAGTCCTGCTCTTTGCCTTCTCTCAGAATCCTTAACTCTGCTTTCTCCCCCATGACTGTTACATCCCTGACCTTGACTCTAAGTGTGATGTCCTGCAGGATAGCTCCCTTCCAATTTTAATGTGTAGTGATTTCTTCCAGAAGCATGCTAGTTTCCTCCAGGAATGGTTTTCGGTATGCTTGAATGCCCTGCCTTACTGCAGCTGGGGTTTAACTCTCTTGGTATGAGTGGGAGACTCTAGTGTGGGGTAACCAGAAGCATGAATTTAAAGTACTACCAAGTTGGATCCTCCTGTTCCACCGTAAGATTCCACTTAATCGGTTTGGAGAAGACTGGGTTTAAGATTGGGGATTGGACACGAGTCACCATGGCCTGAGGAGCAACTTTACTTCAGTCAAGCTGTGGTAACAGGCTATGTGCAAAATCACCACAAGTGGGAAGCAGCTTAATTTAAACATCTTTCTTGTTTCCAAACAATCAGCATTTAATGTTATGAACACATCCCAGCTTGCAGCATAACAATTTAAGCTTCAGTATTCTTGTTGGGATTTAATTTTGGTCAAGGAGTGTGCTGGGGGAATTTGTTTGATGGGTCTCAAATAAAAACTGTTGAGAGTAACTCACTTCTGCTTCTTGTTCTTCCACTTGTCAGACCAGGTTGACTATCTCTATGTTTAGGCCTCCCTTGCTTGTTTGGAAAATATCCAGTCCTTTCTCAGTGAGAATTTTACACTTTGTTTATCTGGAGGCAAGATGGGATCCAACATGAGAAGTGAACAGTGAAATTAAAAGATTGGTGGGAATACTTGCACCAAGCAGTGTTCAGTTGAAGCTGAAGTTGTAGATGTAAGCTCTGGTCCTCGGCAGAGTTTCTTAATTTAAAAAAGCCCCTAATTTGAAAAATTGTTCTCAGATTCATTGTGTGCCTACAGAATTAACTTAAGTTGAAAAAAACCAAACTTTTTTTCTGTCTCCTCTCAGTTCCCCCTTATTCCTGCCCACGACACTTGTGCTTGAGAAGTTTCAATTAAGACTTCTGGCTTCCACACTCCATTACTCTTTCAGAGAATCTAGCCTTTCATGTCTATAACCATGCAGACATACAAATGAGGATGTTGCTGCTTCAGTTATTAGCATCATGTCAGGTTTTTCTTCTTCTTTTTGTTTTTAATCCTCAAAGTGGAATACTCAGCATAGAAGCTAGAAGTACATTTTATGCAAAATCTAGCATCCAGAATTTGGATGCATGTATTTCCAGCTTTCAAGAGTAATTATTTTTTAAATATTGTATTAATATGAATTTGCTTATATATCATATGTGGTTTTGTACCTCCAGCAAGTGTCTGGATATAGTGACATGGGATGAGCTGGTTTTGGTAGCACACAGGGAAACCAGGAAAATAGATAGTGGTTCATTTAGTACTGAGCACAGCACTTCAAAGAACCAACAAACCCAAACCATCATTTTAAAGGTTTATTTGTTCTCTTTCTCATAACTTAAAATGAAGAATCTCTCCCTGTCTAAGCTGAAACAAGTGTTGAGCAAATCACTAGGTTGTGGTGCAAAGCCCGAATTATCTGGGACCTGGTCTCCATGTTTCCCAGAGATGCAGCAGAGGGTGTCTGTGAAATGGAGACCTTGCTCTGTCTTTCAGTCCTCTGGAGCTCTCGTGAAACATGTGATTACTCTGCTTTGGTGGAAAAAACACTAAATGCACTTTTAAAGTAAACTAAGCCAGGGAGGGTTAGCAGAGGAGAGTGAAACTATGATGCCATTTCTCAACACACAATTAAAAATGTGGGCTACAGTGTTTTACATTAAGATGTGGATTTTCCTGTCGCTCTAGGGAGCTGTATACTATTATCCTCCACAAAACACTAAGATTTTGAAATGCATTAACCATACAGGCAGTGCCTCAGTCTGATTGTTATTAATAAATTCACGTTTTACATGTTAATATAGCAGGCAAGTGTTTTTTGCATGTCTGCACTATTTACCTGTAAAAAAAAAAAAAAAAACCAAACAAACTTTGGTTTCTTTCCTTTCAAGAAGAAAAGTATATGATAAAAGTGTCTGCAATGCACAAGTTAGCAGATTTTACCAAGTACCATTAAAAAAATCTCTTATGCTCTGTGTTTGGGATTTTCAGACCTAATTAAAGATCAAGAATAAAATTATACTAAAATAATTACTTTTAAGAAAATTATCTTGGTTTGTACTTGAATAGTATTGCCCACAGACAGGTAATTATCAGCAACTTGCCTGTAGTAAAAATAGAATTAGTTTACTGTATTAAATATCAGAAGGTTTGACTTGAAAAACAAAACCTTCAACTAATCTTTGCATTATTAGATAAAGATGGATGGTTATTATCCTGGGCTTTTTAAAACTGAAATTTTATGCCATATTTTGTAGCGGTAACGCTGGATCAAAACCTGATTTCCCTGCTTGTGTGACTGATCTCATTTAATTTAGTGAATCTGTTTACATGAATAAGGCTTGAAGAATTTGGCTTTGTATGAAAAACATCCTCCCAGAGGGAGCTGGAGTAGGCTTACACTTAGTATCTAAAAATAAAAAAAAAAAAGAGAAAACAACATTTGTGTTTATAGCATAATGATTTTCAGTGGAGTTTCCTGCTGCGTGGAATTCCATCCGTAGCCAAGATGATAAGATATTGGCCAATGTTTTAGAAGCCAGGTCTGTGCTGTTGGAACGTGTTGTGTCAGAGCAGTCCCAGTGCATTCTCAATGGGGAACGTTCAGCAGAGAGGTACGTGACAATCCCAGGAGCACTAAACAAGATAAAGAAAATCTCAGCTTGCTTGCTGTTTGCAAAGCAGATGGGAAAACAAGAATGCAAATATAGAATATGCTTGGTTTACATCTTTTCCCCCCCCACCCCTCTATTCAGCTTCCCTATATTGAGCCAAGGATAAATGGGCAGACTTACTGTATGAAAAAGAAAATAGCACCAGAGTGAGTCCTCCTTTTCCTTAGTTTTCTCTCTCTGTTTTATATACT
>JAOXNG010000004.1:6304649-6319001 GCA_028566535.1 Scolopax minor
GGTATTTTTCACCCCAACACAAGCTGTAGGGGAATGAGCACCCACACATACCTACATCTTTGCAAAATGGCTTTTCTGGCCGTTTCAGAACGGCTCAAGTCACCCTGAAACTGTCTAAATAATGGGTCTGATATTCAGAAGAGTATATTCAAAGAGCATCGAGACTTCTTCAAAGGCTGCTCAGATGGTGCATAAATGGACCTATTAAATACTTACAGATCCTTCCTGCAGACACTGAACACTTGCAAGCTCTACCCTGGGTGCCTTTTGAAAATTGGTCCCCAGAACAGAGGTGCCGAATAGAGAACTGCAGCCTTGCATGGGCTTCCTTTGTTTGTGGCTACTCACCACTTGCAACGTGAGCTTCAGCAGCCAGAGACTGCCAGCTCTTCGACAAATTTCCATAATTTCATTAAGCACCACGATAATTATGTGAAGTGCTAAAAAATACTTTGCTTGGCTCATCTGAAAGCTGCTGTAATGGGGGAAATAAAGGCATAAATAAGACGCTTTGTTTCCATTTTCAATCTGTTCGCTAATTGTAAAGAAGCAAAAAGGTCTAAACCCCCCTTATTTGATCCTGTCATTGTCTGACAGCAAGGGGAATGTCCTTGGGAGGAACAGTCAGTCAATCTGTGTGTAAAGACAAAATGGAAAAAAAATTGCAACCCTGATAAATTACTGAAAATAATTATGAAAATTGAAAAATGAGAGAAAAACCCCACAATTATGGTCCGACCAGAGAGCAAATGTTTTCAGGTTTTATCAGCAATGTAGGGAGTACAGCAGTATGCAGTAGACTCTTAAACTGACAACTCTGCATGATTCCTTGATGTAATTTGGAGGAAGCTGGATAACCTGTGATTTACTAAACTCTCTCCAGTTAGCAAGTCTGCTCAGGGTTTCCCAGCACATCAACACGGTCCTGCCAGTGTGTGTTGGCTGCAGATTATCCTCTTGCTCTGCTCTGATCTGTGAGGATGTGCATGTGCACAGCTGAGGGTGTAAATCAGTCTCTGGCCTGTCGGGTAATGCACGCAAAAAACCAGCCCCAAACTGCCTGAGTTTACCTTATAATGACTGATGAAAGGAAGTGATCATCCTGTTTATTAGTACTTCTGTTTGACTAGAAGCAGGCAGTATAAGCAGTACAGGGAGAGCAACAGCTTTAGTGCTGGGTGCTGCAATACTAGTAGAGTTGATTAACACAGATTGAGAGCTGTTTTCTTTTTAACTAGTGCTGTTGGTTTATTAAGGAAAAAAAAAAAAAAGAGGAAAAAAGCTACGAGGTTGGAATTGGGGAGAAAGACCTAGGAACCAAATGTATCTCTCTTGAGATTCAGACTGGCCTCTTCAATACCAGGTCAACTTAAGAAATTATAGTGCATGCAAATGAAATAAATGTTTATTGCATTTATGTGGTTCTTAATCACTGCTCTTGACACAGCTGGTATCTCTTTTGGAAAGCTGAGGTTAGGGAAATGTCAGTTTCTTCTCAGCCTGCAATGAAGAATTTGTAAGGTCATGTATTCTTTTCCATGGTGAAAAACTGTGAGGTTGCTATTGGGAATGATAATTTTGTTATATGATCAAGCAATTAAGTGGATTCCTAAAGCCACTTAATGAATGGACTAGATGATCTTTAAAGGTTCCAAACCATTCTATGATCCTACAAAAAGTCTGTGGCTATGTACTTTGGTGTCTCTAAATTATTCTGTCAAAAAAATCTGCTTAAGTAGAAATATGTGCCTCTAAATTAACAACTGTCTGGACCCTTTTGATTGATGGATGCCCTGGATCTTGTGAAACAGGTAACTGATATCTGGTAAGGATCTACGCATGAATTACTTTGCTAAGCAAATTCATTACAAATCCATCATGTTAGCTGAAGGAGGCTTAATTGTTTGGTGATATGTTATAAGCAACAGTAAACAATCACCCTCCCCTTGTAATAGAGTAATAGGATGCTGGGGAGGGAAGGGAACATTCCCTTAAGTTTGTTGTAAAATGAGGAACTGTTGTGTCTCACCCAAAGGATAATAAAATATATTTACCTTTCATGTATCTGTACATGTATCATGTACCTGTACAGATACATGTACATGTATCAATCCCAAATTGATTGCTCTCGGATAGTTATGTTAAACAATGGGATGTCTTCTGCTCCTCTATTGCTTTCTCCTATTCATTTATATTAAAAGATATTAATACTTCCCCAAGCTTTTGTGATTCTCCCAGCAAGAATATGGGGATCTTACAGCTAGATAAAGTTTTTTTGGTGCAAACCAATAAAGAGGAGGAAGATGCAGAATATGAAATGGGAACAGGGGAACCTAGAGAGCCTTTCTTGCACTTGCAGCCACCACTTGCTCTTGCTTGTAGAGCTTGGACATTGGCTTCTGGAGAAGCCTGGTGGTGTCAGAGGCATAGACAAATCTTTATGGCACTCTTACATGGGCCCTGGGTGAATCCCTGAAGGTAAACTGACTTTCATTTTGATGGTTTGTTTCCAATGCACCCTTAAAAACCTGGCAACCAAGTTCATCTTTAAAAGCAATATATATGCACATTTCATTTATTTCCCAGTAACTGGTTATTTTCAGTGAAAGTGTCATCTTCAATATTTATCTAAGCTTAAAGCTCCTTCCCTGCAAATACTATAAAAATGAGCTTAGATGACATGGTGAATTTGTGATGATTTATTTTCCACAATAGGAGTACTTAATCTCTTCAGATGCTGGCCAAATACTATCCAATAAAATGCATAGGGATAGGACTGAGTCATCTTCATTACGGCATGGGAGCACTTTATTACCCAAGTACCAAGTGGGTTCCACTTTTGACTTCAGTGGAACTTCTTCTTTGGCAAAATGCCTTTAATTTATATGATCAAGTGTAGCCAAATCATCTCCATCATTATTAAACACCTTCTTATATCCTAGAACCACATAGATTCTTATCTTGACAAGCCAATTTTAATGGGGGAAAAAGTTCAATGTTAAAGAAGATAAAAGAAAACAAACCCTGAAAGGATCAAATATGCATCTGAACACTGGTGGGTATATAGGGTACTAGAAAAATCTCAGTTTATAACATACATTTTCACCCTTAAATTGGGATGCAGGGTAAATTTTGATGCTTACTTGGCATTTATTTTCTCTTGAATCTGACTTCTCAAGTGACTGGCAACACTAAATATTATTTTTTTTCTTTGTAAAGTGACTGTAAGGTTGAAATAATTCACATGAACACAATTTCTCAAAAAGCTTCATGGATATTATTTTCATTGTTTTCATTCTGTTTGGGTTTTTTTTTTTTTATGTTGGTGCTATTAGATGACATTATATGCAATGGACAAACTGGAGAGATTTTTAAACTTTGATATCAGTTTAGGGTGGTGTTTAATTTCAAAACCTCAGTACGTTTAAAAGATGTACATTCTCTCTTTTGGACCACATCTAACACAGAAACCCCATATTTGTATTGAATTGGTTAACTTACTCCTTTAATCAGCTCTTAATGTGGGATTTTCTGGGGTGTTTCCATAAGGAAGGATTCCATTTTGGATGTGGCCACTAGGTCATGCATTAACTATCTTCAGAAGGAAACCATGGCACATGGGTAAAAACTATAAACCAGTGGATGATCTCTTTCACCAACAAAGCATCAAATCTCCTCAAATACACAATGCAATTTCCAGTGGTGGGTGACGCATAATTCCAAATGTTCCCAACTGATGACTAACGGTAGTTTATGATACCATTTATGGAACAATTGCCACCATTCGTTTTATACTGAGAGGATTATCAGCTTTTGGACTTAGAATAACAAAAACTAATTTCATGGAAACTGGGGAGGTGTAGAAATGTTATCTCCTCGTCTGTGTTTATTCAGTGATAACATTGTTTAAAGCCCATGATCCTGTCTGCATCTGCCACCGCAGCTGGCCTAGCCAGCTCACCAGTCTTTATTTAACTGGATATTACAGCAGTAACATTTCATTACAGTTGTGCTTGGAAGAAGTCATAGTCCATTGGTTTTATTGAAGCTCACTTCTAGTTTACTTCCATTTCAGGGAAGAGGACAGCTGTTTTAATATGTACTTGGTGGAACACCTAAAGGGTTTTAGTGTTAATTAAGTTGGGAGGAACTGTTTTTAACAAGCACCTTTTTGTAAATGTCGAGCAGCTAAATCATATTTCATTGTTATTATTCAAGGCAGAAATTAGCCAGAGCAAGCGTCGTCAGGCTCAGAGCACCACGCAGTACTTTGGTGTGCGATTTCTTTGGACACAAAAGACTTGGTTAAAGCTGTGGGGCTCCACGGAGGGCAGGGCACATTTGGCTGAGGGCACATTCCCCTCTCCCTGCTCTCTCTGGTGTGGGGATTGAGCTTGTGAAAAAGGGTCTGGTGTGAAAAAAATATTTCCCATCTCTGACATTAATTTTAATAGATACAACCCATTTAGCTTAAAGTTCAGCATTAAACAGACTATAATGGGCTAACCCTGTCCTCTATTGCTCGTGCACCAACATTAATGGGGGCAGTGAGCAAGTAGGTGACACCACAAAGCACGTCCCCTTTTTTTTTAGCACAATCATCTAAAAAGATGCAAACTTTAGCACTTCAGCTCATGCACTCTGCAGTTGCACTATGCTGAGCTACGTGCCGTTGGAAGTCACAAATGGGTCAAAAAGGTAAACAGGCCCAAATTTATTGAATGCCTTCAAGCTAGCGTGATTTGTCCCAGCAGAGATCCTCCTGCAAGACTCTAGTTCATGGGTCAGACTGTACTTCTACCCTGTAGGCTGCTACGCTGAATCCTTATGGGTTTGAGGGTGCAAAAAGGAACATTTTTAGGCATTGAAATGGCTATGGGAACTGTTGCCTTTTTTTCTCCCCAGCTTAGCCACCTGATGGTGCTATTTAAGAACATGTGAGGACAGACGAAGTGCATGAAAGAAGGCTAGCTGCCCACATTTAATAAAAGCTACAGATGTCAATGGGAGTTTTGCCTGAGTAGTAACTGCAGTTTTGACCCTAGGATTTGGTGCATGACCATGCTTTTTTATGGCTTCTGCATAAATACAGAAAAATGGCCACTCTGTCTACTTAATCACATGAAGCACTTAAATCTGTCATCTTCTCCTGCATGTTCGAGGAAAAAAAAAATTACATTCACCCATGACTGGGTGTTTAGTGGTAACATGGGAGCGAGCTCTTGGTGAACTCTTGGTCGTTCTTTCCATATGAGGCCTTGACTTGGAGCGTCCTTCTGTTTGTCACTCTTTGACCACTAAGGCTGATAACTCTTTGTGTGGATTGGGGGAGATAAATGCAGAAGCTTTCTGCAACTCATTTGTTTAGTTAGCAAGCTTGTAAACTGGCTCTTTCTATTCTTCACTGTTTGTTCTTGCTCATAACTGTGGAACATGCTCTTAACCCTATTAGTTACACATTTACATATCCGCTAGACTCCCAGTTCTTAATTGTACTGTACTATTAGGGCACCATTTTCATGCTCACATGTGCACAGGTCTCACCTGGTCTGCCATCAATGAAGGTGGACGAAAGGAAGGGGGTGGAAAAATAAAAAATCAGAGAGACAAAACCCCGACTGAGATGACACCTTTAAATTCCTAAAGGTCAAAAAGCCTCAGCTTTTTCATCCTCTCTCCCATACCAACACTCCCCCACACCCTTCAGGAAAAAAAAGAAATAATCAAAAAACCCAACCCTGTTTCACAGAAGCTGTTAGCGTTGTTCGAGTCCCTTTCCCAAACACAGTCTGCAATTTTCGAGTCAAATGAAGCATCGCTCACCTCAAGGAGGGCTCCTTTCGCTTGCGTGGCTGTCTTTCAAAGAGCTTCTTGGCAGTATCCCAAAGAAATTCAAAGCAGACACATCTCCCTGTGGGGCACATTTCACAAGTGCTCTGCCATGAAATGCTGCTTTGCCCACTTCTTAGGGGGCTTGATTTAATCAGAAAGAAAAAAAAAAAAAAGAAAAGAAACAATAACTGACATGCAGAAGTCCTGCTTTTTTCTTACAAGGAACAGGATACTTTAGCATTTTTAGCAAGAAATCATTTTAGTGGAAATTCATTCAGCTTCCTATTCATTAGCAAAACACATAGATTAAATACATTTTCAGTCATGGAGAAAAACACAGAAGGCTGAAAGGTTTAGCATCTCTAAATAAAGCAATGCAAGTGAGGTGAGAGATGCTCATCTTTTGAGACAAGCACTCTCAAAAGTCTCCTAACCCTAAACTGCCTTGGAAATTTCTCTCTCCTCCTCCATTACTGAAAAGCTGGGTGAAGTAGGGTGAAAGCAGCCTTTGCTGTGGGCACTATCAACCTCAGAAAAGGGCTGATTGCCCTCAGGAAGGAATGGGAGAGGTCTCTTAAACAGATGAAGCATTAAATACTTCGAGACAAGGGGAAGCACTAATTATTCTGACACAGAATAAGTCAAATTTGCAATGAACACAGATTTCTGTTGTGCAACCTCACCTCACTAAAGATAATATGACACCATCTAGTTTTGGACACTCACGAAAAAAAAAAAAGTAATGCTTGAGAATAGCAAAGGCTTCTTTTATAGGATGCTATGACAGAGGTTTAACAGCACCTCTGCCATTTCAGAGCTGCACATACCCAACCCGCAGTAGCAGCAGTTGAAAGAAAAAAATGCATCTTTAATTGCTAGGATGTAGGAAACCGCCCCATTCTCTCCATCCCAGTCCATCTGAATTTCTCTGGTTGTGAGACGCGACACTTATTGCACCCACGGTACTGGGTGATGAAAACAAAGCCATTCAGAAGCACTGGAGCACTTCAGAAAATACATACAAGTGTTTTATTTCCTATGCAAAGAGAATGAAGATTTTTGGTGGGAGGAGAGATTTCCAGATTAAAATGTGGGTTTCCCACTCATTCTTGAGCCAACTGTTAAAATGAAAAAAAGAGAATCACTTAGTTCTATCTTTACTGATTTTTTGGTGTTTGCCTGAGGTTCTTGACTGTGCCTTGCTCGCTCAGTCTCTGGTTTCTGTATATCTTTCTAATAAACCAGAATTACATTACCTGTATTTTTTATGTGTGTTGGATAGATCAATCATTTATGCTGTTTAAAACTACCTCACACAGCTGAACCCAGATTTCTGTACTTTTCCTTTATTATAGAGCATCTTAGCATTGTGCAAGGCTAACTGTCTTGGTAATAAAAAATCAGGTGGTTTTCTCATGTCTTAGCCCAGGTGTAGCTAAGCAGACCAAATGGGGTTTGGCCACAGCAGTTCCCTGCAGATTCTTGTGTCTCTTTCCAAGAAAACAGAGCTCTGCTCCCCCTCCCTACCAAAAACTGCAGCAAAACATAATTTGCAACCCAACAATCCAGCTGAAAAATGTGCGTTCTGCAATTCTGTTTCACTTAAAAGTTATGAAGAATTAATCACTAATCAGAACTAATGATTAAAAGATATGAAGAATTAATCACTATCAGAACTAATCAGAAAAATAGAATTAAATAAGTACACCACTATAAAGCTAAGAAAGTAAGTCCACACACTGTTTTCCAAAATACTGTGGCATGTTTATCTCAGTAAAAACATTGTACCATTAGGGTCAGTTCTTCACCTACAAAGTTGTCTGTTCCCCAATTGCAAAGTACATGAGTGTTGCCTGAGAAGCTGTAGGCAATGTTTTTTTATTATTTCATTTTTTATTCCAGAGAGGTTGGCTTGTATTTCAGCTGTGGACTTACAGACACTTTGTCCTTGAGGCTAAACATTAGTACCAAAGAAAAGAATGAAACTGATGTACAAGACTGTATCACTCCTTGTAAGAATCAGCCTGATTAGATTATTATTTAGTACTGCATGTAGATAAATTAGAATTACTTTCTATAATATTTTACACTAAAAGTTCTTTTTCATGTTTCAATTTGTACTGATATAAGGATACATCCTTTTTTAGAAAAACTTTGAAGAATTTTCCTACTTCAAACAAAACCTTTGATCTAAGGGTGAGACCGGGTTGTTATTTGAGATTGTTTGCATAAAATCTCATTAGCCTATTGATTCTACCTGTAACATCTTAGGTAGCACTTCATTACCATGCAAATAAAGACAGACTTTTTACATGCAGGACTGATTATTCTCTTTTACATAGCACAACAACAAATCACTATTAATGAAAGTCATAAATAATTGTTCAACAGGTGAAAAAGATTAGAATCAAATAGAGCCTTTCTTATGAACAGGAACCTCTTTATCCCCTCCAAAACACAAATTTTGATTTTTACCACTGTCAGTAAACCACATGACACTAAGTTTCATCTTTTTCTCCCACAGATGGCCATTGCAGTAGCAGAGTAAAATATTCTGGTATTCACAAAGTGCAATCCCGACCCCAATGAAAGCAGTGGGGCCTTCAGTGCTGTCTTGTTCCCCCAGACCCCAGACCCATGCCTTTCAGCTCATTCTAGTGACAGCTTTGAAGTGCTTACCACCTCTGCTTTTACTTTAAACACTTCTGATGTGGGACATCACTGTTTTAATGTGGCAAATGGTTTGTGAGAAAGAATAATATCTCCTGTGAACTTGCACTGCCCTTATGATTTCGATTATAACAATAGCCAACTAGTCTATTGCTACCCAGATTTTAAGAGTAAGTCCTCATAAAAATTGCCATGCAGTTCAGGGGAGATAGTACATCCAGAGAAACGAGATGAGCCTGAAATCTCAGATAGCCTGCTGGAAATCTTATTTTATATAGGAAATACTCAGATACCTTAGAGGTGGCTCCTTACACAATGTTATATATTTGTTCTTCTTTTGCATTTTTTCTTTTTGCTCTATCAACTCCAGGTAGAAAATGCTGAAAAGACAAAGCCTGTAACAGATCGTGGATTCTCTTCTGAGAGGAGGTGGGCAGGAAGGTAGGTGCAAAATATGGAGGTTTTAGGAGTTTTAACCACTGAAACCTGCCTGCACATGAAGCTAAATGGTAGGTGGCCTAAATAGCACTGCCCTCATCCTGTGAAGTGGTATTTGCAGTAGAGTAAACTCCAAAAGTACATTAAATTTAATCAAAACTGCTCTCCAGGATGTAAGCAAAATGTGACCGTGACTTCCCTTGGGACACAGATTGCAAGTGCAGAAGCTCCAGCAGGGAGAAAAGCAGCCACTATCAGTATAACCAAGGTGTTCCTGCAAGCAGGCTTGCCTGAAGTAACCAGGTTTTTTTAGAAGGCTCTCAGCACAGATACAACAGGTAGCAGGAAAGAAATCAGACACAGAGAGAGGAAAAAAAAAAAATTCCCCAAAGCAGATTTGAAAGACAGCAAAATGCAACTGGGTTCACTGGAGCAAAAATGTCTTGAGAGAAAACACAGCATGATGCATGTAACCTGCTAAGCCTGATTGAGCAGTGATTTTATTGCTTTTCCTTTTGTGTGATCACACAGGAGAAGCGTGTTGCCATTTCAGACACCACAGACATTATTAATAGGGTCAGGCACTATTAATGGGGTGAAATTTGTGTAAAGCTTCAACTAAAACCAAAAATCTCTCGTCTTCTTCAACTTACAATCTGCATAAGGAATCGAGGGTTGCCAGATACAAAACTCTGCTGGGCTGGTAATGTAAAATCTAGATGTGAATAAGCTCAACCATAAGCAGAGGTGTGCAGAGAAGAAAAATAAGGGTACAATAAAAATACTAGAAGTAGCTTCCAGTGCTTTTTCAATAACATGTAAAAATGCATTCACAAAGCAGCAGACAGAAAGCAGTGGTAGCAGTGCTGGAAATGTGGCTGCAAGAGATAGTAAAAGAGACCTCTTCTTAAGCAGAGAGCTAACAGGGAAAGGGGAGGAAGAGAAAAAAGCCCTAGAATTTTAAGTGAAGAAAACACTCACTATCTGCTTTTCCCAAAGTTAAAGGCAATGTTGCTTCCTGTGTAAGCAGGCAGGACTTGGATATTAATTGATCCTACAAAAGAGAGCCTGCAAGAAAGAAAGCATTGAGTAACTGGCTATTTCAAAAAGAGAAAACAATTTTGGCCTCCAAGGTATTGTTCACTATGTCTGCTTCTTGTTAGTATTGAAGATATAAAGAAGAGCAGCAAGATACACGTGCCTATTGTGCTTATTGGTGTTCTCACCTAGTTCTTCTGCAGTTTTCTGCAGCCCAACAGAAATTCTAGTAATTGCTTGAGTTTCAGGTGGAGCTTTTGCCTTAATTAAGGATAAGAGATATGCAGTATTTTGGGAACGTATTTATGAAGAGAATGAAGGAAATTTCAATTACAGTTTATACAGAATATAATGAATTGGGCACAATTTCTACAGCGATTGCTAGTTGAAAGCCAGAGCTTTGCTATAATTCAATTTGATTACCATTGTTGATTTCCTTTTCATTACTTTTTCTGAAAGAGGCAGCTTCTATTTCCAAGCAGTAGAAAAAGCTAAGAACTGATTATCAAAAAGTACAGCAAGGGAGAGGAAGGACTGAAAACATGAAATAACAACAGTTTAGGTGTATTGAGCAGAATCTCCTTCTTAGAAGAAAAAGATTTGGCTGCACAGGAAGATATTGCTTAATTGCCAAGAAATAGTAAGCAAATATGTAAGAAATTCTATTCTGTGTTGTTAAAAGCAAACCAAATCAATTGTGTAAGTGTACATAAAATACTAATGATATTATACAAATCAAGCAAAACCAGCTAATGAATCCCACTGACTAAAAATGCCTATTTCAGTTATTAGCATTCCAGTCACAACTGCCACAATTTCCACTTTTGCTGTCAGAAGACAGAGAAGGCATTAAAAACAAGGAAAAAATCTTAGAAATGCATGTAAAATATTTACTACTGACTATTAATTCAGAAGCATTTAAGAATTAATATTTGGCAGGGTAAGACATATGATCTGAAATGTTGTAATACTAAGACCCTTACTGTCCTTTCACTTGCAAATTTTGTGGACAGGATTACATTTTCTTGGTTGGTTGTTTTTTTCCCCCAAAATGTACACTAAGTAATCTACATTATATGATTAAGACAGACAAGAAAAAAACCAATGTCATCGTTACTGCAAAAGCATCACTCAAATAATATGTGGGATAGGACAGAAATGCCATATTCCTGGCACTATTAAGGGAATGATCCCAATTCATCAATACACGTCATACAAAGCATGACCATCAGAAAACTTGAAGTATTTAATAGAAAAGATACCAATGCTTTTATCTTTAACAGGTCATGGCACCTGGATGATTATCCAAATTTGCTCTGCTGATGATTCAGACTGATGCTACTGATCTCAGACAACTTTCTCTATGCTCTCTTCTTTGATGCACTTTAGAAAACAAGAAAAATTAAGTAAGCTGATAAAAAAAATTGCAGTCCCAGAACTTAACCCAAAAGATGAGGGGATTTTGTTGGCTTTTTGTCTGTTTTCTGTTTTTTAAGTGCTATAAACCACGTATCAACATTTGTATTTGATTAGCCCATATTTTGGAAATACTGTTGGCAAAGGATTTCTCTGATGGGAAGGAAGGAAGGAAGGAAGAAGCAGCCCAACAGTTCTGAAAGAATCATTATTGGACAGAGTCAGTGTCAATAAAAGAAATGCTACCTAGTTCACCCTTTATATTGAGGTAATCTATGTTAATATGAAACTAGGTATATGGCTAGGTGAGTTGTTTCTATTATAATTCACTTCAAAAGCTATTAGATTAAATTGGACTATTGCAAATTGCGAGACAATTTGCATTCCTGTTTAAAAATCTTTGGTCTGAGTAAATTGCCCTCAAAGCTTCATCTCAGTTGAACTAAAACATAAAACTCAATATTAAAGAGCAAATCTTACCTGTTACCAGCAGTGATAGAGTATCTGTGCTTAAAAGACATTGCTTAAATAAAAACAAATGGAGTTAATAATGGAATTAAAGCTACTAGCTCAAGTGCAATCAACAGCCAAGTCAATCTCAGAGTGGTGTGACCTTTAAAGGAGAATGTCTTCACTCATTAAACACATTGCTGAGTTTTTAGAAATAAATATAAAGTTAAAAAAAGATAATGGGATGTTAATAGGCTGTGAGAAAAGAAGCTAAAGAGAAATCTTACATCTTGCTCTTCTGTGGCAAAAATCTATATTTTTAACAAATATTTTCTGTACATTTTTATTTATATCCTCTCTTTTGTTCTTCTGAACCACATACAGTTAAATCAAAAGAGATACTCACTAGGAAAAAGTAACCGAAACAAGCCTAAAAACAACAAAATACTACTATCAGCAAGAATAACACAAGCTAAGAAAAAAAAAAATCAGGAAGTCATTAATTAGAAAATTAATTCTAACTAAGCCAGCCAGGCTAATTTTTATGCGTAAAACGGAAATGCTGCTGCTTACACCTCTCAGATGCCTTTTGTGGTACCAACTGTGAAGAAATTTAAAAGGGTCAAAGATAAAGGTTTTTTTCACACTTCAAGGTTCAATGGAAGAAGAATCAACAAATGACCTATCAAATTCTTTTTCATCAAGTCAAGTCTGGTTTTGCCTCTGATGGTAACTGTTGTCTTTATATATATATATATATAATTTTCTTTTTTTAAATCTAAGTTTCTCCCTGTGATCTGTTGAGGAGTGGGCAGTGAGAAAGCATCTTAGTGGACATCTGGCAGCCACCCATGGCCACCTCAACCCACCTTTACCCACTGTTTGCAAGATTCCTAAACGCTTGGGAGAAGGTTATTTCCCTCCATTCTCAAAATTACTAATAAAAGAGTCATTGGAGGATGTCATACTGCCAACAGAGCCCTGGTCCCGTCCATTTAGGAATTTCCATTGGGACAGAAACACGGGCTTGTGAGGAACTTCCCACGCAATGAGTGAGATAAGTCATATAGCATACTTTCCTGCAGAAAAGTTATTTTGCCTTTTACCACTCGCTTGATTGCTTTTTCTGTTACTATTGGAAAAATCATTCCAGAACCTTATTTCCTCTATCTGTGAGCAAACTTCTGAAGTCCAGCCTGAATTTATGAGCAGACTATTTGAAACCATTCATTCTTATGCTAACATTTTCCTATAACTTTCTCCATTGATTACTTTTCTCTCTGAAATGCTTTTAAAGAGAAAGTCTATCACCTGTTAACCTTAATTTCACAAGGTATCATTATATAAAATAGATCTCCATTTCTTTGCTCAATCAATTCATTTAAGAAAAAAATGAGATATTTTGCAAGATAAACTTCAGAGAGTTAGGATTTAATGTGTGTAATAGAACTTGGAATCACAGAGTGCCTTGAGACAGGAGGCCTTTGTGTTCTCCAGCCCTCTTGCTCCCTTCTTTAAAGGAGCATTTTAAGACATTTTAATGACTGTGAACTATGCAATAAAACTATACAAATACATTTAATCTACAAATAAAATAAATTAGGAGTTATCATCAGTATTGTAGCCATTTTCAGGGATTAAATTATACATTCTTTCCTTTCTTTCCAAAACAAGGGTATATGCACATTTTATTTCTCTCAGTTAAAAGGCTCTCTTCCAAGGAATATAAAAGGCTAAAAGGTCTCACAATTCATTGTCTCAGGAAAGTTCCCAAGGTGCCAGACTGAGGATTAAATTACCTGGATCAGGTTGATCATGCACACTTCCCAAAGCCATGAGAAGAACAAGCAGAATTGCTCTGTCTGCATACTGCAGAAAGAAAATATGGAGTCCTTCATTTACTTCAGGAAATAAGTATGTAAAAAGAAGAGTTTTCCATTACATAAAGAATTCTCCAAACAATTACAGACTCCAAAATACCAGGCAGTTTTAGACAAGTCACAGGGGTTTTATGTCTTCTTTCAGTGTCTTTTCCATGTGTGGTTTCCATGTCCCAGTTTCCTTAAAAAGACATAATTTTTCAGATGTTTGCAGAATTCGGCCTCTGTGATCTGGAACACACTCAGATGACTGCACCCACACCATCCCACCAAGGGGAACACCATGCCCTGGGGAGTGCACTGAGGCTTAGGGATCATAGAATCATAGAATCATTTGGGCTGGAAGGGACCTTCATCTAGTCCGACCCCCCACAGTCAGCAGGGACACCCCCAACTAAACCAGGTCGCCCAGGGCCTTGTCAAGGCTCCCCTTGAATGTCTCCAGGGAAGGTGCCTCAACCACCTCCCTGGGAAACCTGTTCCAGTGCTCCACCACTCTTTGTAAAGGATGATATACTCTAGGGAGCTCCAATACAGATCACAGATCACAGATCACAGAATTGTAGTGGTTGGAAGGGACCTCAGAGATCATCGAGTCCAACCAACAAAAAAAAAAAAAAAAAAAAAA
>JAOXNG010000004.1:6328893-6342338 GCA_028566535.1 Scolopax minor
GAGAGTAAGGGAGAAACAGATCCTGAAACTGCTATAAAGCTTTCCCTCTTTTCAAATAAAAGGAAAATAGCAACCACATCCAGGAAGCTGCTGATAGCATTTAACAACCAAAATGATGTTATTTAGAACCACATGAAAAATTCAGCTGGATTTTTTCATTTGAGTGTTAGAATAACCAGGCATGCTATTAAAATTCGACATCTGCCTCACAAGCAAAAAGAGCTTAAAACTCCACCCCAAGTGCAAGGAACACTGATGTCACAACTAAACACCTCAGAAAAAGACTGAAATAACATGACATCTAACTCTACATCCTTAAATGCATGGCCTCTGCCAACCCCCCACTGCGCTGACTTGGCTGGCGAGGTTACCACCTTTTGCTCTTCCACCCTCAGATCATCAGAGGTGTAGAATAAACATCTTTTACCCATGGATTTCCCACCACAGAGGACTGCAACAGATACGATCCCGCCTAGAGAACAAGGTTGGAAAGTCACCTCCTACAGTTTAAACCATTAACTTGAAAAAAAATCAACAGTAATGTCATGGCACAATTTCTGAATAGGCTGCTGATATGGAGGTTACTGCCCGTGCAGTAAGGGAGGAGGATTACCCCCAAAATTTAAGTCGATAAAGGAAAATGGAAGACTTGTTTTTCCATAAGATATTTCTCTATTTTTCTATCAGCACTAAGACTCTACACCAGTTCCTGGTCATCATAAATAAGAATTGGGCAGAGAAATAAGGAACGTGAGTGCCAAGCAAGAGAAGGGAGGAGTATTTCCCCCAGAATACATTTAAAATTTCTTTAAATTTAGTGCACTCAGGTAAAATTTAAAAGCAAAATGTATGCTTGGAGAAGCATATTATGAGCTTGAAGAATCTGCTGTTTAATAGCAATAACTTAGCTGTGTAAGGAGGAGAAATGAAGAAGTGGCAGAGTGAATAAGTTATACCAACACTATCTTCTCTAGTTTCTGACAGCAGAATTCTTGGAGGACATAGGAAAAACTCAAATCCAAATTTTGAAAGTCTGCAAGTCTCTGCCAACAATAAGTTGTTATATTCTCTAATATTATGGGGAAACTTTTGTCTTTTGGAAATCTGCAACTTAAAAGGATTTCAAAAACCATGTTGCATCTAAACTCATAGATGAAGTGAGATACTCATGGGTTATAGGGTTCTTAGTGAAAATCCTTGTTTTCTGAAAAATAATATGATTTGTAGTACTTCCTTCCCCCTTTCCCTTCAGTACTGTTCTCAACACATGCATACCCACTTCAAAATTTCTGCACATTCAAAGATTATGGCAAAAATATACTGTGGAAGGAGGCAAGGAAATAACTACACCCCTGAATTTCCTGGTGGATTTTTGCTTACGTGCAGGCTGGAACAATTCTCATCGATTTCTTTATTAAGAACTGGGAAATCTTTGTATTCCTATTAGTGGCTTTCCGTCTTTATCACTGCTTAACCATACTTTCAGCACTGTCACCAGCAAAATACATTTCCCAGCATTTAACCACTGTCATTTTATGATGATTCTAGAGAACATCAAGATTTTAGAGGCTAAAGCTAACCTAATATAACTTGAAGTAAACATGCAAATATGGTTAGGCAAAAAGTATATTTTGTCTCTTTAACCTACTTATATGTTCAAGTTAACTCTAGGATTTACCACTAAGTTGCTAATATCTAATAATCCATTTCTAGAAACTAAATATTATCTGTAAAAATTTGGTTGTTCACATTCAAAATTTCATACAGTAAATATAAATGCTCTATTTATTATTTAAAGTGTGTGTCTCTTCACAGCACATTTACATCATTGTAAATTCTATGTTTCCCCCCCCCCCCACTCAGTTTTGGCTAACCAACTCCATAGGTACATTAGCACCCTCTTTTGGCTAAATTGTATCCTGACCTATGTTGATAGCTTTTTCTTACAAATAGGATAGTTGTCGGGGGAAAGGGGAAGGGTGCATTCAGATTCATATTTCTGCCATAAAAATTCAGTGAGAGCTGTGGAAAATTTGAAAGCAAAGGGTCAAGCGGTTGGTTACCTGCTCTCTCTCTGAATGGAAAAAGAAATTGGGACAGACACCCACCATACCTACAAAAAACATGCTGATATTTCCCTAGGGAACAACTTCTGAATGTGAGGAAAAGCCAAAATGGGTATTAAAGCTCAGGGTCTGGCTGATAACCCAACTAAGAGAACCCAATGTACATTTACACCAATGTGATTTATATTGTTGTAGCTCTAAAACTAAATTTTTGTAATTATTTTGTTGGCCTAGAAATGTGTACGGTGGTTTTGTGTACAGATGCAAATAAGGTCCACTAATGATTAATCAGCTGTGGATACTTGTTTGCATCATACCATTTTCACAAAATGTGGAATACTGGCCAACTCTGGTTGTAGCAACTTTGCTGCTACTTTGTCAATCATTTGTACTTTATACTGTTTAGTACCTTGTGAAATAAGCTCTAAATTCAGACTAAAGATTACTTGTTAAAAGTATTTTTCCCTCCCTATGATTTATGCTGCATTTTCAAAAGTGTTTATTGAAATTAGTAAAAAACGGGGATGAAAATGCTACAGCTTATTTAGACAGAAATCACCACTCCCTTCTGTATTAACATTATCATTTTGTCAACTGACATCACATCATGAAAATAAAGATATGTTACATCTACTAATGATGGGCAGGATGATGTAAGAAGAAGGATGGCTACTTATGCAGTGACCAACATGGAGGCAATATATGCCAAATAAAGCACAAATCCAGGACTTCAGGAAATTGAACAAATTTGAACTGCTGGAATTTTGAGAATATTGAGAATATTCCAAAATAGAGTATTTTCTGCATTTGGAGGGATTTATTTTCCCAGCTTCAAAAATTTGGATTGATGGAGCAAAGGCTACAAAGCACATGGGACCTCAGAAAATGTAGAATCATCTTGCTGTCACGGAGGTGCAGAGACCTCTTAGTCCTGCCTTGGTTTCACCAAAGTGAGGTGTTACGTTCTGCACTGAGGTCTGTGGAGCTTTGTCAATGACCTTGCTGAAAACACTTGTAAGCTAACCTGAAGGTGCAAGGTGCACTAAGATGACTTATCTCCTTAATTTGCCTTTAAGAGTTACGTGAGTTCTATGTAGATCAAAGGATATCCATCTCAGCATATCACCACATATCACCACCACACCTAACTGGGTCCGCCACCATTTTTGTATGAAAGGAAATACCATTTTAGAGCACAACAAAACCAGTAAACTGCAAGCATGAGCGATTTCTCATTGGACAAGGACAGAATTTGGCATACCTTGCTATTGACTTCATCAGAATCCCCTCTACCTCAGTTGTAAAAAAAATATTCTGCCAGGGCAAAAGAACATAAAGTAGTAAGTCTTTTTACTACGATGCTTTATATTCCAAGTATTGTGAAATGTAATCAATTTGACATTCTGCTTTGCAAAGCAGTCATCATTCATTGCCACCCTGATCTACCAGTGTAGATACATCATGATTTGCTCGTGGCATTGAGTATTGCAGCCTTTTTTAAATCTGTAGCAGAAAGATAATTTACTGAATGACAGCAGCAAATACCAGTGCAAAATTTAACATAAAAGAGAAGCAATAACACTTAGAGAAAAATAAGTGCTATGTGTATGTTTAATATGGGCATATTAGAAATACTTATTTGCTAGTAACAATTACTGGAGTAGAGTCAGATTTTAGCAGCAGTAGTGCCTTAGTACACAGAACTAGACTTCTTAATCTAGATTTATTATGCCAAATTATTGTAATGAAACTGTTCTTTGTATATTACTAACTGCAAGTTAGACTGTAATCTAGTGGTCTAGCAGTTTTGCAATGGTTTCCAGTAGGACTATATTTACAGTGAAGCTCCTCTTGCATAAAACTGGCTCAATCTGCCCAAACAAAATCCACTCTTCCTTTCTTCAAGTTTTTCCTTTGGAGAAAAACTGATAACAATTAGATAAATTATGACTTATGTGTAAAGCCATGCAGTTCAAAAATCTCTTTTACACCTTTGGTAGGTTTATGTGTAGAGGCAGAGGTGCAAGACAGCTGCTGTAACTGTGCAACAGGATAGGCAAGAAGCTTATTAAAGGGTTTTGTAGTCTGAAGAAAATAAAATGCATTTAAATAAAGGCTTCTAATAAGTACTGATAACATTGCCATAACCAGATGCCTATTAAGATGTGAAGAGCAAGTACTTAGAAAGGTATTATGTGTAATAAAATATAGTATAATATATATAATCTGTATCTATAAAAATATAAATACCTCTACCAAAAGATATTCTTTTTTCTCTACCTAATTTGAATACTTAGGCTTGAAAAACATGAAGTAACAACGTTTGCAAGAATGTTTTAAGGCCGTGTGGAACCACATCTGGAAATAGGAGGGAGATAATCATGTCATAAAAGAATATGGACATATATCTGAAGAAAATTATACCAAAATGGATAGTCAAGAGAAGCAAGTTATTTAAGAGGAGAGACACTGATGGCTAGTATCTTGAATGCATATGCTTTCAAAGAAAAGATGAATCTCCTGTTGCAATCCAATTAACCTTGAGTAGGGAATCACAGTCATAAAAGTTGATTATACAAACTGCAAAGGCTGAACTACCTCTAGATTGTGTATCTAAAATTACAAGAAACTGCATTTTCTTCAGAAACAGAGGCGGAGAATTGATGACGCTGCTGTCCCACGTATGTACTACTACATAGGGTAAGTACTGTCTTGTTACCATTAAAGGGGAACATACCTTAGTATTTCATTTATGTATGTGTAGACTGATTTTTCTGGTCACCTATCCCTTTCAGGTGTGGCATTTATATCTAGATGTAACTAGGAAACATCCAGTCTTCCCAAGCCTGTCTCTGGTGCTGGTCTTCCAGCTTCCGTACTTAAGAAATGATGTGAATCATTGCACTGATGGATGCAATGCCAGAAGTGAACCAAAAACAGACAAAAAAGCAGGAAAGCACAATAGCTTGTCTCATTCTAGCTGGCAACAGCTACATTAACCTGAAATTGTACAATACCATAACTGGAGATTTATAGGATGAAAAACCCCATAGCTTGAATTTTCCAACACGTAGAGAAGATTTCTGCTCCCATTATTTAGTAGAGGGGGGAAAGTGGTTGCAGAGCTACATTGCTCATGTGCTTATACTCTTTATATGTTTCCAGCAAGGGAAAATCTTCAAGGAACTCGTAAGTTCCTGCTTGCCATCTAAAAAGACAGCATATTGTAGCTTTTCACAATTGACTGAAAGTACAGTGTTCATTAAATGGTTATCAAGGGACCAAGCCTGGCTGAATCTCATTCTAGTTTATTTCCAGCCAGATCTAGTAGAAAGGCTACCCTGGCAATATACACAAATAATAAAATCCACTACAGCAAAATTTAATATAAGAAAAGAGAAGGGAAAATAACTAAAAGAGGAAAACATTTAGCATTATGTGGACAACACAGAGGCAAAACCTGAAAACTAAAACTTAAAACTACTAGAACTGAAAAATTAGAAAAATAAGGTTTTCTTCAAATTTTGACAGTCTAAAAAGTCTCATGCCATACCTGTTTACATGAGAAAGTTTAAGTTCAAGGAGATATTTTGGATAAATAAAAAGAGATATTAAAGCCTGCATGTTGCTTTAGATGTAATACCCCAAGTTGTTGCAATTAGTTTAAATTGGTTCAGAAAGAATTTAAAGTACACCAAAAAAAAATTTCTAAGTAGAAATATGCTGAAATAAAGAGGGGGGAAGGATTGTGAGCATGCAGGAAGAAATTTTCTCCCTTTTGTGCTGACTTTACTCATTATTTTTTGAAACTTCTGTAAGGCTTCTTAATCTATAGTTCTTTCCTGTTAATTTTTTTAACTGTGGAAGCTTTGAAATTTAAACCAGAAAAATACAAAACATACAATGTGGGGTTTTTTTTACCTTCCCAGTTAATATTTGATAATTGGCTATGAAAGCACTTATTTGAACAGAACAGTCTCAAGTACTTTGGGTACTTGCTGTTAAAAGCAGTATTGTTATGCAAGTCGCAAATGGCAAATTTCCCATGTCAACCATAAATTATTTTTAACAGTCATTTGGCACAGTGTGTGACTGCTGTATCATTATCATGGTAAATGTTTTGTTTATTGAAAACTCACTCTCTGTGAACAACTAAGCCAACTAACATTAGGTAGTAAATAGCACTCTTCACATTGGTCCCTGAGCAAATACTGCTGCTCTAATGTATTCAACTACATTATTGAAAGGAGCAGAATATTAGCTACTGCCAAACACTTAAATACCTTTTTTTTAAACCAACTATGAACATTTCAATGAAACTAACTCATCTAAGAGATTCAGTGTCCCATTTCCTAAAGAGTCCAGAGCTTATTCAGCTGAGAGGGGCACGTGGACAGAGGGTGAACTATGCCATTCTTCTGATCCCCACCATCCTTCCAAGAAACTTCAGCAGGGTAGAAGGATGAGAGAGGGAACTGTTAGAGATATAATCTTTATAAAGAAGATGGAGAGAATAACCAAGTTTTCCTTGTGCATTGTGGGAGAGCTGGAAAACAAGTTTCGTCTCTCTACTATTTTGTTCTCCATACATAAAAAAAAAAATTTAGAAAGAACAGGAATTATATACAGGAATACTTTTTAAAAAACAATGAAAAGAAGACAAAAAACCACACAGGACTTGTCATCTTGGATGATCTTTCCCTTTCTATATACTTGAACACTGCTTCTCTTTTGGCAGGAAGGGATCAATTTAAATACCCCTAACAGACATGCTTCACTGCTCAACACTCAAGTTTTCTTACCATATAAAACCATTTATTCAAAGTCATTGAAGACCCAGGAAGATATTAAATATGAAGCTGCCCCCTTCTTTTGAAAATCAACCTAAACATGAAAAAAGATATCAAACTTCTCACAAGGACTACATTTCACAGGATAAACCATAAATCTACTCAACCAAGTCGGTCTTTGAAACTTTTCATCTAGCTCTATGAAGATAAACGGTAGATCAGCATTTTCATTAAAAAGAAATGTCATGCCTCGTTCCTTTTTGTGATTGAAAACTATGTAGAAACATCTTTCAAAACTCAGGGGAGAAACATATGCTTGCAATAAAAAATAAATAAAAAAGTGATTGTTGTTCCATTAAATGTTTCAGTCTGTGTTTCAAATTACTTCTTGATTGGGAACAATTCCCATGCTAAAAACCCTATGTCATAATACCTGAAGCAGATCACAACAGAAATAGTAAAGCTGACTGGATCAGCCAGGGGTTGCTTCCCTAGACAAGGTACAGAGAAGGAAACTTAACTGCTCTTCATACATTACCTTTATTTTATAATTGTGTAGCCAAAGAGACTTTAATCCCTGAATATTTCTCTGTTCTCCCTCTCCAGTCTTTATAATTTATCAAAGAACTGGAACAAAATTACTTAAATAATTTAAGTTACAGAAGTATTTGATTGAGGACAGTCAGAAAGTTTTTACATGGGCAGTTGTAGAGGAACAACAATATTTAAAAGCTGGAGCTGGCCGAGATAGCAGACTCCAGCTGGCACAACAGCATCCAGCAATAGGTTTTTCCCTTTGGTGGCAGCAACAACTGGACTGGGATGGTTCAAAGACTGGTAACAAACAAGTCATTGTCCACAAAGGAAATCACTGTCATGAAACAGAAGGTAGCATCCCTGTGTTGAGCAGACACACATCATGCACAGACAACCGCTTGTGATTAAAGGCTACTAAGATATAGACCAAGGAGCAAATATAGAGACAAAAAAATCAAGAGAGTTTTGGCAAAATGTCTTCCTTCACTACAGATCTTTTGAGATCAGAACTTTTCACTGGAAAGTACAAGTTTCAAGGAAGGATTCCATGATTCTTGATTCTATTTTTCAGGAAATATTCCTTCAGGGATAAAAATACTGCTTCAAATGAAGGCATGATGGACAAAATGAGGGGAGAGGAAGGAGAGAGCCTCAAGAAGCTCAAGCTGACATTCCCAGCACCATGAGCAGTATATCTAGTTCTTATCACCCAAGCCCATAAGAAATTTGCAACACAAAAAGCAGCTCTGTCTTACAAGCAACACACAATATGCCCTCTAGCATCCACGGCAGAATGACATTAATGGGAACGTAGCCAAGTCCCAAGCAAACAGCCAAACCAGCCTCAGCCTCGTCTCCCATCCTCTCACAACCGTCAGAAGTGCAATGTCCATTACTTTCCCACTACCCTCCTCTCTGAAAATCACTCTGCTTGTAAGTCTGGAGAAGCACTTGAGCTGCTAGGCATCAAAGTGGAAGCTACCAATTATTTAGACTGGGTCACATGGGTGAAACACCCAGAGCCACCAGGGAAGCTTCAGGGGAACTTCTGCTTGACTGACATGTTACACCAGGAAAACTTAGAAGAGATTGAAAGGAAACAAATGGCAAGTTTGGCTTTAGATCCCTGGGAGAGGTAGAAGCAATAGAGATAGGACAGGTATTAGACCATTGACTAGAAATAAACTGCCCACAAGTTAAATCCGTCTTTCAGAAAGCAGGACTCCTGGGACCTTGTAAAAACATTCAATACACAAAGAAAATATCTCAACTGTGCATCAGTGATTGGATACTTCACATAGTAAACTGGGAAGAAAAGTTCTCCAAATTCCTCTTCTTGACAAGAAGTAAAATAAACACTGACTACTGGACAAATATTGCTGAGCTTCTAACATTCATATTTTCTTCCTTTTATTTCTAGCTCGATTACTGTATAAACTCCAGCAAGAGTAATTTTCACAAAGTATCTTTCTGCAAGAATCCAAGCCCAAATTTGTAAGACAAAGACCTGAAAGAGTTTTGGATGTTTATACAGGATTTTCCTCTAGCTATTTAGTATCATAATGCACTTTACTATTAATCTAACATAAATATCTAACTGTACATAAAAAATATACACAAAGCCACTTACATAAAGCATCCAGAAAACTTACAGACAAGAAATAGGAAACCTTTGGTCTTGATCATGACTACTATCTTTGTGTTAACCTTAAAATAGTAATGATTTTCTTTTATCTTAAATACATGAACAATGAAGTAAAACAATGCCAAGTCAGATGAGAAAATCCTAAGTCACTTCAAACAATTGACATCTGATGCATATTGTAAGTACAGTTCTCCTTTCAACAGATTAAAGTACTCTTAGATCTATTTTTTGTTCTAGTCAAAGTAAGCCGCATTGCATAAAACATCAGGGGGCTTTCTTTGATCAGATGAACATCTTTACATTTCTTGTTAAACAGGCATTAAAATAAAAAAGCCTTACAATGGGTAAATTCAGAGGATATTTATACTTTCTAAATGACATCTCAGACTGCGTCTTAAATTTAGTACCACTTTCCAGGTGTAAAAATATTTATTTATACAGTAAGTTTAGGAGTTATATCTCTAGCAGAGATATATCCAGAGTAATCCCCAGCTCTGTGCAAAACAAGTCCCACTTGGTGAGGTTTGTTACTTTCATTGAAATAATATCTGCTTAATATCAATGGATAAGAATAGCAAGTGGTTTTGAGCACTAATAGGGTCTCTTTGTGACACCCTGTCTTAATTAAGTCTAAAGATTTTGTCAGCATAAGAGATTATCCTTCTGAGGGGCAACCAGAGCAGCCTGTAGTCTTCAACAATAAGATCACTTCTGAGGCACTAACAGCAAAACCCAGAACACGAGTTTCTAAAAATAGAGCATGGCAAGGATGGGGTGGTGTTCAGCCTCAACCTATAGCCCTGTGTATGAGGTTTTTGAAGGCTTCTCCAAAAATAAAAATAAATATGAGCGATCAAGTTTTTATTTTGATTTTCCTCTGTGTCATGGTAAAAGAAGGTTAATCAACTGTTAAAAAACTCTAAGGAGACTAACTTATAATTCTAATTTGTAATACAAAGGAAAATGGGGCTGCTAAGACCCTCATATGTAGGATGTGATAAAAGCCACACTACAGTGAAGATAGCTGATTTCTCCATCCTTTTTTTTTATCTTACAGCTCTGCAGACTTCAGCACCCAGCAAAATAAATCAAACCACACTATGAAAGGCTGCTTTTTTTGGGTCATATTTGTCTGCCAGATCACCAAGTCGCACTGCACACCACTTTACTGTGTTACCAAGGCAACTTATTCTTAACAGTCAAAGCAAAAGAGAAGGAATTCTTCTAAAAAACATCAAGAAATCAAATGATATTCTGGCAGATTAAAGGAGTTTTATCCTCATTTATCTAAACTAGTTGTTAAACTCAGAGCCATGTAATTCATCTGTTCTCTCCTTTCTTGAGTCACAGCTGAAACCATGACAAGGCAACCAATTTGAACAGCATCTTCTCAGTCTCTGCTTAACAATCCCACCCCTTGTCTCAAAAATTGTAACTTTCATCATACAAGGGATTTTTTCAAGAAGAGCCTACTTTATGTCTTAAAAGCAGTTTTTCTTTATGACAGCAGTATTTCTTATGATAGTATTTCTAAAGTCTTGGTCTTTCAAGAAAAGTCCTTACTGTTTATGTAAATAAAAGCCAGCTCAAAAATTCTCATTTTCAAGTTAATCAACACAGAACAATGGATTTATAGAAACAATTTTTTCAGACTGTGGAAAGTAATTTCATCCTGATTTGTAAGACTAGGGCTAAGAGCCAGTAGCTCCATTCCTTTACATTCCTGTACATTTCAGCTCTACAGGTGTTAAAACTCCATATATACACATATGCTGAATATCTGCCAATATTACTTCTTCCAAAAACTGGAGTAAATTTTGATTTATTATTTTTCTTTTAAACTAGTACCTTTTGATGCACCCTGCAGTGTCTATGTAGTGCATTTAAAACAAGGCTGGAACTTGTATTTCCTCAAACCAGTTGCAACCTCTGTAGCTAAGGTAGGCTTTCCATTAAACTAATGTAAGAGTTGAGAAATTGCTGCCTATTGGTGTTACTAGACGATTATTCTCCGTAGGATTGGAATTGGAAAATTTATAGAAATAATTTAGAGTGATAGGAAGATATTTTTGTCTTCAGGTAAAGCTTTGATATTCTCAGAAAACACTGTTGGCAAAATGACCAATTCATATCATCCCTTGTAGGATTGTTTTCATGTCTGTGAAGTGAGGATCTGTCCACTAAGAAATCTACTATGGCTTTTGATTCATCCTTAAACTGCTTATCAAGATTTTCAGGATAAACATCCTCCTGGTAAACAAATACTCTTGGTAGCACAACTTGAGAAAAATAGCTCAATCGTGACAATTTGCAATATTAGATATTCTCTCCTGTCCACATTTGTGCGAAATAATTTGCAAGTACAACAGGATAAAAATTCTTTTTTTTTTTTTTGCATTTGTGGACTTTAGTGTATTTTTTAAAGTAGTTCAACATTGCAATGTGTTAAAATGTTAATTCCAACCATTTGCATAGTCTCCTCTGAATAATAAATAGCAGAAAGTCGCTGAATAAGAATCAGGGAGTCAATTCCATGTTTACACAGACACACAAGTGACCTTACAGTCTTCTTAACAGTTTCAAAATATTTTATTCTTTCTCTTCCTTGGGAAACCTCAAGTGATATTTTACTTTTCTTTTAATATTTGTATTCAATATGACTTATCCTTCATTGCACTGATCCCCACTGTATGTTCTTCTCCATCCCTTAGTAAATTTCTGCTCTTCCATGCTGAATATGTAACCTGAGGTTTGCAAATCTGCTACCATCACTATCTAAAATAAACTACAAGGAGGCACCAAGACTGATGTTGACTTAGGCTTTGGAAAGCACTTCATATACAGCACTAGAAAAGCATAAGACCAATCATAGCTTTTTCATCTAGAAAATTTAAAACAAAAGAGTAATATTACTTGAAGTGGTTTAGTCATAAGTCAATAACGTGATGATTGTCAGGAAGCTTTGGATTACCTTACCCTGTCAATATGCAGATATATTTCCTATGCAAATTTAGGGGAATATAATTATTCTCAAACCTTCCTTTTAATTCATGAGGACGGAATAGCAAGCTATTTCTAAATAACATAGAGATATTTCTAAATAACAGAGCCAAGAGTTGTGAACTTTGCAGGAAAGTAAGTTGTTATAAAAGGATGGACAATGAAAAGCTAATACAGCTTTGACTGACACTCAGGTTTAACCCTAGTTAATGTACACGTAGAGAAATATAACATTATCTTTTAGAGAAAATAAAAGGTATTGCTGACATTGGTACGACAAAGGAAAAGCTGCACAAGTCCCAGAACTGATAGGATACTTGGTATTGCCTGAATGATGGAGCAGAAATTTCAAATGTCCAACACCTGCTGCATTACTGATTTGGATTCTCTTCATTTAAGCCTGTAGGCATAATTTGAAATTTCAGTTCCATTTGTCCTAGACCAAAGTTTTCTGTCAAGGCACCATCTGTAGCAATGAAATTCCCATCCACTTCCAATTCCTGACCCAAACTAAACCAAAACAAAAGAAAATTATACCAGCAAAACAGCAACATGAAATTATGCAACTTAAAATTACCAAAATCATCGTATCACATATCGCCTGGGATGATTTGGAAGAGCCATCCCCGGTAAAACAAAACAACACTGAAAAATACTCATGGGTCTGCATCCCTAAGTCACTCTCTCCAGAATCACTCAATTTGGTTTTTTTCAGGACAATTGGGACTGTATGGGTCATTTTAGCAACTGCAGGTGTTTTGTTCTTGGTGTACGCAGATGACCACATGCACTGTGTGATCAGACACAAATGAGGCAAGCAGTTAAGAGGAGAAAATAGAAATTTTTCTGATAAAAGAGCATCTCTGGATTGCTTGATTTATTGTCTTTCTTTTTTTTCATGTTCTTCTGAAGGAAGGTTTTGGGAAGAGATCCAGCAGTTTTGCATCGATTTTTTTCTCAGGAGAATTCAGAAGAGAATTGGATTCTCAGCCAGGTACAAAAATAGGAATTAATATCTTACAAGGGAAGAAACGGAAGGGTTTTCAGCACTTTTCTCATATTAACTGGGTTAAGGCACACCATAAAGTGATGGCTATAAACATATAAGCAAAAACTCTTGTCCACGTTCTTGCTTCATGCTTGCTGAGTTGTGGTATAGCGGAAGGAAAGATGCCGTAATGCACTTCTGAGCTCATGCCAGAGCTATTGTTCAACTCATTACTACAGGGTGGATGCAGGAAGAGGTCTAACTAGTATAGTTATGCTCACAGTTCACCTTATATATTCCTTATTTTGGGCTAGTATGCCAGCAGAGCTGGTATGTGCATTATTCTTTTTATTGTCTTTTTGAAAAGAACTTAAAAAATTGAATGTCTTTGGTACCCGTGCAGTGGTGACCATAAACTA
>JAOXNG010000004.1:6430188-6441537 GCA_028566535.1 Scolopax minor
CATGAGGTTGTTTGGAGTCAGTATTCTGTTTTGACTTACACTTGAGCAACTACACTTAGTGCCATGATGTTATTTCATAAATTAACGTGAGTTTTTCAAATTTCATTTAAATAAATTTCTGAAGAAGTTTCCTCTAACCACACTTATCATTAATTCCTTAAAGAAATGGTAACTAGTGCTCTGTGCTTATTTAGAGTAACTTCTAATAGGATACATCATAGAAGACAGTATATATAGAAGATTCAAAGCTACTTACCACAATGTGTTGATAAGGATCTATGACAGACATTTTTGTCTTAATTTTCATTCAAGACAACTGTCAAATGTCTATTTGAATTCTACATAGAAGAGGCTTCTCAGTTTCTTTTCAAAGCAGAGCTCAGGATGACAGATCTTTTAACTATTAAATAAAGAAAAAAATAATGTTTATGTTGCTTTTAAACTGTATTTTGTATATCAGAGCAAATTAGTTCCTTCATTTTAGGAAGGTTCCCACAATCCATTTGTTTCCCAAAAACTTAATCTCATAAGCTATGGATGTGTAGATATTTACTTGCCTGAACTGGAGAAATTTCTTGCGCTTATTTCTTGTATTTCAAAGCAGAGTGCATGAACCAAATATCTTGAATTCCAGTCATCCAAGTGTTTCTAGGAGGTCTACAGATAAACAGAAGAACAGAGAAATTACATTCATCCATACATACATTTAAATGTAGATGCTTCCATGCTTAACAATCCTAGTTTAAAAAACAATAAATTAAAAAGCTGTGTTTAGTTAATAGCCTTTTTGCTGTAGTGACAAATTCTTGGTTCCCCATGCTTTGTTTCTCTATTAAGATGCTCACAGGGTCAGGACACAATAGAGATGAAGTTCCTCTTTGTGCCTTCCTCCCTCTACAAGATGAGGTACAAGGATGCATCTTGCATTCACACCAAGGGACAGGAATTTTAGAACCAAAAAGCCAGTTAAGAGCACAAGCATGACAGTCAATGTGCACCAGAAAACTGCAACCCTTTGTAGTAAGGGTCTTTTTAGTCATTTTGATGCATCTTTTCATACTGACTTCACTTTGAAAGCTTCTTCTGCAAACAGTAAATTCCCAGAGTTGCACCTAACTGCATCTGAGAAAATAACAGAAAACAAATTCCAGCATGTAATTCACAGCAACAGCACAGGAGAGTTCATTTGGCAGCTGCTCATTTAACTATAAAGGAACAGCAATAGTGCCCTCTGTAAACCTGGGAAGGGAATTCCAACTGAAGGAGTTGTATAACCTCCTTGGCCACCTCAGTTGTCTACAGAGATCTGCAAGAGGCTTTAATGGACAAATTGCATACCAGCTGGCAGCATTTATACAGGGCTCTTCATAGGCCAACATTTTCTGAACACTTTGAGAAGATTCCTACTGAAAGCAGGGGCCACAAGAGGCCTTAAACTTCAGAACTGTTTCCAACCAAAGTTTGTTAGGAGAAGCTGTTCCTTATTATTCCTTGAACCATCAGTAGATGTTCCAGATTGAAAAGAAAAAAAAAAAAAGGTACCATATGGGGCTTGGTCTCAAGGAAATGAATCCTAATCCCCAATTTTGAAAGGGCAGAATAAACCTTGAAGAATAGTGATTTATGTCATTTCCAAATCCTTGCTCTTGAGCAATTATATGCAGGCATTTCCAGAAAAAAATTTGTTTTGTTATGATCACCAAAACATTACAATATCCCTTCTTTCATCCTGCTAGCCCTAATAATAGCTTGAGGTTAGAAATTACCCTGGTTTTATTTATTTGTTTTTAATTTAAGTCTGAGTAAGGAAGACTTTAACACCCATTCAGTTCATAGCTTTCATTCAAGGCAGCTCAATGCCAGGCAACAGGAACAAGCCCTCCCTATCACAGAAAGCAAGTTAAAGAAGAAACATAAATCCACCATTATTTCTCTTAGTGCAATAATAATTACAAAGACTTTTTTTTTTTTATTCTATCAGTCAAATTCAGCAGTGGCATAAACAGGCAGATGGGAGAGAAGTACTACTGTGATTATAGGCACGTTATACAGCTGGTTTGTTATATTCAAGTTTATTTTACCTTGGGTTCTACTTAAAGGAAGATATTAAAGAACTTTGATAAACAAGCCCTGCCATGTCACTTTTTGAGGAACTGCTGCAAACTTCCAAGACGATCAAGAGAGCAGTGAGGGCTATCTGATCACTGTAACGAAGAGTAAATTTGCAAGTCATAAAAAAGAACTATAGAGTAAACTACCAACAAGTTACCACATCGATTTTGACAGAATACATGAAAAAAAGCTGAGGATACTGCTTTATCTGCAGAAATAAGAAAATGGTCAGACCTAGGACAAAACAGCCCGGGTCAAATTATTTGTCTAGCATCCTAGAGGCAGAGTTCCAGTTCTCCAGATCATCACTCGACTGGTCGACTGGCTTAGACATGAGATCATCTTGTCTTTTCCTATAACCCTCTGCCTCATTTATTTCAACATCTGCAGGGAACACATTTGTGACCCTTCAAACAATCTCTCTGACTACAGAGCCGTAATGAATCCCCAAGCATCATCTGTCCTCCATGCTGAATGAGGCAAGGATCACGCAAACAACTATGTAATCACATAATTAACCACTGTATCACAAATACACATGCACAAGCTGTGAGCTAAAAGATATACAGGCAGAGCCTCTGAACAGGCAGAAAAGGGCCAGGGAGCAGCTAGAGCCTGATGTGATACGCAAAGCCTAATATCCAGGTTTTCCATAGAGATCCAGCCAACAGCACCACAGATGCCAGCCCTAGCCATGTTGGTATTCCTTCAAATTGGAGCTCTTGGTTTGTTGTCTAAACGACAGTCTTTCAGGATGTGATCAAGAGAAGCAGGCAGCGAAAGACAAGGCATCCAGTGCATTTCAGACACATGAACACACCGGGGGCACCCCGGGGCTTGCAGAGGGACAGACATCCACGCACTGCCAGAAGCCAGCAGCACATCAGAAGTGGTGTCAGACATCTATGTTTAAGTTACTTGAATGCTTACATCCTTTACAGTGGATTTAATTAAATCAGAGTTACTTGACCCTGATATAATTACACCACACTCTTTGCAGGATTAAGCAAACTAACATATTTCTATATCTAAAAATCTTAGAGTGGCAGCAGAGCGAAAAATACAGCACTAACAGAAGCTCATCAAGAGCCACAAAGTCTTGAAAAAAAGTCTACTTCAAACATCTGCAATAAATAGATCCCAAAATCATCTCACTTAACACTGCCACTATACACATCCCACAAAGCCTAATCAAAAAATGATCAACCGTATCACAAGCACATACAGTCTTGAATGGAACTCGAGCTGAAGGTGGTGACAGGCCAACCTTGGGTGGATTGAGGAGGAAGTAGCACCTCTCAGCAGGTCTTCAAGGGTAGTTTAATGTTATTAACATGTGTTGTTTTGTTTTCCTGATATCTGGGGATATTGTCATCTGTGACCTGTGCTGTTCTCAGGGCTGACAGCATTCCTCCCTAAAGGATAGAAAAGCACCTGGCAGACAGCACCTCCACAACAACGTAAGCACAAACACTGTCAATTCATACAGTATCACTGCAATTAACTAAGCTAGCCAGACTGATTAATGATCTATTTCTTTATGTTTTACTGACAAATACCCAAGTTTACAAACATAGCCTCTTGGACAGGCCACGGGTTAGCTTGGTTACATTATTAATTTAGCCTTCTGCTAAATTCTCAAGTCTCCCTTCCACCCAAAAGTGAATTCTACTTTTGTCAGCCCAAGAGCATTTAATAGTTAGGAACAGTTTCAGATATCAAAAAAACCCCCAAGGTACTAGTGGACAGATGGATTGCTGTTTAAATCAAGACTCTTCTGTGATATTCACTTTTTCCTTGAGGTAACAGTGTGAAATGGATATGAGACTATTTCTGAAGACCAACAGTAAGAGCTATTACACAAAAAGGTTACACATACAGACAGAGATTATTTCTGGAACATTTCTGTTCTCAGTGTTGATCCAGTAAATTCCTACAGATAATTCAGCATCACAGTATATAAAGAAAAACAAGATTTTTCCCATTTCATGCTGAGCAGGAACTTGCTCCACAGTTATTCTTAGAGCGGAAAAGCTCTGAAAAATGAGTAAAGCACAACACAGTATAATATCACCACCAGAATATGTCCTCGAGATTGTAAGAAAAAGGCAGATTGTTTATACAAAGCTAGCCAACACGTCTCAAAAATTAACGACACGGACAATTAAGAAATAAGTGAATAAGTGCTACTCACCAGTACAGTCATTAATGCTCAACCTAATATGATAAGAGTAAGGGGTATAGAATAAGCTAAGTATTGACTCAAGCTTTTGGTATGAATGTCACCATCCATTTTTATCAAATCAGATTACAGAATTTTACTTGGTTACAGATTGATCCTGTGATTGTATAACAGAAAAAAAACCCAAATAATCTGCTTCTACATGATCTTGCCTAGCACCCTGGAAAATCACTGTAATGTTATTTCCTAATTTAGGTCTTCCCACACAAGAGACAATGTTTACCTCTTACGCTGTGTAGAGCGCCCATCACTCAATTTTCGTCACAAATGAAAGAAGTATATGCTTTGTTGATGTGCTACAGCTGTTCTGTCCATGCCTTGCAAAGAAGAAGAAAGGATTTGCAAAAAGCAAAAAGCTCAACCTTTGTGCCACATTTCTGGAGGATGCACTGGGGTGAAGTTTGGCAAGGAAGTTGAGACAGCATAAATAGCTGGAGAGGAGATTTTAAGATTGGGAAACCACATTCGGCTTCCTGCTAAAGACATTTTAAAAGATAAAAAAGATCGTGAATCTCTTTCTGAAAGATGACCTGTCAGCCTGTAAGCAATTACTGAAACTACAGGTGACACAGAGTAACTAGGATTTCCTGTCAAGGGAAGGAGGGAGTGATAAAATATACTAACAGGCCTCAAACTCTGGAAACGTCACACGAATCCTGAGCAAGGTAAATTTACACCTTATCTAGTGCTGGAGGCTACTTTAGAGGCCAAAAGGAAGGAAGACAGAAGTGGTAATATAATACAGCTCTGTATTACCAGCTCTATATACAGCTGCCCAGTACCTTCTGGAGAACTCACTCCAAATCGGACATGCTCTCATATAATAAAATAAATTTATTAAGCTGGACTTATTCCAAGAGGGGGAAAAAAAAAAATAATCCCTATTTTACAATCTGCAAGGAATGACCTTTCAAAGAGAAGCATTCAAGAGGCTAGAAGCATTTCTGCCCCAACACCTGCACCTACTTCACATCGGTCAAGGAAGTCCCTAGTACAGTTCCTACCCGGTCAAGTATCGTATTTTCACCATGAACACCAACTACAGGCCTGAAGGAAGAGGTGACCGATTCAGAGCACGGTGGGTTAATCTTACACTTACAGCGCTTACGCAAAGGAGAGTTAACAAGAAACTCTCACTGCAACAGTTTGCAAGACGTTATGAGATGGCAGTGTCAAAAATTTGTCAAAAAACCCAAGCAGTAAATCAGTAATCAGCCCTGTGTACAAGTCAGATTCCCTGTAGGCTTACATGGGAAGCAGCTAACTTGTTTTTCCAGCAAGAATGCCAAAAACTAAAGAAGAACATGAAAAAATCTGATGGAAGTTTCAGGAAAAACAAGAAATATTAGGATATATTCCCCATAAAAACAACTACAGTTCACTAGTCAAATCTACCTATTATTTAAATTATTTCAAGAAGATTGCCTATGCATGCTATTTGTTACATGCATCCTGGAATTCAGAAAAAGCAAGATTAAAATTGTCCAGCATTTCTTTACATTAGGATTTTTGGAAATTAGTTATTCTACAAATAAACCTTTTATGTATGACAGTTATTCATTTAAGGGTATTCTTACTTTTGGAACCTCAGCTTAAGGCAGTAGAGAACAAAACTTCACACCTCAAGATAATATCACCCCGAGTACCTAGCACGTTTGAGACATTGAGTCAGGCTCTCCGAAATGGAAAAACTCAAAACCAGTGGCAGCTTGAAAAGTGTTGCCAAAAAAGCAAACACTTAAATAATAAATTTTAAAATTAAGTGATATACAACTGAAGTGCAACACCTAACTGGACAGAGTCATTTGTTGAATATATTCTATTAAAGCTTAAGTGAAGGGAAGAAAGGAAAAAAAAAAAAAAAAACCACAAAAAACAAAACAGACCCCACTCCCCTGTTTTTCATCCTTACTGGGACCTTTGGCAAAACTTTCCATTTCCTCTACTGTGCTGGAATGTGTTGGTCAAGAGCTGTTGCCCATTGAAACCTCCTTTAAGAAGCCTCATTGGTACTGTGGAAAGAACTGTTGCTGAATGGTTTAGATATAGACTCCAAAGATCTCAATCCAAATCCTTCCCTCTCTCTTGGTGAAAAGAGGGATGTCATCCAACTTCTAAGTATTTCTGGGCCAAGGCCTTTTAAAAAATTCACTAAAATAATGGGAGTTTGGTCCTTACACATCTTTAATCTATCTATGCCTTCATTCCTTCTTTTGCTTCCCTGCTGTAAAATTAGGATGGTTACAAATAAATAGATAAATAAACTTTAAATAAAAATTTCTTCTAATATTTTTCCTTTAGTGGTTGTGTTTGACTTTTAGGGGAAGAGACAAGTTGCTGCAATGTGTGGAAAGCTGCCTCATGCTCTCGGGCTTCAACTGCAGATGACGATCCTTCTGCATTAGTTATGCAGTGGTTAAAAAAGAACAACCATAATAATAGCTAAAAATGCAAGGAGCTGTCAAAATTAGCAGGTACCTTCTGTTTAGATAGCACATGTCAACAATAAAACAACGGTAGCTGAAAGTTAAGCAAATATTTCCTTTAAATATATTTTCTAACTGGTTTTCAATTCAATTCTTATCAGATCAAATTATCCAAAGTGGTCTTTTTTTCCCCACCCCGAATTTCCTGGCATTTCAGTGCCAACACCAGCCAGGACACAGACACTACTGCCATGCTGGCACCACAGGGACAGAGAAAAGAAACACAAAAAGGTGTTTTGTCATCTTACACTCAGTGTCTGTAAAGCATGACTCAATGTTCCAACTTTCATGTTTTGGACTATTTACTCAAAATATGAGCTCTGGTCACTGTCTGCAATAAAGGGGACAACTGTTCTGCACTTCCTTCAGTCTATATGGTCATAACATTAATAGTATGACAAAGTAGAGTGACTCAAGGAAATTTGTCAGGGCTTTCTAGTAAAAGTAGTCATGAAGAAACTTCTGACATTGAGGTTTTTCAGCCTCTTTTAAAAGGTGTGAGTAAAAGTTGTACGGAAATATTTTATGGCTCTTGTCAAGCTGCAGTTTAAGAATTGTAAATGTATGTTTTACACACAGACGTTTAGACACGAAGGCAAACGTAGACATTCCTACTGCATATATTATACTCTTGAGGAAACACATTAAGAGGTAAGTTTCTTTGTATTTTTCATATATAAATAACTTTATAATCAATTGATTTAACCAGTAAATACTAGACCTAGCAAGATAGCCTGACTGCTCTCTCCATTTTCTTGAGAAGTCTGTGGTTTTGCAACAGAAAGTGCCTCAATACCAGTGGTCATCATCTTCTAACATCTGGCTTCCACACAAAGCGAGACAGTCTTGGCACAGCCTGCCTGAACCCGCACAGCCAAGCCTCCAGCCAAAGAGCCCTTCAGCCCAGGCTTTGAGAAATTACAGAAAAGCTCCCGGGTTACCAGCTTGTGCTTGAGGCCAAACTTACATCAGCAAAGTCATTTACTCAGGGGTTTTCATTTTCTCTACAGATTTAAGCAAGACTTTCTTGCAGCTCCTCTACAGCCCTCCTCTTCCAGCTGGAGAGAATAAGCAGCAAGCTATCTTCCTCCTCAGCTTCCTCTTTTTTCGTTTCTTTTTTTTTTTTCTTTTTTATTTAACATGCCTCTCACTACTTGTCTGAAGCTCTCTCTGTGCTCCTATGGCTCCAACCAACAAGTGCCTTCATCTGCTCTTTTCCTGGGGCTATAGCAGCTGCTTCAAAAGTTTTGCTGGACTTTTCTGCTCCACCATTTCCACTGAGCTCAGAGTGAGAAGAACAAAAACACCAGGCTGCTGCAAGAGCTCTAGTGCAATCACACTGATGATTTAGAAGGAAAGTTTTGAATCGGGTAATGCTTGCTTCATTTTTAGAAAACACAGCCCAAGTCCTGAGAGGCTGGGGGGAAGGATCCAAGCCACTATTAACACATACCCAACGTTCCGGACTAAGGCTTTGGAGGTGGGTTAAAACTGGAAATAACATTTTGATTTAATAAAATTATTGGAATGTTTTCTATTTATCATAAGCAAGAAGATATGTCAAACCTTACTGTAACTCTAGCAGTACTGAAAGGTTAACTATACCAACGGTCACATAAAGCAAACAAAACCCCACAAAATTAACAAAAAAAAGAAAATTGCTAGCTTTTCAGACCTTAAATGTGGCCTTCAGGAATGAGATGCAATCTAATTCACTAAGGAGCCACAAACGATGACTCAAGAAAAAAACGGACAGCAGTCAAATTCAGGAAGCAACCCCAAATTTGCATATTCCCTTGTTAAAACAGCTTTGCAAAATGAGGGACACAAGGGGGACTTTCATGCTCTTCTCTGAGGCATGGAGAATTGGTCACCCAGAGAAAGTTCAACAGAACTTAGGTGAACTATGACTACTCTCTTACCAAACCGTCTAAGCTTTTAATTTAACTGTTTCTTAAGACACTGAGGGCTTCCTATCTCCCTTGCCAACTCAAACTCCCCCTCAGCATATTAAAACACTATTTGATGTGCCCTCTCTGTGCTGAAAGGGAAATGACTGATACATAATACAGGACAGATGAATACCCAGTGGAGATGTTGAAGAGTTTTTGTTTGGAAAATATCAATCTGCCAAAGCAAAAAAGCTGTCGCTAGAGAAGCACATCAGTTTAAATAAAACTCTATTTGGGAGAGTTTATTACATTTATACTCAAAATTGATGTTAATTCAAAATCATCAGTCTGTATGTGGCCAGGTCACTCTCAGGTGGGGAAGACTAATGCTCACTTTCCCACATTCTTCATTTCAGAGCAGGCATATGAATTTTGGTTTCCCTCACGCCCAATGCTTGTTCTTTTTCTGGCCCCTCATTTATGCATGGCAAGTGATACCAAAAAGCAGGACCGCCCCACAACCAACACTCTATTCTAATGTATGAAAAATTCAGGATTAAATTATTCATCTGAGCTATGCAGAAAACAGGTCAGACATCTCTCTCCTCCTACACACAGCAACGTGCTCGCTCACACAGAACTGTCCCGCTCTGCTCTCACTTGGCACCATCACCAGTTCTGAGCTTCTTTCAGAAACATTTCTCCAGCATTACAGCAGATCATAAACAGACCTGTGTAAAACAGTAATTTTAAAGAGAAGGAGGAACTGGAGGGAGAAGCCAGGCTCAGTTCATATGATCCTCCTTATTTTCCATTCACTGGGGAGGAAAAAATAAAGTTTTACAAGCAATAAAACATGGTTTCATTCCACTTTATCCATATCAAACATCTTTTTCATGCTTGCATTATTTCAGTTCCTAATTACAAGAGATAATCATCAGAAAAACACAGAATATAAGCCCAAAACGAACCCAAAACCTCATTCCTTAGGGTTTTTTTTCAGACAACAATATCTAATAAAACTTGCCGTAATTATAGTGGCCATTTTTCCAACACCATGGATTTGGGAGGGGAGAATGTCTAAGGTGAGACTTTGAGACATGGTTTCAGGTTTTTATACATCATTTTGATTCAGATTTGACTTAATGACTAGGAAGAAACTATTTCTTTTCTTTTTATCAAAAACATCCTTATAAAAATGAAATCTATATTCACTAAGCCACAGGAGAGTTGAAGAGCTCATTAAACTAATAAATTTGGGATTCTTGGAAAGAGAAATTTAAGTTCATTTAAGCAGTCATCCATATTTATGAAACTTTTAAGAACAGAAGTGCCTCAGAAGCACATTGTCTTTTACAGGTTAATTTTAAAAGATAGTATACAAGAGTAATAACCAGAAAGTTTCTAATTAGTAACATTCCAAGATTATACACACAGTCACGTTCTCCCCAAAATGATTTGTAGTTCTGTGGCTTTTTTTTTTCTTAACAGGACTGCATTGTTAGATAGCAGCTGCCAATTTTGCATAGAGTTCTACTTTTGCATGTTGAGTACAAAGGCACATTTATTTTTTTTCTGACAGAGCATGCAAAGTATTGGTTCAGGCCACAGCCAGAGCTTCTCCATGTTTGGTACAACAATTGCCCACAAGCGTTGTTTGTTTTCCCACTGACATTAACATACTTTGGAACTGGCCAAAGTGACTATGCTACTTGGGGGGCATTTATTTTTAGCACCCAATTGACAATCCAGCAAGTTAAATGCATGAGAAATTGAGTTCTAGTAGGTAAGCCCCATTTACAAACTATATCCTGGAGAAGTGGTAATAAAGAGAAAAAAAAATTAAACAAACCAACCAAAAGAAACTTCCACACTTTAATTACAAGGCTTCCCAAAGGCCAGATCTTTCTATATAATAGTCTGGCCAATGCACTGGCCCAGAGAGAGGAGACACCCCATCCAAAAGTATTCCTGTTCATCATTCATGCCTCTAAAACACAATCCCTTGAGAGTTGTGACTGCCACTTATCACAACTGTACACATTTGTACAGATCTCAATATACACTATGTGCGTGCAAATAAATATAAAACTTTACAGTTACTGTGAATATAAAAGGACAATTTCTTTTAAAAAAGCGCACACTCCTACAGAGCTTGGCTAAGGATGCAAGAACTGTTATAACTGACAATACTAGTGAGAAAAGAAATAAATGTTTTACTGATTTATGCTGAAATCATCTTATGGAAAATTTTAGATAAACATCAAAGATGAGTCAGTTAAATGACTTTACTATCAAATAACCACAAAATACACAAATGTGACCAAGTCAAATCATGTATAGTTCTGAACTTGCGTGTCTGGAAGCTTTCTATCCTATATTTTCTGTCTCCTTCCTAAATACACTTTTTAGGAATGAAAGCTGGCATAATAGAGAAACATCGATCCTTGTTTGCAAACAGCCTATTTTATATTTCATAAAATAATTTTTTCCACCTTAGGATGCTCAAAGGATAACAATAACCAACATTTAATTTATTAATTAAACCTATAACTGCCTGCAAAAATAATTGTGTTATCAGCAGACAAAAAGAATCACTATATTCTTTGTGCTCAGC
>JAOXNG010000004.1:6462762-6473537 GCA_028566535.1 Scolopax minor
ACAAAGCACCTGAAAAGGTGTCAATAGAAGAATGGACGTATTTCAATTTACCAAACTCTGGATAATGCGTAACATCCCACAGCTCACACACCATATATGTGTTTATTGTTGCGATAGCATCTGAGATCAACATTTCCACTTTATTGGGCTTGTGTTGGCTGGCTTAAAGCAAGTGTCCATCCTTTCCCTCCTGCCTCAAGTCATGACCCTCTTATCTTCTGAGCCTGATGCACATTAGTACTGCTCACACTTCTTCTGACAATGACACATCCATATGGTTCTGGAATACAAGTCTCCAGCAGAACGATGACTGCCACAAACAGCAGCCCATGCTTGGCTGCCCTCAGCTCATCTTCAACTGCCTGACATCGGGTCTACATTCAGTTGCAGTGTAGACACACCCAGGGATCCAAATTCAAGAACATAAAACAAGTCACACAGCAGATTGAACAAGTGTCAACAAATGTCTAAAGGAAAGCAAAAAATCTAATGATATCTAGAGAAAGTCTAATCTTAGACTAGAGGCTTCCCCCCAAACTTCTGAGAATTTGGGCCAGTTCTCCACTCAGAGACAGGACAAAGCATGTTTCTTAATGGCTCACACGACAGCCTGGAAATAGGAGCAGTGTTCAGCAGGATATAATTACATGGTTGTATATCCTGCAGATGACAAGTACAATGTCATATACTCCTGGCACATTTGTAGCACACGACTTCATTCCTGGAGAGCTACTACAGCACTCCCTCCTTTCCCACCCCAAGGACTGACAAACAGAATGATGACTTTTTCCACTTACTCTGTCTGCTCCTTGTGGATGATCCCGAGGAGCTGGGACGGCTTGTTTGTTGGGGTCCAGACTGAGAGAACTGGGGGGCAATGGCTGGCATCTTTCCCTTTCTAGGGCTGGCACTCTGCACTTCAGGAGTGCGAGGTATCTTGGGTTTGCTGGTGAAGGCTGAGGGAAACTCGCTGTAGGAGGAGATGGAAAGGGTTAGCAATGCATGGAGAAATACGTATGCATAGTAAGTCTGCAACCAACTGAAACCTGCAGTACATGCTGTGACAGCATGATAGGCTGCTCAAAATTCAGGGAGACCGCAAATGGAAAGGAACATGGCACCACAGGTCCTGCCCTGGGGCATGTACTTGCACACAGCATCTAAACCTGGCTCTATCCAAACGTCTACCCTACCCAAACCTGGTTTTATGGACAAAAGGATTGAACAGGTTCAGTTAAATCCCCTGCAAATAAGTAATAGATCTATAACTTGTTTCCTCCATTGTATTTGTCACACACAGAGCCTCGGTCTGAGGTACAAAAAACCTACAGAAATGTGTCAGCACAGGAATACATGCTTTTAGGGCAGAGGCACTATTATTTCTCTTAGGTATCGGTCACAATCTTGGCAGACACAGGCAGCCTCCCTGGCTCCCAGCTGTGATAAGATTTATAGAACTCCCTGAAGGCTTTGTCAAAAGAGCAAAAAGCTGTGATGGCATCTATGAAATAAAATTCCCTAAGCACACAGGTTCCTTGTTCACACCAAACCCATAAAACAGCTGCTGCTGTTTTACAGTCTGCATGTGCTGCAAGTATACCATTCTTTAAAATTTAGTCCATGACAGTGTGAGGATATACCATCCTTCCCTGCCTCCCGCCATCAACTTATTCTTTCCTAGGTAAAAAATGGAGGCTACCAGGAAATAGCAAGTCTCTAAAATAATTCTGAATCGATGTTCATGTTTGCTTTAGTGAGTCAATTTTATCTTAAAAGCTGAAAAGATTAACTGAAATAACAGCTACATGAAAAAGCTCATCATATTTAAAAAGCAAATAAAAGCAGAGCCAAAGGCAGGAGATCGAAAAAGGTGCCATCTGTAGACAGGTGATTAAAACGGAAAGTCCCCGTGTTATTAGCTCCATCAAAAGAACCCTTTGTGACCATCAGAAAGGGTGATTAGGAGGATTTTCAAGACATTTAATCTCCCTTCCTTCCCTGGGAATGCTTCTGAGTCTGTGCTGATTAGCCCTTCCATACCCCTGCTTCACCTTCCAGAAAGATTTGAGCAAGTGTTTCTTTTGTATTTCAAATAGCATTAGTTGTCGGTATTTTGCATACGTATATGCTAGCTATTCAGGACAGAGACATGCTAACTGGTCTGCTAAGAGCCATCTCTACAACCCTCTACATATTTTAGAAGTATTACAAGTATTTACTTTTGTCTCAGTTCAAAGGAAGAGGTAGCAGATGGCAGCAGAAACATACTAGCAAAAGAAAGCCAGAAAAGTAAGATTGGTTAGATAAAACCCTAAGCCGTGGACCACTGATGTATTTAAATATCTCTCTCCATAAAATAGTCTCACTGTTATTGCCTTTTTGTAATTTTAGTCAACTTGGTTCAAAAGCTGGATTTTCAATTCACTAGTGCTCTTCATAGTGTCTTATGTACAATGTACTGTGATCTGCTAACATAGAGCAACAAAAAAGAAAGATTCAACAGCCTCACTGCAGTTTCTGAGTCAGAAATGAGATATTTTTTTCCTTATTCAGCAATAGGTAACAAAATCCTGACTCAGTATTCCCATACACTAAAAAGAGTTTTTATAGCCATCAATAATCTTCAAGAGTTTCACCGCAGTAACTCAGGGCACTACATTTTGGAGACAAAGCAAAGTAATGCAACCACAGTCACTACATTTTACCAAAGAGAGAGATACACAGTGGTCAACAGGATAGCTCACATCTTTGCAAATTCTTCAGGAAAGGATTATATGAAATAAACTGGTAGCAAACACTGTGAAGTTGAAAAAAACCTGCTGTCTTTCTGACAGGATTCAAAGCAGATCTCGGTCTCCGTGTGCCCGGGTGTCACAGAACCACCTTGTCTTTTACTACATCAATAAACAGGCCAAGATCAACAGGAAATAATTAATTCTCAGGCTAACAGAGAACAGAAACGTGCTATTTGGATTAAAAAAAGCAGCAGCAAAATCTACTGTGGGAAAATGTTCCATAGTGTTCAGTAAAGGAGTCATTTATGACAAGGTGTGGTAATTTGAGAGCAAGTGCACCAACAAAAAAAAAAAAAACCCAAACAACCACCAAACAAAAAAACAAACCCACAACAAACTTACACAGAAACCTACATTTGCATTGAGAAGAAGGAAAACTGTTTACCTGGAAAAATGGAAATAACTGTCTATAGAAAAGTGCACAACAGACTGACACTGGGATTGGAATAATCAGCCAGGAGATGTGACCGGACTTGAACATACAAAGATGTGTTTAGACCATTTTCTTCAAATACACTTGGACTTTTCACTGTTTTTACCAGATTATCAGAAAAGTAAGACCATTAGAGACTGAAGAAGGTCCTGTTGAATTTAAGCTCCTTATTATGATGATATTAGACATAGCCACAATATAAAAATAAAGACTTTTTAATCCAGCCACAATCATAGAATCATCTAGGTTGAATCACTGAGTCCAACCACCAATGTAACACTGCCAAAACCACCACTAAACCATGTCTTTCAGCACCATGTCTTTTAAATGCCTCCAGGAATGGCAATTCCACTACTTCCATGGGCAGTCTGTTCCAATGTTTGATAACCCTTTTGGTGTAGAAATTTTCCTAATATTCATCCTAAACCTCCCCTGGTGCAACTCCAGGCCATTTCTTCTTGTCCTGTTGCCTCTGACTTTGGAGAGGAAACTGACCTCCACCTCTCAACAACCTCCTTTTAGGTAGTTTCAGCCTCCGTTATCCAGGCTCAACAACCCCAGCTCCTTCAGCCACTTCTCACAAGACTTGCTCCAGACCCCTCACCAGCTTCGTTGCCCTTCTCTGGACCCACTCCAGCATCTCAATGTCTTGTAGTGAGGAGCCCAAAACTGAACACAGTACTTGAGGTGGGGCCTCACCAGTGCTGAGTACAGGGGGATGATCACTGCCCTAGTCCTGCTGGCCACACTATTCCTCTACAGGCACCGAGATTAGTTTTTAAAAGATTCTCAAATTTTTCCTGTGGCTTCAAATATTCAGAGTATAGGAGCTCCACAGTGTCTTCCCCAGGGGGAGCTGCTTTAGTATCCACCACTGAGTAAACACAGTTAAGACAGTTTCTCCTTAGACACTTTACTTTGTATTTCATGCACCAGATTTTGTCAAGAGTGTAAGTAATCAGGAACCCATCTGCAAGTTTACATTCAGCTTAAGATTCAGCTGACCTGAGTAACCAAGACAACTGCAAACTTTGGCTCTTCACCCCTTTTGGTCCATTCTCTTGTTCAGGAGTACTGAAGCATGTGGATCTCTCCGTAAATTGGCTGGCAGTTGTTGGTTGCACACTGATCACCCTTTTGCACTGAAGTAGGGTGAGGGTGGGAGTTCCTTTGCAAGTGAGGCAAAACCAAAAGTCTTTATATCTAAACCAGCTACTTGATAGAAATGCCAAAATCTATTTATTTTCAAGTACGCTACAAAACTGGCACTAGTAAGGTAAGGTGCAAGAAGACAACATGAATGACATGTAACAGAACCAGAAAACAGCGACTATCAGAGAGGAGGTGTTAAGCTGTGGTTCACCCACCAATGTTCTTCCCCACCAGAATCTCACCGTGACTGCACAGACTTGGCTACAGCAGGAATTTACACCACAGACTCCACGCAGGAGTCTTCTCTTCTTAGCCAGAACCACTCAGCATCCAAGCAAGCCCACAGACCACCAAGCCTCCATAATGGATGAACTTCCTCATCGGGGCTGCTTTTGGTCAGTTATGCGCGCTTTACTCTCAGGCGGTTTTTCATTGTAAAGTCTGAGTAGAATGAACCGTGCGTGCAGGAAGGTGGCACAGAACACCCACAGGTGGCAAATGGCTAGGCCACGTAAACGCTGCTGTCGTCAAGAACCACTTCAGCATCTCCTGGATTTTGCCATAGACAGGAAGAGGCCTTGGAGCGCAGAGTAAGTACAATCATTTAAACTGGTGACCTAAGACAGCAGGTAAACCCCAGCTCCTGAAGCGAGGTACTCTGGCCCGACCTTGTGTGCCACCTAGTGCTGCTATAAGAAAACAAATATAGGCAGAAAGCCCAGTCACTAAATCACACCTACACCTGCCACAGGTAGAGATACAACAGCCATGTGTCAGGTACAGTATTCATCTATGTTTTAAATTTAAACTATTTGAGCGCTTCCCAAAAAATTTTCTCCGAGTACAATTATGTTTGCAGGTCCCTTCTCAGCGTGCATTGAGGGACGTCAAAATTTGTCTTAATTGAAAATGTATAAAGAGGACCATTCCAATGAGCATAATCCACACTTAGTACCGAGTTTAAAGTCATAAACCTTCAGCCCATCTTGTTGGGGAGATTATTTGCAATTGATAACACCAGAGACTCCCACTGTCACTGCAATCCAGGTATGCTAAATTCTGTAGGAACTCAAGAGTGCCTCTGCCCAGAAAGCAAAGTCCTGTTCTTATGCTGCTACATTTAGGAATCTGGCACAGGAACCTGAAGCCAGGTTACACATGAAGATAATTTTAATCTCAACGTCACCCTTTATCTTCCTGTTCTGGAAGAAATGGTTAATTTCTTAAGGGATATCTTTGACAAAGCTTAACATGATAACAGTGTCTCACATAAAAAGGCATGGAAATTTTGTGACAAACTAGATACACACAAAATAATTACTCACTTCCTAAAACTATACTTTCTTTTAAATTAAATCCTATTTTACTTCCCATGTTCTGTGAGAATTAGACACCTGATCAAATGACAGAATCTTTGAGACTGTGATTAGGTTAAGATTCGAGCACATTCATATGATTCACATGTTCACATGGTATTAATATAGAAGAGAGCAATGCTTTTGCTCTTAAGAATACACATCTCCTTAAGTAATCATCTCTAATCCTAAACACATAACATAAAATATCTATGATTGGTGTATGGAAATACATAGATTGTCACTGTCCTCTAAACTGAATGGGGTACAAGTGGAACAGCAGCAGAAGCACCACACAAAAATCTGTAACAATACATACACCTACATTATCTTTGTTCTGAGCTTTGTGTTAGTAAATTAAAAAATCGACAACCTCTCATTCAATTTTCTCCAGGCTTAGCTATTTATAAAGCTTTTCCAGTTGGATCCCACTTGTATTTTTGTTACCCTTAAAGAGAAACATAACTTTTTAGAGCTAGTTATGTCAGTTTAAGTCAGCATTAATTAATCAGATTCAGCTAAAGAATGTCATATATTGGACCTTACATATTGTACACTCTGTCACAATAGCAAATTCATGGCCAACCACTCTTCCTCATCATAATTCTATATGTTAATGGTTGGGGACAAGGTTGTGCCACTTGCAATGTAGATATTCACAGGTGTGTTTAAATCAAAGTCCTTCATAAGACAAACCTGATTTTACCTCCACCTTTCCCATTTTTAAGTTGTAATGAGACGGCACAAAGGTTCACAGAACCTTTTTGAAAAGCATTTAAAGGCTTGGAGAAGTAAAAGGAATAATAAATTTGTCACTGAAAAATTGGTACATAAAACATTTTTTTTTTTTCTGACAAAGTTAAAGCCTAATAAAGCCCAAGTCATCCAAATAGATATGAAAAACTGCTGGTGCCTTTGAAAAACAAAGTGTGGAGGAAATAAAATTTACAGTAACAATGGATCAAAGCTCAGTGTAAGAGCTTATAGAAGGGGAAGGTGACTTTGTTTTAAATCAAAGCTGATTTAATTTACTCATATTCACGCTCTCATACCCACAGGATAGCAAGCACTAGGATATGCCTGTATGTGAGTGGTCTGATCAGCATTCACAAACCAAGAATGTGTTTCAAGGTTGTGTGGTCAGGTTTCTTTCAATGACACTGTCCTGGTCTGAGGTAAAACAGAACCAAGTTTCTGTCGTTCATTTCAGTGGCCAGTCCAGCCCAAACCACAACAGACACAAAGGAAAAGAGGCAATGGCTATCAAGTCTTAATGTTGGCACGGGTGTGCTAGGTTTTGGCCATGTCTTCTGTACTTTTGGGAACTGATGCTTATTAGCCCCTGTCCTGTCAAATACCTGAGCCTTTATGAATTGCTCAGACATTTTCCTCTCAAAGCGGTTGCCCTGAAAAGCTATACACAGATGTGTTGGGGTCTTCATGACTTGTTAGACTAGGTGTTAACGTTTTTAAACTCAAGCATATATTTATAGAAAAGTATGCAGAAATATGACTAGCTATACCCAAGAAAGTGTGTTTACAAATCATACCTCTATATTGTATCCCCATCTAGCCACCCATCATCCTTTATCAAATGTCATCATTGACTAAAAAAGCAAGTATGCCAAAAAACCTTCATATTTTTAATTACATCTAAAATAAGTATAAAAAAAATGTCTCTCTCATGTTAAAGTACACTGCTTGAGTTCATGCAGGGATATTTGAGTGGACTGTGTTGACTTGCATGTAGTTAGACCCTACTCATGTTAGCCCTCTTTAACTATCTATATTCCCTGGTAAGCAAATCAGTAATCTCTTTGGGAGCTATCAGCTGTGCGCATAAACTTTTTGTCCTCTCTCAAAATAAGATAATTTGTTTGATATTAATTCTCTTTGTTATTTTTTTTTCTTTTGCAATAACTTATAATTTCCTACGTTTCGATATACTTTATTATCCCTTACGGCTATTTATCCAGCAGAGTTCATAAAACATGAAAGACTGGCAACCTGGCAAAGAGAATGTTGAGGTCAGAACCAGAGTGAGGAGACAGAAGAGGACACATATGTGCATTGCTACTCATGACTTGTACACTCTCACAAACTTCAGCAAAAAGGGACCTGAAACACGCACGTGTACACACCCAGCTGAGAGCAATTGCAGCGCATTTGCAGTTGGCAAATATTTTGAAACCCAATATTTTTCTTATTTGAAGAGGAAATAGGAAGATGCAGGAGGAGACGTTACAAACAGATGATCTTTTTCAGTCTTGCTAAGTTTTCACCCTTATTCAAAGAGACAAAGGAATAGCATGACAAAAAATTATCAGCTAGCCATGCCCATTATTTATTAAGTCCAGTCTCTGATCTAAAGACACTATCCCAGCTACACAGGCATAACCTGGTCTTGCAGAGCCTTCAGCTCACCATAATCCCCAGGCTTTTCAAGAGGTGGGGTTTTTGACAACCCCTGTAAGCTGAGCAGTTCTTGTAACCAGAGAAAGCAAACAATTCTCTCTCATACAACTCCCATACCATGTCACATCAGATAGACAAAAGGAGGTGGTGTGAATTCAAAGAACAAGAAAGGTGGCTATCACTACCACAGAATTTGTATGGATTATTTTAGGATTAATTCCTTGTACAGTTTGCACGTCAATTCAAATTTGTAATCTAATTTGCCTAATGGTACTTTATTCAGTAACTAGGCAAAACATTTATTTCTGTTAGTGTTCATTAACTTAATGTTAATTATTACCTTTTATTTTTGAAGTTAGCAAAATAAAGTTTGTTTCCTTTTTTTATTTTTCTCCCAAAAGGGTTTTATATGTATCTCCCACTTAGTTGCAATGCCAGGCAGCTCAAAATAGGCATTTTCAGTTTTGTTGTCACTGGAAAAAAGAGAGGGTACAAGCTAGAAGGTTGGGAGAAAAGGAGATTTTGGTCATCTAATCCTTTTTGTACAGAAATCAAGAAAATAGTGACTGATTCTCAAATTAGCAGGAACAGAGAGTTACTTTTGAAAAGCAAATAAATTCAGCAAATAAATCAGCTCTTGGCCGATGAAATCCATCAAATAAATCATGAACAAATTAGCATCAAATATGTTGGCAGCTTCTGTTCCATAACTTTTGTGAGCAGAGGAAAAGAGGAATCATTCAAATACTCCCTCCAGTGCAAGACAAAATGCTTTATGTGCATTCATATGCACAGTTCAGCTTCAGTTCATACTGTATCTGAAAAACGATGCAGCACTATCATATGATAGTTCTCCTGCTCTAGATCTGCTCTCAAACATAAAATAACAGCCAGTTTTCTTCCAGTACTGTCTGTCCAGCTTCTGTTTTCATTGTTTTCCAAACTGCCTATTGTCTTCCAGCATTGATCCAAACAACTGAAAAAGCATAAGCCATCCTCATAAAAAGCTTCTCTAGGGAGCCGTGCTTTTGATCCACAACAGATGCATGGAATGAGGCAGAGGGGCAAGTCTCTTAACCAGACTGGACTAAAACACTTTCAGCTCTTTGTCAAAACAAAGCACTCTGTGTATACTCAGGAAAAAGCACTGTGCTATATTTTTAACAAAAATTATGCAAATGTGAAATACATTGTTTGCTGCAAGCTTCAAATATATCCTTTCAGTCCTGGATATGGATATGGCAGGGATCCCTACATTTAACGACATGTTCTGTAGCTTTCCTAGAAGTGGTCCTGTTTGTGAATGCCTGACCTTGGACACAACCAGGATCAGAGCCCAGGGCTGAGCACTCCATCTCAAAATCAGGACTGATACTGCTGTTGACCCCACGGGTAATTTAAAAAGATGGTTAAAAATGGTTACATGAAATTCAAAACAAAAGAAAAAGATTCACCTTAAGACAAGGCCATAGCTTGGTGTGTGGTGGAAAAGCCTTTTTAATCCACAGGTTAGTAATTTATTAACATTTTAGATAAGCACCTGAGCAAAAAGAAAAACAGTTTAGCAAGAAGAAAAATTAAAATAACCCTCCTAATTAAGTTGGAATCAGAACACCCTGGGAAGGGAAGGTCTTGAGATTTTCACCTGGATGAAATCCAAACAGGCTTAGGGTATAAAGGGTATACATTATCCCAATCAATGCTATTTTTGATGACTGCAAGCCTAAAGTCATAGTTTTTACATGAGCACTGGCTCCCCAGTTACATGATTAGGTAAGTGTTACCTAGCTGACAGGCTGGTAGCAGCGTAAGAAACCTTTAAAGCAGGTGAAGTTCTGCATGCAGGTTTGTTTCACTCCTGGTTGTCCCAAAGAATTTAAATGTCCAAATTTTGATGTTGTGCATAAGTTTTTTATTTCACATTAATCTTACACTGCCCTCATGCTGAGAAGGTCTTCCAGGTAATTGGCCAATACTAAAATATTCCATCCCCAAGATAAGACTCGTAGAGTATCTGAAACACTGCAGTATAACTCTCCACGGAGCTGCAGAGACTTGTTTGGGACCGGGTAACAAATCGACGGATGCCGTTAAGACTATGCGCAGTGAAGTGCAGCAAATAGGAAAAGGATGTTATGCAGGTCACCTAGTAATTCCTGCTCTGCAAAGTGCTTTGCATTTATTAAGGCTTTTTCTTCCCCGTTGAGTATTGCCCATAGTGTGACAATAATATATGACTTCTCACAGTCCTGCCTTCATTAGTGTTAAAGAGCAGAGGATAAGGAGTGGGGACTAATCATTCTTACCAGTGAAGTGAAACGATGAAAAGTCCTGCACATAAATATTTCTCCTTTTTTCCTACCCTCTGGAAAGTCTGTAGACATTTCAAAATCCCCCACAGCTAAGTTACAACACCTAAGAACTACTTTGCATGAAACACTCCATATTTAATTGATACAGGCAGAGGCACAGCTATTTCAAATGAGTTCACCGAGAGGAAGTTCACAAGGTCTTGCTTGCCACACCCTGCTTGCTTCCATTAGCAGCTAGCCCAAGATGCCCACAGGCCTGACCTGGAATCATAGGAGTTCAGTGAGTCCAGGAGAGAGGGTGGAGGAGTTTTTG
>JAOXNG010000004.1:6480217-6492952 GCA_028566535.1 Scolopax minor
CGTAGCCAAATAAGAGGTGCAGCCACTCACGATTTTTATTAAATGAGCTGAATACACCCACTCAGGGAAAATGCAGTTGTACGACTTTCGTGTGTCCTACGGCAGTGTTAACATGCTTTTGGGTCATTTAGCTCCACATTGTGGAGTTACAATAATAACTCCCTAGTGAAAACTGGGGGAAATTTTCATTTTAACCCTGTGCTGAGTGGTTTGTGAAGCATTCATTACCCTGGAGTTTTACATTTCTGATTAGCAGAAGGTGGCAAAAAGACATCAACTTCCTCCTAAGGTCCTTAGATTTTCAAGACCATTTTCAGAATATCCAGAATTTTTATCATATCTTTGTACCCATCAGCCTCGGAGTGTGTTTGTGAGGTGCCACAACCTCTCTGCCCAAGCTGGGGCCAGGGTCTCACCACCCTCACAGTACAGAATTTCTTCCTAATATCTAATCTGATCTCCCCTCTTTCAACTTAAAACCATTAGCCCTTATCCTATCACTCCACTCCCTGATAAAGAGTCCCTCCCCATCTCTCCTGTAGGCCTCCTTTAGATACTGGAAGGCTTCCATATGGTCTTCCCAGAGCTTTGTCTTCTCCAGGATGAACAACCCCAACTCTCTCAGCCTGTTAGTTAATAATGTGCATCATCTACTCACTGTTATAGAAAAATACTGGATGCTCACTGAAATGGAGACGAGCAGTGGACTTCATCGGCACCTTTTCCACTAGGGACCACGAGCAGTCTCAGCAGTCTCACACTCTTTCTCCAGAACACTCACACCAGTGCAGCTCCCTCAGAGCCTTTCTGTTAGTCATCCTTAGCTTGGAAGTGGCCACATACCTTGCGATGCAAGTGAAACTCAGTAGAAGTCAAAATCATCCTGGCATCCAGACAGCCACTTCCACTCTACCTTGTCTCAACTCTAAGGCGTTGAGTGCAACCAACTCATTGGTGAGCAGAACTAACAAGGAGATGCAGTTATCCACCCTGGCAGAGAAATCACCCCAGGGATACTTTAAGCAAATTCCTTTCTCACACTATGAACACAATTTTAACAGGTCTGCAACTTAAAGCTACATTATTTTATTATTTTTACCAAATATTAGGCAAAATAAGGATAAACTCACATGCACTCTAAAAACCTTAAGTTCTTAGACCATATAGAAAGACAGAAGAGCTAGAAAACAAAAGACAAGCAAAAATGTATTCAAAACACTTAATATTCGATTTTTAAACCAATTTGGGAAGGTAAATTATTATAATAAGGTGGCAAAAGCGCCTTGCATTTACTTCTGCATTCCAGAATGGCAGAGCCAAATTTCACTTCAGGGGTACAAATATTCTCTATGAGAATTGAAGAGTCTACTAATTTTTCCCATTGAGCCATAGGTTCAGTTAAAATGAGTTGTGAATTCGATGCATATTGTATATGTAGATTTTCATACGCAGTTAAACCCGCATACGAAACGGGTGAACAGAAACAGGAACAAACAGCTTTCAGGGAATCAAGTCCTCCAGAGAAATTTCAGCCAATGTAAAAATGTTGAGGTTGAGGGAGGTACTCTGTTCCACCGGCTACATCATCTGGACCAAAAGGTACTTAAAAATAAGTATTGCAAAACTATAAATAATACTGGGGGTTTTTTGCTAAGACATTTTATACGCTAAAGAAAAATACATAAAATATATATAAAAAGAGCACTTGTTGGTTGGTGCATAGAATCTCCACCTGGTGGTGAATCCTGCCACAGCAAACTTACTTGGAAGTTCTCATTACAATATATAACAAGTTTTTTATTACAGGCAATCCCAAAACAGCAAGTGGGGAAGGGCATCATTCAGAAAAACAGCACTATCCTATCTCCCTGATTTTCCTTCATCTTGGAAAGCTGAGGAATCCTTTCAGTCTTACCACAGTTATCAGGCACACAAGTGACTTTCCCTGGCTGAAAACAGACTTACAGAGAGTTGACATTGCACCAGATGTAGCGTAGGGTGGAAGGTGAAGTATGCTGAGTGGTTTTTTCAGCCAAAAAAGTGCCACTTCCCAAGGAGAAGCATCCTCTGGTTAAGGCTGAAGTTCTGCCCTGTTGATCAGTTTGTACAATGGTTATTTATAATAATGTAAAACTTTAAGCAGTATCAACTACGCAGGGTCCTTGAGTCATAGCACAGTTAGCTTTGTAATAGCATTTTAGGGGTAATTCTCTAGCTGCACAGAATTAGTTCAGTTTTCCTCTTAACATTGCTAGTTCTACATCCTAGAAACCGTTTCTAGATTACATTTTCCTACGCACCTCAATTAAAATGTAACATCTCACTTGCCTAGTGATTTCAGTAAAGTTTTATTATCTAACAGCATCAATAAGAGCAGTGGAAAATAGAGAGACATAATCTACGAAGTTCATTGATCTACAGCATGGTGCATACTATGCATCCCTCCCTATACCCTGTTCCACCGGGCATTACCGGCATTTCATAATTAGTCAATCTTGCTCAGGACACCCCGTGATGCAGGAACAAAGCATCTCCCTTTCACACTTGGAAAGACTGAGCAACAGTTACCAGCCTTGCAGTGACCTACGGCTCGGGCAGGATCAGGCTCCCCACAGCCACCCTCTGCTTCAAGCAGGTTTTTTTCTTCATGTACATGTCTAAATGCATAAATATATAATATATGCCTTTTCCTATGCCAGAAGAATCATGTGACTACACAGGCTTTCGTGCACCATTCCTTAAAACATCTAGGATGACCCGCTGCTGATGTACACAAATTATTCAGCAAACCACAGCTCAATGCTTCTGGGCCAAAAATAAGATTTTGTTTAAACTGGACCAAATCCAGCTCCAGCTGATTCGGTAAAGTCACTGATTTGCAATTTAAGGACAATCAGCATTGAACTGAAACAGCAATGGATTTTTATTTCTTTTCCCCCTTCGGTGTTTAATGGTGACATCAGGGGCGAAAGTGCAAGCAGTGGGAAGACCGCAACAAGCCCCCAGCAACATGCTGTGGAGAGTTACACAACCCTCCTACATCCTTCTTTGTTTAATAATACATTTTTTCCATGTGCAACAAGGATTAAAAATAGTAGTAGGTTAAAAAAAAAAATTATGACAAAAAAAAAAGTAAAGCATCTTCGAAAAGCAGCAAGGAAACAAGCAAAGATGTGTTTACAAAAGCCAATCTACAGTGCAATGGGGCGCATTTTAAAGCGGAAGCACTGAGAAAAAGTCACTTTTTTGTCTGTTTCAAATTTGAAATTGACTGTTTTGATTGTTTCAAAATGAGATGTCAAATAGTAGGATTTGGTCTCATCAAGGCTATAGAAATGAAATTAAATGTGTTCAGTTATCCATTTCTCCCTTCTGCACACACGTGCTTTGCAGCGAGTCCCCTTTAGCACATAGAGAAAAAAAAAAAAAGCGAACCCAAAAATCTCCTCCCACCACTTCTTTAATGAACGTATTAAAATTATGAGCTCAGGCCCCTGCAACGCTGGATGCCGTGTCACATACAACGGGGGAACCCCGCGCCTCAAGGGGACACTCATGGTGTCACCGCGCTTCACCAGCATTTAATTTCTGCTGTCGGGCAGGAGAAAACCACTCCTGACAGGATTTCATCGCACTTTTTTCAGTCAGAAAAGTGCATTTTCGGCAGCAGGAGCCCCAGGGCGGCCAGACGCACTAACCGAGCTGCGTTTTGAAAACAAAATGTGGAAAGGGGGCAGTCGGGGTGTGTGTGTGTATAAAAACTCGGGGGATAATTTTAATACCTTTTTGGCCCCCACGCACCCCCATCGCTCGGGACAAGAGCCCTGAGGCCCCGGGGAGGCTCCCCGCCCCCCTGCCCTGAGGAGAGATGCCAGCGGGAGGGGAACGGGGTAAGCCCGGGCGCTGAGGGAGCCACCACCACCAAAGCGCCTCCCCCGCTTCCCCGAGGCCGCCAGTGGATGGGGGTCCCCGCAGCAACCCCACACCAAAGGCAGGAAGAGCGGCGGGGGACGCCCCACGCCACCGCCAAGACCTCCGCCGCAGCGTGACGGCAGCCGGGGGTGGGCGCAGGGCCCTGGCCTCTGGCAGGTGGGAGCGGGCGGCGGCGGCGGCGGCGGCGGCAGGGGCGGGGCGGCACGGCACGAAAGCAGAGCAAAATCCCACATTTCGCGAGTTTCCGGCGGGCGGGCAGAGAAGCCGGGTGACTCATAGCGGCACCGGGGATAAATAGGCGGGCGCCTACCTGGGAGCGGCACTGAGCTCTCGGCGCCGAGCACCAGCAGAGTCCGAGCTACAGCCCCGACACAGCCCCGCCGGGACATGATCCTGCCCTGCGCCCTGGTGGCCGCTCTCCTGGCTGCCGGCCACGCAGGTGAGTCCCCTCCTGGGGGCAGGAGCGGGCCCTGGGGGCCGCCGGGAAAATGCCTTCCGGACCGTGCGTTGGGGTCTTCTGTTAATTCATTCTTAATAGTAATATTAATTTTTTTTATGTTCTGTATCCTCGTGCGGTTTCTCGAGTACTTGATGTATGGTAGATGTGTCAGGCCTCCGTTACCGCATGCCTGAGGTAATCCCCCCTCTTCTGAGGAGGTGCCTGGCTACCAGGGGGACACAGACAAGTTCTTGTGCTGTTGTTAATAACTACTGCCTGTCAGAGCTCAGAATGGTGCCAGCGGATACTCTGCCTTCCTGACAAGTGTTAAACTTCAGGGCATTGTCTACTTGAGTTTGGAAAGTCTGCTTAGCTACAGCTGTGTTTGCATCTCGCCATGTGAGACGCTAATCGGAGCGTTTTGGTTCATTCCAGCCAACCCTTGCTGCTCAAACCCCTGTCAGAACAGAGGAGTGTGCATGACAACAGGATTTAATCAGTACAAATGCGACTGCACAAGGACAGGATATTACGGGGAAAACTGCATGACACGTAAGTATCTTGGATCTCTTCTCTCGTGGAAGTGAAGTTTGATAATTCACTTCTAGGACTGTGGATCACTCTTTGTAGATAACTTACAACGATCTCTCCCTTGATGCTCACAGCGGAGTTCTTCACGTGGCTGAAGCTAACGTTGAAACCTTCGCCAAATACTGTACACTACATCCTCACCCACTTCAAAGGAGCCTGGAATATTGTCAACAACATTCCCTTCTTACGAGATGCTATTATGAGATATGTATTAACATGTAAGTAAGTTCTCTCATCTAGACCTCTTAATTGGCAGAAGTTGCTTGTAGGACTCCAAAATATTTCATTTCTGATTGGCCCGTATGTAAAGTTAGCAAGCTAAAATGCACAACGGTTACGGCACTGTAACCAAAACTTAAGATTTCTGCAAGATGCAGTTTTGTATAAAACATGCTTTCAAATGGAAATGCATTTTGCTCTAATATTCAAGAGAATGTAAGATTTTGGTACTGTAAGCTTTGCATCAAACTGCTCATGTTAACAGTTGGATCCAGGTGGTAATCTAGGACCTAGTCCTGTTATTCAGTAACTGTAATCCCATTTAACATCAGTAGATTATATATATATGGAATTTGTGAATGCAGCTGCTGCCAAAATACATGGAAAAGAACTGGTCTTCTGACTTTTTCTGAGACTAAAATGTACAGTTTTTAAAAAATAAATACTTTTTTTCTTATAGCAAGATCACACTTGATCGACAGCCCACCAACCTACAATAGTGACTATAGTTACAAAAGCTGGGAAGCTTATTCCAATCTTTCTTATTACACAAGAAGCCTTCCACCAGTAGGACTTGACTGTCCAACACCAATGGGTGTTAAAGGTAAGGATTAAACCAAATGTGTAATGCATAATTCTAGGAATTTCTACTTTTTCCTCTTTTAAAATACTGCAAAACTTGCTTGCCTATAACCTCAGTATAGCTGACTTTAAGAATAGCCATGTTTTGAGTACACTCTGTAAAGACCTAAAAGATAACTATTCTGGCTCTCATTAAGTTACATGCTACAACCAGGGAATTTAGAAGTTTCTAATAAAATCAAGAAAGCAAGCATAGAAAAGCAGATAATTCCCTGTACTTATAAGCAGCTATACTTTGATGGTACATTTAAAGTTTTTTAAGCATTTTTGTTGTTAGCAACAAAATTAAGCATTGCATACACGTAGTTGTCTTGAATATCTCACTGTTTCTTTCTCTTGCAGGTAAGAGCGAGCTTCCAGATTCAAAACTGATCGTGGAAAAGTTTTTGCTAAGGAAAAAATTTATTCCTGACCCACAAGGCACAAATGTGATGTTCACATTCTTTGCCCAACACTTCACTCATCAGTTCTTTAAGACGGACCACAAAAAAGGACCTGGCTTCACCAAAGCTCTTGGCCACGGGGTACGATCACAGCTCTAACTTGAACACAGCACTTAGTTCTTAGGAGCTACACAGCAGCCAGAATGGTGTCTTACAGGTTGTCAGGGTACACAAACACCAGTGCACATACTGTGTGACGCTGTTTGCTACAAGCTGATGGGCTTACCCTCTCTCTAATTTCTCCTTAGGCAAAATTCCAGCACTGAATAGCACCTCTTCCTGGACCAGAACCGCTTGTGTAAAGCATGTGGTTCTGGTTAAAATATCTGCTTTCGCCTAAAGCAAGTTAGGTCTAGTGAGCATCCAGAACTTCTTGTGGGCTCTCAGTTGCAAAGAGCTGCATCCAGCACTGTGAAGTATTTTATGTGCTGCTAATTGAAAAGACTTAGGTGTAAAAAGAAGTTTAAAGGCAGACTTTGATTTAGGATCTTTATCAATAAAACAAGCAGCCTTTGGACAAAGAATTCTTCAGTATAAGTGTAATGTCTATATCTTCTAAAACAAAGCTGTAAAATGTTTCTACAAAGAGCCATCTGCATAATAGAAAGCTGCTGACACTTTAAACAGGGTTGTTTTAAATTGCCAGTCAATTTAACAACTTGCTCTTGTGTAGAGGTGGCTCCAGATGCCTGGAAATAACTTGGCTTCATCTTTAAATATCAGTGTATGATACTTATAGCGTAACAATAATATAATTAAAATAAATGTCTAAGGTATGAACTCATATTGGTATCCATAGCAGTGGGACGTATTCTAAAATAGCAAAAAAATGCAGGTTGGCTTCATGTTCCAAATGCTTTTATTTTATAGGTTGACTTGAACCATATTTATGGAGAGACTCTGGAGAGACAGCTCAAGCTGAGACTTCTAAAAGATGGAAAGCTAAAATACCAGGTAGGTCTCGTCTCAAACTTCCTACCTTCTTATTGGATGACATACTTGCTAAAACAAGTGCTCTGTGCATGGTATAGTTGATGTAAAGCACAAGCCTAAAAGTCAGTACTAACAGAGTCAACACAGATTAACTCCTAAGCATCATAGTTTGACTTTTTTTTTTCTTTTTCCTCTCTCCTCTCCTGCTGGCAGATGATTGACGGAGAAATGTATCCACCAACAGTGAAGGACACTCAGGCAGAGATGATCTACCCTCCTCATGTACCTGAACACTTGCAGTTCTCCGTCGGGCAGGAGGTGTTCGGTTTGGTCCCAGGCTTGATGATGTATGCCACAATATGGCTGAGGGAACACAACAGGGTCTGTGACATCCTGAAGCAGGAGCATCCAGAGTGGGATGACGAGCAGCTGTTCCAGACCACTAGACTCATATTGATAGGTGAGACTCGTACTGAGAAGCGAGAACCTTCTCTTGAGTGTGACACTTCTACTCAATCTACTGTAGATAACCTCAGACTCTCAGATCTTGTGGGGTTTCCTGTCCCCCTAGGGTTGGGTCAGTTCAGGTATGCTTTAAGAAAAAGGTTGTGATTAAGTCTAAAGTTCAGGAAGTCCGTAAAATATAATTCTAAAGATTGCTCCTGCCTAACTGTTCTCTGGTATTCCATCTTCTATAAATGGTGATGTACACTAAGCTTAAAAAGACAGTGCCCAAACTGTCTGAAATGATGTCAGGACAACTGTATTCTGCAGCTCAGAAGCGAAGTGTTGCCTTCAGATACCAACTTTCTTCATTATTCCCTACCTCCACCTTAGAGTGTTGTATAACTAAACACAACATAGATGATGATGATGTGTGCTCTTCTGTGGATCTTGAGGGGGAAGCAGACTACAGAAAAGGCCCCTCTACCACCGTCAAAAACTCTTGGATCTAAAGTACTGCTCCACCCCTTAGTCATACAAAATAGATTAATTTTCTAGAAGAGATTACAGAATGTTGATGTGCTTGTTGTCCCGATCACTGTAGTTTGGGTTTTTTTACAACAGTTCAGAAATAGTATTTTCTTCCTGTTCCAGTTCAGAAAATGGTATTTTCTTCCAGAGCAGGGTAACAATCTAAAGTTTCTCACAGAACCAATACCAATATTTTCTTCATGTTTCATTTACCAACAGGAGAGACAATCAAGATTGTTATTGAGGACTACGTACAACACTTGAGTGGCTACCACTTCAAACTGAAGTTTGATCCTGAGCTGCTGTTCAACCAGCAATTTCAATACCAGAACCGAATTGCAGCTGAATTCAACACTCTCTACCACTGGCATCCGCTTTTGCCTGATACTTTCCAGATACATGACCAGGAGTACACTTTCCAGCAGTTCCTCTACAACAACTCTATAATGGTGGAACATGGCCTTTCCCATATGGTGAAATCTTTCTCCAAGCAAAGTGCTGGCAGGGTAGGTGTTTTCTGAAGTGAATCAACAGAGATATAAAGTGGAAGTGGGATCGGGGGTAGAATAAAACTATCCAAAACTTGTGATATACTATAAGGGCACAACTGCCTCATGACTCTTCTCAGGAGATCTTACTACTCTTCATCTTTCTTAAATAGGTTGCTGGTGGGAAAAACGTTCCTGCTGCAGTACAGAAAGTAGCAAAGGCCTCCATTGATCAAAGCAGACAAATGAGATACCAGTCCTTGAACGAGTACAGGAAACGCTTCATGTTGAAACCATTCAAATCATTTGAAGAACTTACAGGTACCAGTTCTCATCCTTTCTAACAAACAAGGCTGCTTCTCTTAAAATGGCTAACAGTCCTGCAGTGCCATTAAGGGACTTCAAGGGGATAGTCTTGAATGAAAACAGGATTTTCCCACTTACCTTTTTAATTCTTCAATAATTACAGGAGAAAAAGAAATGGCAGCTGAGCTGGAAGAGCTTTATGGAGACATTGATGCCATGGAGCTGTACCCAGGCCTTCTGGTAGAAAAGCCACGACCAGGTGCCATCTTTGGTGAAACAATGGTGGAGATTGGAGCACCGTTCTCTCTGAAAGGACTGATGGGAAATGCTATCTGCTCCCCTGAGTACTGGAAGCCTAGCACCTTTGGTGGAAAAGTGGGCTTTGAAATAATCAATACTGCCTCCTTACAGAAGCTCATCTGCAACAATGTGAAAGGCTGTCCTTTCACTGCTTTCCACATCTTAAATCCTGAACCCACAGAGGCAACTATTAATGTTAGTACCTCAAAAACAGCAATGGAAGATATCAACCCCACACTACTACTGAAAGAGAGATCTGCAGAGTTGTAAAAATCCCCCCCTATTTATTTATTTAACTATATAATTTATTCTATTTATGGTTTAAAGTGTTTCAAAACAACAAAAAAACAAAAACTTGAGCATCTTCGTTGTGGGGGTTACCCTAGATTCCTTGCTTGGGTAAGGCTTCCACTTACAAAAGGGATTTTCTGTGTTTGAGCTCTACAGTGGTGAATCCCTTGTTTAAAGTCTTCTGTAACAGAACTATGTATTCCAAAGTGGACAAAAGATTCCAGCTTTTTTTTTTTTTTTTTTTAATGTTGTTTTAATACTTGACAAAGGGTGTTGGTGTTTTAGGGGTTTTTATTGTGTTTTCACTTGATAGGTCACATAACACTACAAAAACAAGTGATTGCCTCAGCAATTTATTAAGTTTGATAATGGGCAAATGAACTAAAAGTAAAAGAAAAATTTGACTTAAAGAAAACTGCCAGAAAAGATTATAAATTCAATATAAGCAATCCAAGGTAAACAGAAAGAACAAAAAAAAAAAAAAACCACAACAAAAAACTTGAAACTCACTTATTTATGTAAACTGTATTTATGTAAAAATGCATTGCATTTTCTGATACTACCTCTCCCTCATTGCAAGCAAGGCACTTTGTACAGTAACTTATGTGTTTGGGTTTTTTTGTGTGTAAATCTGTTTTCATGTGGCATTATACTTTAATTTAATTATTTAAAGAAAATAGAACTTCTTTTGGATCCTACTTGTTTTTGAAGCATATGTACTGAGCTTAGAAGCAACCGACTGTGGGGCTGCAATACAAGGCTGCTTGTATTTTCATACAGATGTTTCACTGTAGAAGTTTGGGGAGGCCTTAAACTTAGTCCAAAGTACTGGTGTTTATTTTTATAACTGTAGTTCCCTGGTCTACTTGTTAGTATAACTTTTAATCTCTGTCACTTTAAGGACAAACAGACAGTATAGCTTTAGTGAAGAATGTGCCTATAGTATAGCTTTGTGTACCCAAAACAGAGATTATTGGGGTATAGTGCAAACTGAGGAGCTGTGTAAACAGAGGCAGTAGAGAAATGAATGCAGAATAGATCTAGCAAAGCTTCAAAGCCCCGAGGCTTTGAAGGTGCTTATATCTGTGTACACAAGCTATACTTGTTATTTACAGTTCTTTTTAACGGGGGAAGGAGGGATAATGTTTTGTTTATAACTTATAAACAGAGGCATTTTAAGTAAGTGACTGGCTAGCTAGCACAAAATCTCCTAGATATAGAAGTCCTGGTCCAGCACCAAAATGTCTGTTCTCTTCGGGGCACGTAAGAAGTTACACAGGATCTTGTAGCAGCACTTTGCATATAAGGGTATCTTTTTTTTAATTTCTAGAGAGGAAATGTAGAAGATGATCTTCCCATAAAAACAGCTGGGGAACTATAGGTAAAAAGAAAAAAGTCGCTTCTGACTGGAATAGAGCAGCAACCTGGTATTCTGTGCCCCTGCCCTAAATTCCTTGACTGCTTGTGGAAAAGGACTTGAGTTTTTTATTTCTTCTGAATCTCTCAAACATTTGTAGAGGCTCGTGCATTGTAACGGCTCTGGAGGTAGTGCAGTTTGACTGTGACTTCTTTCTCTGTTGATTTGATTAGAGACACTGATTACCTTGTGTAAGTCTGGAGTTGTTAGCACGAATGGAGATCTCCTGCAGCAATCAGTACCCGTAACTGACCTTAGATGGTCTTCCATGTGAGTGCTTTGGGAGAAAGAAGGGCATTTGTTTTCCTTTTTTTCTATTTAAAGCGTGAAGAAGGGAAAAAAACTTTAATAACCTTGTATTAAAAGATGGTCATTGATGTGTGTGCTAATAAGTGAAAACTACCTGGGCACTTGTTAAACATGTCATTGTTGTTCAGATCTGTCTTTGGAACATGCTTCTTCAGAGCACCCTTCTGCCATTAATAAGGAAAAGTTAGCTTAGCTTTAAAGCGAGTCACAGGGAGACAAGCCTGGACACAGTGAGTTATTTTGGGGTAGGTAAAGAGGAATCCCTCAGCCCATGTCACTTGAGTTAAGTTTTTCAGAAAAGTATCATGTTCACTCTGCATTTTGTACTTTGCAGCTACATTTCAACAGTCACTTACCTGTGACCCAACCTGCTGGGTTTGGCTGGGTTCAAGTTGTTCATGATAAAAGTGTATGTTTGAGATTTATTTATTTAAAATCCTGTGAATTGTTTTTCACTTTATTTTTGTAGGTCAAGAATGTTTTTAAAATGCAATTGTTTATACAAATAAATTGAAAACATTATCTGTACGGCTTCATTTCCTTGTGATTTCCTTCAGCAATGTTTAGTATGAAACAACTCTTTCACCTCATTTGCCACCCAAGATTAAATGGAGAATTCCAGGGAATTACTAACAGTATTAAGGTCTCTCACACATCCAACCCAAGATGCCTGTAGCTTAAATCATCCAAATGTAGTTACTTTTTTTTCCCCTTTGGTCACTAGTGAAAAGGGATTTCACTACGCTGCCCCTGGAGAAAGCAGCTGCTCTTGACAATAGTAAAGATGCCAGAAGTGCTGTCTCCTGAGCACCCAGATGTGCTTTAGAGGGGAAAGTCCACTATTGGATTTGCATGACACCAAGTCCATGTAACCAACCTCCCTTCACCGTTGAGCGCTGAGACTTCTCCCAAGCAAGAACAGCCCAGGGCTGTTTGTCTTCAAGCCTCCTGTGCTCCAGGCAGGGAACCTGCTTCGGGATACAAGCAACCACCGGATGAGCGTGTATTCCAACGGTGGGAGCTTGTCCCTCTTGACAGCCACTTTCTCATTGACCACCTTCCCTCTGCAGAAGGGTCCTGCTTTTTATCTTTGTTGCAATTATGGATGAGCTTTGCAAAGAGTGATGCAAGATGGGGCTGTAGGACAAGAGCAGGGCTGTGCTGAGTGAAAACAGAGGCAGGACTTGTGTGAGTTGGTGCCATGTGTTCCTCTCCTACCCAATCTCCTCCCTACATTCTCACCGCTGATAAAAAATGAGGGGAAGCTATGAAGTAGACAAATTAGGGGACTGTGGACCTTGTACTGTCTACCCAGCCACTGCCCAAATGTCACCTGCAGCTCCCTTCTGTGTTCAGCCTCTCTCTCTCAAGCCACTGTTGACAGTCTCTGATAACCCCCCATCTCAATATTGGTGCCCTGTCCTCTCATGGCCTCCTAGTGACCAACCC